>JBBDGP010001351.1:1092500-1410353 GCA_037952835.1 Lithobates septentrionalis
ACATCAGGTGTAAGTAACTCTACAGATTACCTTTAGGTTTGCATCTAGCACGTTGATGCCTTATTTCTAGGGGCTTGGAGGGAATCGGCTGGGCACAGCATGTTCCCTTTCGGGGTGCTGGCAGATTCTCTATGTAGCCTCTACCAGTCTGATCTCTAGGCCTGACGAATATACAAATGTTTTCGGATTGGGACGGGCTTCTAGGAGCCGTTCCATCTTTTTGAAGCTAATATGTATTTAGCCTTACGTCTCTAACATCAGATCAATCTCTTATGACTATGGTTTTGTATTATTTTGTTTACTTTTGTTTGTACATTTAAATTTGAAAATTCAATAAAATACTTTGAAAAGGTAAAAAGTTAACTAACAAGGGGGGGTGGGACTTTGTGTGAAGCACGTTGGCAGCAAGGAAAATATTTGGGTGAACATACAAGGATATTTAATCAGTAATAGTTTAAGATCTACATTATAGCCATACATGATTTCGGTATCAAAAGTATAAGGTAACAAACATAATGCATCTTGGCATATAACAAAATACATACAAATATACATGTAACACCAGTAACAATGATAGCAATGGATAGGACAATAACAATAAAATTGGTTTCTCATAGAATAGCCACATGAAATATCCTGGTTCACCACAAGAGGATTGGTTAAGAGTGATTCGTGCATATTGCCAGCAGGACCTACGGCCTTGCTAGACCTGTCAGGGTTCATAATAGATAATAGCTTGGATAATCAGGTAAAAGCATAAGGACACGGCAATCGGTAGCTCTACGCGTTTCGTGGCTTAAAGTGCCACTCGTCAGGAGCAGGCGTGTGTATAGTCTGTAAATAAATAGTATTGAAAACGAGCAAAAGATAAGAAAAATAAACAAAGATAAGATGGGAGGTAAAGTGGGATATATGTTATTTTGAATATAAAAGCTAGTATTTCTTCCCAATACCTTACGATAGCTGGACAAGTCCAGATTATATGGGTAAAGTCTCCAGGAATCTCCCCACATCGCCAACAACCAGGAGCAGAGTCTGAATTAATTTTATTTATTATATGGGGGTGTAATATGCCCTGTGGACTAACTTAAACTGAATAAGTCGGTCTCAAGGAGATGAGAGAGTTGAAGGGAGAGCCCCATATATTATCCCAATCATCCTCATTAAGTTCAGGAATATCCTTAGACCATTTTGATCTTAATTTCTCTAAATCAGGGAGAGAGGCAGTTGTTAAGTGAAAATACAATTTAGATGCAGCATTCTTTGTACAATCCAACCTAAGAAGCTTTTTCATCGCTATGGCGAACAGGGCTGGAGAGAGGGGGCAGCCCTGTCTGGTACCCCTTGATAGAGAAAAAGACTGTGATAAGCTACCTCCCAACTTGATAGTTGAGGTGGGGTATTGATAAATTATCTGTATCCATTTAATAAAGATCAGCGGGAACCCCATCCTTCTAAGGACCTCCCAAAGAAAAGGCTATTTGATAGTATCGAAGGCCTTTTCAATATCTAAGGAGGTCACCACCCTAGTACCTTCATTCAAATGCTTTGCATGTATATTAGTGAACAAACGTCTCAAATTTACATCGGTTGACCTGTTGGCCATGAAGCCAGTTTGATCAGTATCTACAACAGATGGTAATAGTTGCTGTAGTCTGATGGTAAGTAATTTAGTCAAAATTTTAAAATCTGTATTAAGTAGGGCAATTGGCCTATAGCAGGCACACAATGAAGGATCTTTTAGATCTTTATGAATTAATATAACAAGGGCATGGCTCATAGAAGTTGGAAGGGCTCCATCTGTCAGGCATTGAGAATAAAGTTGTGCTAGCTTGGGAGCTAATATATTCCCATGTGTCTTATAAAACTCCATGGGGAGGCCATCCGGGCCCGGAGACTTCCCCCACAAAAAATGATTTGATTTCCCTCAGTACCTCCTCCGGGGTTATTGGCCCCACCAGAGATTCTCTTTCTTTATCTGAAAGACAGCCAAATGCCAATGGGTCTAGCCAGGATGCCAAATTGTTGGGCTGAAAGTCAGAAGGCAACACAGAGGTATAAAGAGAACTATAATATTGGTGAAAGACCTCTAGTATATCTGGTAATAAGGAAACTGATGCACCTGAGGCAGACACCACATTAGGAATCACTGTTGGAGGATAATCCGCCTGTGCCAACATCGCTAGAAGATGACCATTACGGTCCCCCTGTTCAAAGAACATTTGTTTATTCCGATGTAGATCTAATCTGGTGATCTCTGTGAGATGGAGATGTAGCTTACGCTTTGCAGCATTCAGGAGGTCAAAATTGGTATTAGTAGGGTCAGTAGTATAAATATCAGACTGACGTTGCACAGCTTGCTGTAGCGCTGTTGCAACGGCTGTTCTCTGCGAATCCCAGCAATAGAAGAGATATATTGTCCCCTGGAAAAGGCCTTAAAGGCGTCCCATATCATTGCAACAGAGGAGGATCCCTCATTAAACTCCCAATATTCCGCCAATTGTGGTGAAATATTGGTCGTCAGGTCTACATGAGAAAGCCAGTGGGTCCCCAAGCGCCATAGAGCTGCAGCTCTATAGGATGGGGCATGAATCTTAAGAAGTAATGGTGAGTGATCTGAGAGTCCGCTGGGTAGATATGATACATCTAGTACATCAGACAACATAGTCGGATTAGCAAAGGTGAGGTCGATACGAGAAGAGGTTTTATTTGTGGCAGAAAAACAAGAATAGGCTCTAGTCTCAGGATGTTTCCACCTCCAGACCTCAGCTACGCCCATTTTTTGAGCCCAGGTAAGTAAATCTGTAGAAAATTGTTTCGGGGGAACAGGTCTGTCCAGGTCAGGGGCCATAATGGCATTGAAATCACCCATCAACAACAGCTTTGCCGGATAATACGAAATGACTTTCTCCAAGATTGAGTATAGGGTGGACGAAGAAAAAGGAGGGGGAATATACACCCCTACTACTATATATCGTGTACCCCACACCGTAAATACTATTATTACATATTTGCCTTGGGGATCAGTATGGACCTGTTCCATTATACATGGAAAAGATTTACTGATTAATATCGATACTCCTCTTGCATATGTAGAATAAGAAGAATGAATGAAAGGCTTGCTGAATCCATGGCTTTTTTAGTGCCAAACACTTGCTGCCCCTGAGATGCGTCTCCTGTAAAAGCACCATATGTGGAGAATGTAATTTAAGGTATCTAAAAAGTATCGCCCTCTTAAATATAGAATTAAGTCCCCGAACATTCCAGGATAATATCCTGAAAACTGAGACATCACTTGTTATCATTATACGTCAAATTATAAATGAAAGAAGGAGAAGTAAAAAACAAATTTAATCTAGGTGTACACCCTAATGTACATCTCAGGAACAACACCACTCCAGGGAGTCTATACCTAGTAATAGCATAACCAATGCATAACCAATCATTCCAAACAAAAACATATACACATACAACACCAATAAACAATACTCAAGATGACAGAAGGGTATCTATGCTGCCCTCATCTGGTGGCGTCTTCCAAAATTTGGAGAGTAGCCAGATCAGGCTTTTACCCAAAAAACAAAAAACAAAAAAGGAATCCCTAAAAAATGTAGTTAGCAACAGTTTGTTAGTAACCGCTTGGTGCTGTAGCACAGCACCTAGGTAGGGGAAATCTGGTTCAGAAATCGGAGGAAAAAATAAATAAATAAATAAATAAAAATAAATAAAACAGGAAAAAAACCAGCTTTGAGCGTCAATTGAAGCAGCTTCCCCAATACCTATGGGGTAAAAAAGGTGGTTGCTTGTCGGCCGTGGCCAACACTAAAAAAGGGTCTAGGAAGGGAGGAGGGGAAAAGAGGGGAAGAGGGAAAGGAGGGAGGGGAGGGGAATTTTTTATTACCTATTGCCATTGATTTCAGCTAGTCCCCCAAAAAAAGAGAAGGGGGAAGGGGGGGCTTCTACACTGAAACCGACTCAAGCCGACTTAGAATGCAAGATAATATAATATAGTAATAATAGAAATTGATACAATTGATACAAATTTAATACAAGGGAAAGACAAAAAAAAACCTAGGAGCATTACCCACCCAAAAAAAAAAAAAAATTTAAGTATAGAATATATGTGAAGCATGTATATCCTTATATATGTATATATATGTATATATATATATATATATATATATATATATATATATATATATATATATATATATACACACACATATATACACATATATACACATACTCACCCACCCCTACCCCCCCAACCAATGTATACATAAATACACTGCCTATTGAGAGAAAAAAAAAGGAAAAAAAGGGGGGGGTATGATAGGCAAACATTTAGCATCCATACATATCAGAGTAATAAAACAGTAATACAACAATAATAAAACAATAATGGAGCCATAATGAAACCCCCCCCCCCCCCAAAAAAAATAATAATAATACAATACAAAAAAAATATTTTTTTTTCTTTTTTTCCTGTAGCAAATTAATAGTTAATTAGTATGTAACAAACAGAGAAAAAAGGAGAGAACAGATTATGTTTATTGGTTTTCCGCTTTATATTCCATTTTTCTGCTTGCATTTCAATTGTCACGGCACCTTGAACACTGTTGCCGGGGAGACAATGCCATTCTGCACGGCCCCTCGAGACGCCTCCCACTATGTTGGGAGGAATTACGTCACTTCTTCCCGGCGCTTACACCAGCACACCACAGCTTGTTGAAACACAAGCTTCGGACACAGGCTTGTGACGTCATGCCACTTCCTTTCAGCGGACTTGCGCCTTCCTTTCTTTTTATTGTTATGTGTTTGTTCCCATAGCATACTATTGACATTGAATATATTATTCAATGTCCAACACGAACACAATGCCCAATTGATCAGGGGTATTGCCAGTATTGATATGTGGACGTTAGGTCCATTCTACCTGAGGCACTTCCGGTACATGTTTGCAAAGGCCCCAAAATGAGACGTGGAACGCACGCCGAGCGGCCATCTTGCCTAGCTACCAGAAGTGGCATTGTTTACATGCTGCACACATTGGGAGTTGACTCTCAAATTGGGGACTACATTTCCTATATAAATCTTGCTGGCTGCAGTGGGGGGACCCCCAGACGATGTCCAAGGAGACGAAACGGGTCGGGTAGGACCCCACTGCCACCATTTTATCTATACAGCGCTGTTTTTTATTCATCTTCATGTGAGTGTATTTCCTTTTTTTAATAAATTTGGTACACATTTTGTTATCTAATTTTAAAGGCTTATATGCATAGTGTTGTCATAAAAAGTGTTTGGGGACTTGAGTCCTGCCCCAGGGGACATGAATCAATGCAAAAAAAGTTTTAAAAACTGATGTTTTTTCAGGAGCAGTGATTTTAATAATGCGTAAAGTGAAACAATAAAAGTGAAATATTCCTTTAAATTTCGTACCGGGGGGGGGGGGGGGGGGTTGTCTATAGTATGCCTGTAAAGTGGCACACGTTTCCCATGTTTACAACAGTCCCTGCACAAAATGACATTTCCAAAGGAAAAAAGTCATTTAAAAGTATTTGCGGCTATAATCAATTGTCGGTCCCGGCAATACACATAAAAGTCATTGAAAAAAACAGCATGGGATAACCCCACAGTCCATTAGCAGATCCTTTGGGTCTGGTATGAATATTAAGGAGAACCCCGAACCAAAATTTAAAAAAAAAATTGCGTGGGGGTCCCCGCAAATTCCATACCAGGCCCTTTAGGTCTGGTATGGATATTAAGGGGAACCCCGTGCCAAAATTTTTAAAGAAATGGCATGGGGGTACCCCCAAAAATCCATACCAGACCCTTATCTGAGCACACAACCTGGCAGGCCGCAGGAAAAGAGGGGGGATAAGAGAGCACACCCCCTCCTGAACCATACCAGGCCACATGCCCTCAACATGGGGAGGGTGCTTTGGGGTAGCGGCCCCCCCAAAGCACCTTGTCCCCATAGGGGACGGAATAGGCTTGTTTTCTCTGCTGTAAGCATTACGAGCTCGCTGCTCGTAGGATAAAGGCTGTGATATCAAACTGCTTAATGTGAGTACTCTGTCTATATGTGTACATAAATAAAGCGACCCCTATGAAAACATACTTCACTATTTGGGTACCTTGTCCTATATTTTATATACATCTGAGATGTGGAGGAGGAGCTAGGACCCGCACTGTCCCAGGACCCCAGCTAGGACCATAGCCATACACACCCAGCTACCAATAGGATCCCGCAGAGTCGGCAAGCGTGGACACAAAGACGCAGTAGAGACCCAGGATCCTATGATTAAACAACTTATATGCGGTTGACCTAGCACCGCTAGGTAAGGGGCCATTACCTACACTAGCGCATGCTGCACGAAGAGGACACAGAGTGTTTTTTGCATACCATCACCTCACTGTCATCTATTGCTGTGTTTGAGCACTTTTTCTGTGCACCATTGATGAGATTTGCTTTTGTTTTGCACGTATCTGTTGGTTTCACTAATAGGATATATATTATCTTTGGACACTATATTAATTTTGGACACTAGCAATCGGATTGGATCATTATATTTATTTATTTATTTGACCATCCACACCGGACTTTACACACTGCACTTGCTGCAACACCAGGATTTGGTGATTATTCCTTTTTTCCCTCACCTGATTTACTTATTTATTATTTCATTATTATTTATTCATCCATGCACTTTATGATATGATATTTATCAGTCTGCATTATTGTAATCAAGGCACTAGAGCACCAGCACTTTGATATATTTGGTTGATAATACTCATTTATTTGATCGGATGATTTTAGACATATGTTTTATTGTTCATATCTATGTTTATCACTCCTTTGGATCAACATATATTTAAATCACTTTTTCTTATTTCACAAGATTTTTAGTTATTACACCAACTCATGCGTTTTTAACACTCTAGTTTTATGCGATTTCTATACGAATATTTATTCCATTTCGCTGATGCCTCTTTTTCCACATCACTAAGTTATTAGTAAGTAACTATTTATAGAGACTCTCTGGTTAGAGCAGCACCCCCCCCCTTTTTTTGGTTCACCTTGTCCCCATGTTGATGGGGACAAGGGCCTCATCCCCACAACCCTTGCCCGGTGGTGGTGGGGGTCTGCGGGCGAGGGCTTATCGGAATCTGGAAGCCCCCTTGAACAAGGGGACCCCCAGATCCCGGCCTCCCCCCAGTGTGAAATGGTAACAGGGTACAAATGTACCCCTACCATTTCACATAAAAAGTGTGAAGATGGTAAAAACGATAATACACGCCTTGGGGCAAGTCCTTTATAAAAAAATTAAAAAGTGTTCCACGAAGTCCATTAATCTTCTTCTCTCACTCCAATGGACTGAAAAAGAAAAAAAAAAGCCGCACGCCACCACCTATCTGCTTCCATGGGAGGCACACGCCGTAATGACTGGCCTCTTAGGTGACAGTTCTTTTATAACTGAGGGCGGAGCCACACGATGGTGTCGCCAGGTGACCCCGCCCCCCTCTGATGCACAGGGACATCCCTATGACCACCCAGAGCAGGACCCAGGGCCCCAAACACTTTTTATAACAATACCATGCATATAAGCCTTTAAAATTAGCACTTTTGATTATTCATGTTCGTGTCCCATAGACTTTAACGGTGATCACGTGTTCGAACAAATTTTTTGCCTGTTCGCATGTTAAGCTGTGAACCGAACCGGGGGGTGTTCGGCTCATTGCTATCCAGAAGGTCTCCTGCTGGCACAGCCATTTAAAACGCTCTGCAGCAGGAAGATCTCTAGAGATGGCTTCAATCACCCAAATTTGTAGACCCATTGTGGATTTTTTGTGTTCCGTCAGAAAGTGTCTGGGGACACTGTGTTTGTCGCATCCCTACTCAATGAATCATCTATGTTTACCAAATCGTTGGCGTAAGGGATGGGTGGTCCTCCCTACATACAGGAGACCACAAGGACATGTCAGGCAGTATATGACATACTGACTGGAGCAATTATGGAACTCTTTGATGGTATATGTCTTTCCTTTTGCTGTGAAAGTTTTTTGCCCATGATGAACAAATTTACACATAAGGCATCATTTTTTTTCTGGCATTGGAACATGCCTATCAGGGGAATGAGTGGGATGTAAGTGGTAGGGATAGACTGTAACTTACGAATTCTGCTGGGTGCTAATTAACTTTTGATTTTTTTAGCACAACGATAGGACACTTTGGGTTTTTGCGTGAGGGACGAGCCCAAGAGGGGGTCTTCCAACAGAATTGGCCAATGTTTGATAAGAATATTTTCCATTTTTTTGTGGCAGTCATGAAATTGTGCCGTAAACCATATTGGTTGGGGTCCATCTGATGTGGTGGATTTAGACAGGTTTGGTTGTGTACTGTTGGAAGGCATCTTCCACAAGGATAGGTGGAAATCCTTTATCCAGGAATTTGTCAGTGAGGAGTTAGCCTTGGGTCTGATAGTCCTCCCCCTGGGTACAATTGTGGCAGGTCCTATGGAACTGACTCCTGGAGATGTTATTAATCCACCTGGGATAGTGGCAGCTCTGATAAGGGATGAATGAATTTCCAGCAGCGGGTTTTACATAGTTGGTGGCCTCTATACGTGAGTCACTGTGGTACAGTTCTGGGTCCAAAAAGGGCAGTCTATCATGGGTGAAAGATAGCTGTTATGGTTGCAATGTGATACAAACTGTATCAGGCTATCTATGGTACCATCCCATATGATGACTAAGTCATCGATATAGAGCCCATAAAAAATGATGTTGGCTGTAGCCTCTCATTCACACAGACAATCCTGACCCCTTCCTCCCGCCTGGTACTGGTGATGTCATTTCCGCTTTCGCAGTTCAAGCTGGTCAGCGTGGAGCCGACCACTTCCGGGTTCTCCTCAAAGCATAGCTGTTTGAGCATAACATCATACCAGACTTCTTCCCCGCTATCTGGATCATGCGAGGAGCCTGTGGGACACAGTAGAAATGCCAGGACTGCATATATATGATGAGCATGACTACACCCCCAGTTTCCTCCTCCCCCCATGTTTCTTTTACCTGTTTTGCAGAGTTGCTTGACACACTCTGAGGATGGCTGCCTCTTTTTAAACCCCCCCTTTCCTTGGTTCAACTTTGTTTTACCTTATGACTGTCTAACTATATGTACATTATCCCAGTCTAAGGGCATTGCCTTTTGGCGCGCCAGATACCCAATCTACCTTTACTTGAACATTGTGCCCATCTTCTGTGCTGCACCATTTGGAATCCCTGTCAGGGCTGGGCTCATCCCTTCTTTCTCTGAGCTCAGCTGCCGGCTAATTGCCAGCTCCCATCTCTCTCCACAGTTACCCAGCTGTTGTTGATTCTGCTCGTCAGCAAAAACATAAATGTAGCGCTAAAAATAAATTGAACACGTGTATGTATTATACAGTCTTTGAAGACATATAAAAGTCCAAAAAGTCCAAAGGACAATGCTAAGTTGTGGTACAACTGAAGTGTGAGAAATAATAATCAAATGTTGATAGTAGATCCACCACCGTACTTGTAAGTGTGTGGGGGGGGGGGGGGCTTACCAGAAAAAGTGGACACAGATGGGTGTACACTCACTGTGTCAGTAAAGCTGATGTTATTGTAGATCTCTGAAGGTGGAGTAGGGGGAGTAGAGATGCTTGTGGAGATTGTACACAATAAGGGTAAATACAATCAAGTATCACCAGCATATAAGAAAAAGACATGAAGATACATAGCGTAATACTGCGTGGATAATCTTGAGGCAAAAGCTAGTACAGATTACTGTATATACACAAAACCATGGGTAAACCGGTGAGAGTGGAGGATTATAAACACCCAGAAGTGTAAATGACAAAATATTTAGGTGATATTAGTAAGTCCACCACCATATGTAAAAGTGGGGGGCTTACCAGAACAAGTGAACACGGATGGGTATACACCCCCTGTGTCAAATGAGCTTGTATCAATGTAGATCCCTGGAGACAAGATGAGGGTAGCCAAGGTACTTGTGAGGAGTGTATATGGTGAAGATAAATCACGTATCTGCAGCATAAAGGGAGAAAGTATAAAAGCACATAGAGTAATATTGTATGGAAAAGCTATGAAGCGTATTTATTAAATGAAGCACTCACATTTGTGAAGATAAAATACAGCACTGAATGAAGATAAAAATGGCAGTGTGGTGGTATCAGCAAGCGTTCCCGACGCGTTTCATCCTAGGGGACATCATCTGGGGTGCTGCACCACTCAACACACTGCCCCTTATATAGAGTAAGGGACCCCCATGTTCCAATGTGGCTCCAAACCGTGCCGCTGAAAATACTGCGCCACTTCCGGGAATCGACAGGCGTCATGACGCCGCGCACCAAGCCACACTCCAATGGACGAACTTCGGCTGTTCGTCCATTGGATTGGGGCTTGGTGCGCGGCGTCATGACGCCTGTCGTGACACACAGCCACGCACCGCCTCATCTTTGCATACAGGTGACGTACGTGATGTGTTGCTAGGGCAACGCACACGTTTGCTCTCCATCTATTACATCAACACGAGGCTTGCAACGCACGCGACCGGCGCCATCTTCCCGATTCCCGGAAGTGGGGTGGTATTTTCAGCGGCACGGTTTGGAGCCACATTGGAACATGGGGGTCCCTTACTCTATATAAGGGGCAGTGTGTTGAGTGGTGCAGCACCCCAGATAATGTCCCCTAGGACGAAATGCATCGGGAACGCTTGCTGACACCACCACACTGCCATTTTTATCTTCATTCAGTGCTGTATTTTATCTTCACAAATGTGAGTGCTTCATTTAATAAATAAGCTTCATAGCTTTTCCATACAATATTACGCTATGTGCTTTTATACTTTCTCCCTTTATGCTGCGGATACGTGATTTATCTTCACCATATACACTCCTCACAAGTACCTTGGCTACTCTCATCTTGTCTCCAGGGATCCACATTGATACAAGCTCATTTGACACAGGGGGTGTATACCCATCCGTGTCCACTTGTTCTGGTAAGCCCCCCACTTTTACCTATGGTGATGGACTTACTAATATCACCTAAATATTTTGTCATTTACACTTCTGGGTGTTTATAATCCTCCACTCTCACCGGTTTACCCATGGTTTTGTGTATATGCAGTTATCTGTACTAGCTTTTGCCTCAAGATTATCCACGCAGTATTACGCTATGTATCTTCATGTCTTTTTCTTATATGCTGGTGATACTTGATTGGATTTACCCTTATCATGTACAATCTCCACAAGCATCTCTACTACCCCTACTCCACCTTCAGAGATCTACAATAACATCAGCTTTACTGACCAATCTGTGTCCACTTTTTCTGGTAAGCCCCCCCCCCCCCACACTTACAAGTACGGTGGTGGATCTACTATCAACATTTGATTATTATTTCTCACACTTCAGTTGTACCACAACTTAGCATTGTCCTTTGGACTTTTTGGACTTTTATATGTCTTCAAAGACTGTATAATACATACACGTGTTCAATTTATTTTTAGCGCTACATTTATGTTTTTGCTTTGTATCACAGGTTAGATCACTTGTTAATGTTAGCTGCTTTTTTCCTTTTTTGACAGCGCAGTATTTATATTTACATTGTTTATGGATTCTGCTCGTCAGCCCTGGCTACTTAAAGCTGTCCAGCTCACTTGATCTCTGCATTCCCATTTGTCAACATCACAAAGACTTTCTCCTGCGTTCCTGTTGAAGACTTGCTCGGCTGATGTTCCTTCTGGCTCCTGATCCTGCTTTCTGTACTACTACGTTTATCTCTGGCTCTCTGACATTTGCTTGGCTGACTACCCAATCTAGTTACTGAACTTTGGCTTGTTTTGACTACGTTTACTCTGTGTACCTTATCATTATTATTATTAAACAAGTGTGATTAAACTATACTTCTGTCTCGGTCTGATTCATGGTTCCTGATAATCCCTTGATTGACTTTCTATCCATGCAAGTCCCCCTTTTTTGACATACGGTTGCATTTTTTTGTTTTGGTGGAGTTTATTGTGAGCATTGAAAAGGCAAAATATAATATATTAAATGAATGTCATTCATAATTAATATTTCGTAAATTAGAGGACATAATTGTTTCTGCCAACCAGCAATGGTGGGATGGCTTTTTTCTACAGCAATACCTCCTCCATAAAATTACTCCCAGGGGACTTCGAGTCCTCAAGCATTGCTCCTTTTTAGACCCTGATTTGCTGAAGGAATGGGAATATATTTCCGAATTTTGTATGGAAAAATGGATAAAGGGTATTATTACACAAAGAAAAAGGAAATATGAGATCCTCATCCAGAAGATCAAGGATATGTGTAATGACATTGTACAGAGTATTCCACAATTACCACACACTTGGTTTAGGACCCTTAAGAGATACACCATTAAGCAAGAGGATGAACTAATTGCTAATAAACTAGGTAAATTCAGGAGAGATATAGATGATTACACTACCCAAAAGTTTTTTTTGCTGGAAAAATTCTCACATTTTCCAATTTGGCCAATCCCACATCATCGCTTCAGACCAGGGACACAATATAAGGACATGATATCCCATTTCACAACAGATCTTCCCATTACACCCAGCATGAATGTAGGTTCCAACATCAGAACAGTTTTGACCACCACTGCCAATCCTGATACTACATCCAACATACAGCTGGAGACATCCCACAACCTCAACCCACATTTGGATTCTGGGACCATCGATCCACCCACCCCCGCTCTTGATGATGATTTTTTAGACCAGTATCACAAAAAGAAAACACGTAGGAGAGGAAGAAACAAAAAGGCAAAATGCGGAGAATGTTAAAATCTTCAATCTCTCCTCCCATAATTTAGCTCACCAAGAGTTATCTTTATTAAGCAAAGGCTTAACCTTTGCAACCACCACCCCTCCCAAACCCGTTACACCTTTTAAAGATTGGAATATGTTTACTAGAGACCTCACAGTCAAAAGATTTTTTAACATATTATCCTCCAAAATCCTCCTCCCCCAGATGCATCCAGTGAGGTCCCCAATCATGATACCTCATCGGTAAACCGCAGTGATCTCCCTGCTCTGATAGATCTAGAACAGTGGTTCTCAACTCTAGTCCTCAGGACCCACTAACAGGCCAGGTTTGCAGGATAACTGAAGTACATCACAGGTGATATCATTTGCTGCTCAGTGATTGCAGTATTCTAGTCTGCATCTCCCCAAGGTAATACTTAAATTCTGGCCTGTTAGTGGGTCCTGAGGACTGGAGTTGAGAACCACTGATCTAGAAGAACTCCATGCTGAAAGTAATAATATTTTTTTTGCTGACAGTGACTGGTCTACACAACATTATCCTACCCCTTCCCTGTACAACATACTCATTTTAAACCAAAATCTATATTTAACCCAGTACACAAAAAGGTCCTTACATACAGACCTTCTATCAGGTAATTTATGCCAATCTCATCAAAATGTGTCAATCCACTTCAAAACAAGTATCCAACTTATCCAGGGCTGAACAAACAGCTTTAGACGCATTAGCTCAAAATCATTATGTCATTATATAAGCTGCGGATAAGGGTGGAGGCATCATATTCCAAAATAGGACAGATTATGTTTCTGAATGCATGAGACTATTGTCAGATAATGACACATACATCAGGCTAACTCAGGACCCATTACCTCAATACACCCGTGAAGTTACTGTATTAGCAAATAAGGTTCTTTCAGACAAAATCATCTCTAAACCTGATTTCTCTTTCCTCATAAAAAGTTTTTATAAGACCCCTTACTTTTATCACTTCTCCAAAATTCATAAGGACTCCAATAAAACTCCATGGAGAGCGTCACTAGTGGCTTCTCGATGCATGTGGATCGGTTATTGCAGCCTTTGGCACAGGACCTCCCATCGTACATAAGAGATGGTACACACCTACTGGAGATGCTATCTTTCTACAGGTGGGGACCCACATATTTTTGGGTGTCCCTAGATGTCATGTCCCTTTATACATCAATCCCTCATGAGGTAGGCCTCATGGCAGTCGAGCATTTCCTCTCTGCAGACCCACTCATTAATCCACGGCAGGCTCATTTTATACTGGAAGCTACGCAATTCTGCTTAACCACTTCAGCCCCGGAAGAATTTCCCCCCTTCCTGACCAGAGCACTTTTTGTGATTCGGCACTGCGTCGCTTTAACTGACAATTGCGCGGTCGTGCGACGTGGCTCCTAAACAAAATTGACGTCCTTTTTTTCCCACAAATAGAGCTTTCTTTTGGTGGTATTTGATCACCCCTGTGCTTTTTATTTTTTGCTCTATAAATAAAAAAAAGCGACAATTTTGAAAAAAACACATTATTTTTTTACTTTTTGCTATAATAAATATCCCCCAAAAATATGTAAAAAAAACATTTTTTTTCCTCAGTTTAGGCCGATAAGTATTCTTCTATATATTTTTGGTAAAAAAAAATCACAATAAGCTATTATTGATTGGTTTGCGCAGAAGTTATAGCGTTTACAAAATAGGGAATAGTTTTATGGCATTTTTATTAATAATTTTTTTTTTTTTTTTTTTTCAAAACAGATTTTTATTACTTTTTGCCAGTTGACAATAACGTAATATAGATTTACAGTATATCTTGCAATAGTTATTCAAAAGCATTAAAGAACAGTATTACACATGTTACAATGTATAAAACAGAAATGGTGGTACAATAACAATAGTGTAATATAGGGTCATATTTAGGAAGTGGGATGAATAGAATAGTAGGGGGAGGGGGAGGGTAAGGAAGGAGAAGGGTAATGAGAGCATTATTTGTAATATGCATATATTAGGTCGTCCATTCATGTGTACATCATTTCAGAAGAATAATTTTGTGAAAAGAAATTTATGCTATTCTGCTATTATACCAGTTTTTCCATTGGGACCAATTTGTTTGGATGTTGTGATGTGATGCAAAACCTCTTGTTCCTATGAGTTCGTAGGTATAGTGTGAGTGGACTAGGGTAATCACTTCCAGTATAGTGGGGACGTTATGTGTTTTCCAGTTTCTGGTTAGAAGTAGTCTGGTTGCTAGGAGAATGTGCGTGAGGATCGTTTTGAATGTGTGGGGAATCGTATCTGGTATCATGTTTAGTATGGCCAGTTGTGGCGTTAGGGTGATATTAAAGTGTCCTATGTCTTGTATTAAGTGTGTTACTTCTTTCCATAGGTTTGTTATTATTGGGCAGTGCCATAGAATGTGGAATAGAGTTCCTGTGTGGTTGCATTGTCTCCAACATAAGGCTGAGGAGTTGGTTTGGAATTTAGCTAGTTTAATGCCCCGTACACACGGTCGGATTTTCCGATGGAAAATGTCCGATCGGAGCGTGTTGTCGGAAATTCCGACCGTGTGTGGGCTCCATCGGACATTTTCCATCAGATTTTCCGACACACAAAGTTGGAGAGCAGGAGATAAAATTTTCCGACAACAAAATCCGTTGTCGGAAATTCCGATCGTGTGTACACAAATCCGACGGACAAAGTGCCACGCATGCTCAGAATAAATAAAGAGATGAAAGCAATTGGCCACTGCCCCGTTTATAGTCCCGACGTACGTGTTTTACGTCACCGCGTTTAGAACGATCGGATTTTCCGACAACTTTGTGCGACCGTGTGTAGACAAAACAAGTTTGAGCCAACGTCCGTCGGAAAAAATCCTAGGATTTTGTTGTCGGAATGTCCGAACAAAGTCCGACCGTGTGTACGCCCTATGAGTGGTGTCAAGTACCATCTGAGTGTGATTTTGTTTGTAAGTTCCCATAGAGAAGTGCATCTTGTGGCTTTGTGAACCGTTTTTAATGCCTGTATCCATTGTTGGTCTGAGTATTGTTTGTGGGTGTCTGTTTCCCAGTCAGTAAATGGTTTGGATTTGTTAAAGATATTTTTTCTTGTAGTGTGGAGTGGATAAGAGAGATGCCCTTAGATTGGGATTCTTGTGTGAAATAGAGGCTCCAGAGTTTGCTTGGTAGGGATCCTTCTATATTTGGGTTTCTAGATAAGCATGATTGAATACGCAGGTAGGTGAGAAAGTCTGATGTGGGTGCTTTGTGGGTGGATTGGATTACTGTAAATGGTTTATGTTGAATTGTGTTTCTAAGTTCTGCCATGGAAGACATCTGTGAGAGTAGCCAGTTGGGGATGGGGTTGGCTCAGGGGATAGTAGGCGTAGGGTTTGTATTGGAACGTGTATAGGTTTAGTGGTTAGTGATGACCATGTAGTGTTGTGGAGGATTTTCCAGGCTTTGACTGACACCTGAATGGTTGGAGAATACAGATTAGTATTTGTGATCAGAGCAGATGTACTATATAGCCAGCATGCGAGATTTGGCCCTGGTGTGACATTGTTTTCAATGTTGCCCCATAGTGTATTTTGGTGGGTTTGAGTCCACTCTTGGAGTTGTGACAGGATAGTGGCTAGGTAGTAGTCTCTTATGTCAGGGTAGCCCATTCCCCCCACTAGTCTGTGTTTGATGATTTTAGAGTGACTGGATCTCGGTGTTTTATTTTGCCAAATATAGCAACTAATTATAGTCTGCAGAGAGTTTAGGTAGGAATTGGATAGTGGAATAGATAGTGTGCGAAATGTGTAAAGTATTTTAGGTAGTATGAGCATTTTGAAGGCTGCCAGCCTACCTGACCATGTGATTTCAAATTTGGCTAGTTTAGCGGTTTCCTGAAGTAGCATTTGTTTAGTATCTATGTAGTTGCTGTTGAAAAGTCCTTTTGTTGATTTAGTGAGTATGATGCCTAAATAAGATATATCTGATTCTGCCCACGGGTATATATATTGATTACGTAGGATATTGCTGGTTACTGCATCTAGGCCTAAGTCTAATATATAGGATTTGGTAGCATTAACCTTATAATACGAAATACAACTGAATTTCATTAGTACATCTTGGACCGAAGCCAGGGAAGAGATCGGGTTGGTGAGCATCATTATGACGTCATCCGCAAACAGGTTAATTTTATGTTCTATATGACCGATTTTAAAACCAGTGATATTTCTATGAAGTCTAATGTGCTCCGCCAGGGGTTCCATAATTAGGTTGAAAATAAGTGGCGAGAGGGGGCATCCCCGGCGGGTGCCATTAGTAATCTGGAATGGTTTTGAGATCATGCCTTCTGTGTAGACTTGGGCCGACGGGGATGAGTATAAAGCTAGTATTGCTGACAGGATAGGTCCCTGGAAGCCAAATTTGTGGAGCGTCGCTTGTAGGTAGTCCCAGTTGACCCTGTCGAACGCCTTCTCTGCGTCCAGAGATAGGAGCAGAGAAGGCGGTCTGTTGGTCTCAGCATGGTGAATTATGTTAATAAGTCTTCTGGTTGCGTCATGTGATTGTCTACCTTTTGTGAAACCAGATTGGTCTGGATGTAATTATTTGGGCATGATTTGTACTAGTCTAGCAGCTATGCTTTTGGCGTAAATCTTTGTGTCTATATTAAGAAGCGAGATTGGGCGGAAATTTTGGGATGAGGTAGGTTCTTTCCCTGGCTTCGGTAAAGTGATTATTAAAGCGTTAAGCATTCCACTGGGGAGAGAAGAGGAGGAGGCAGCGTCATTGCATACTTGGGAGAAGTGGGGTGCCAAGGTGGTGCAAAATTGTTTGTAATATTCGCTAGTTAGACCGTCCGGTCCGGGCGATTTGTTGGATGGTAATGCAGAAATTATATTTAGGATCTCTAGGTGGGTGAATGGTTTGTTTAGCTCATGAAGTTGATGTTGTGAAAGTTTCGGAAGTTTAATTTCCTGTAAGAATGTGTTGATATCTACTATAGATGGTTGGATGGTGGTAGTGTCTTCTTTTAGGTTGTATAGTGATTGGTAGTAGTGGCTGAATGCGTCCGCAATAGCTTGTGGGTCAATGAGTTTTTGTTTTGTGGCTAGATGAAAGAGGTGTGGTATCTTTGTTTTGATGTGGCGTCCTTTTATCCTGAGTGCGAGTGCTTTCCCTGCTTTATTGCCTGTAGTGTAATGGTTTGCTTTAAATTTTGTTTGGATTTTAGTGTGGGATTCTAGAAGAATGTTTCTAATTTCTTGTCTAAGGAGAACTAATTTTTCTTTTGTTGTAGGGTCTGGAGTGGATTGGTTCTGTTTGTCTAATAGATTAATATTAGATATGATAGTATCTAGATGCTGTGATCTCCTCCTCTTTTCTCTTGCACTAAGTTGTATAATAATTCCTCTAACAAACGCCTTATGGGCATTCCAGAGGATTGTGCTGTTTGAGGTCGATCCTTTATTTAGTTCAAAAAATTCTTCCAGGTGATTTTGTATGTATAGGGAGTTTTCTGGGGATTGGATGATTGACGCATTGGCTCTCCACATCATGTGGCGAGGATGTGAAGGATGGTCAGCTATATCGATCGACACTGGGGCATGGTCAGACCATGTGATTGTTCCAATGGAGGAGTCTGTGGTTTTGGTAAGGGTCCATTTGTCAACAAGAAAATAGTCAATCCGGGTGTACGAATTATGTCTGCTGAAAAAGAAGGAGTAGTCTCGTTCTGAGGTGTGATGACATCTCCAAACATCGTAGAGATCGTTGTTTCTTATGAAGGTGGTCATAGGGGATGAGGGTCTGGAGGTACGGTTTGAGGTATCTAATTCATTGTCAGGTGCAATGTTGAAGTCACCGCACACAATAAAATTTCCTTGGCGAAACTTATCGAGTTTTTTCACAAGTTTGGATAAAAATCTAATTTGGCCAGAGTTGGGCGTATAGACATTGACGATGGTATATCTGGTGTTATCTAGGGTACAGTCCAGCGCCAAATATCTCCCTTCCTCATTGATCAAGCTATTGTGAAGCGTGAAAGTGAGGGAATTTTTTACTGCTATCATGACCCCATTTTTCTTATTTGGGCTTGAGGCTTTGAAAATGTTGGTAAATTGATGGTGTGTACAACGGGGTTCAGCTGAGATTTTGATGTGAGTCTCTTGGAGACAAAGGATATCACATTTAGAATCTATAGCTGTTTTCCACATGGAGGTTCTCTTGGCTGGGTGGTTGAGTCCTTTGACGTTAATTGAAAGGAATTTTGGCATCTTGTGTGGTTTGTGGTGGTGTCAAACAAAATGTGTGGTACTCACGGTTGGAAGAGGCAGCTGTGTGGTCCTGGGAGGTTACGTGGAGCGAGTTTTGGTTGTTCTTCAGTAGTAGCTCTCCGGAGGGACGAGTGGAGAATGAGGCAGGTAGGAGAAGAAGAAGGAAGGTTAAACAGTGCTTTATGATATAAGCAGTACTAAGTGTAAATATAACTGAACAACTGCTGCAAACAGCCTGACAACACTAGGCTGTGTTAACTGAGCGGGGTAGAGTTTGTGGTTTAAGCTGCACGAGCAAGGCATCCGACCGGATGGTATGGTGACTGTGTGAACCTTGGTATCGCCTATCAGGTTCGCTTCAGCGTGCATTGTAGGTTTGCTTGGGACCTGAGATCCGTGTGGGACCTCTGTGAGTATTAATTGATACCTCAGGTGCTTCCGGGATAATGTCCCATTGTTTGAGAAGTTTTATTCCTTCCTGAACTGTGGTGATGACGTGTTTGGTTCTGTTTTTGGTGATAATGATTTTTGTTGGGAATCCCCATTAGTATGGGATTTTGTGGTTATTTAGAGGTTTGGTTATGGTATTCAGTTGTCTTCGGAGTTGTCGTGTGTATTGCGACAAGTCTGCAAACAGCTGTAGATTATTGAATGGTGCTGGGAGTTTGCCCAGATGTCTGGTTTTAAACAGGAGTTGATCCTTAGTGTGGAAGAAATAAATCCTCATTAGAACATCTCTGGGTATGTCTGCTGCTAGATGTGCTGGTTTGGGGATGCGATGTGTGCGATCTATTATTGTCTCCATTGGTGACAGATCAGGTAGAACAGTGGAGATTTTCTTTCTGGCTTATGAATTGAGGCCATGTGGCAGGACGGTTTTGGGTATACCTCTAATTTTGACGTTATTACGTCGAGACCTGTCTTCTAGGTTCGCCATCTTGGATTTCATCCATTGCTGTTCAACATGGGTATGATCTTGTGCATCTATAAGATCATTCACTGTTGTAGTTAGGTCATTCATGTGTTTTTCAATATGGTGGATTTTGTTCCCCATAATGTGTACATGAGATGAGAATTGCTTGAACATTGATGCTATTTCAATGTGCAGGGAGCTCTGCAGGGATATGAGCATCTCCTTCATGGTAGTGTCTAGAACAGGTTGATCTGATGTGGGCAAAGCTGCTATAGCTGATGGCTGAGCTGATACTGAGAGAGATGCAGGGCTTACCTCAGTGCCGTTTTCTGTTGAATCCATTCGCATCCTTGCTTTTGCTGGGCTGTTGCAGGCTGAGGAGGAAGGATATTGAAGGGATGACTCTGGAGAGTGTGGATGAGGCAGTATTTCAGTGTCATCTGCATCAGGGAGGTCTGTGTAGGCTGATGAATCCTGTGCAGGGTCGCAGGCGCCATCTTGGATTTCTGTCCAGCTGCAGTGTAAAGTAATTTGTCAGTTTCTTTGGCGGCCTGTATTCTTTCCTCTTGCGAGTCAACTGAGACATTGCTGGTCCCTGTGGCAGTGTCTCTGTATGTTTAGGGGTCAGATGGAGCTGTAGAAGCGGCGATGTTCGTATATATCGTTCCGGTCGGTGCAGGAGCTGAGGGTTCAGACGTCCATCTTGCTCAGCGGTTAGCCACGCCCCCCCAATATTTTTTTTTTTAAATGGCAGCAATCAGTGATTTTTATTGTGACTGCGACATTATGGCGGACACATCGGAATTTTTGACAAATTTTTGGGACCATTGTCATTTATACAGCAATCAGTGCTATACAAATGCACTGATTCCTGTGTAAATGACAGTGGCAGTGAAGGGGTTAACCACTAGGTGGCAGTGTAGGGGTTAAGTGTGTCCTAGGGGCATGTTTGTAACTGTAGGGGGGATGGGCTGTGTGTGACACGTCATTGATCTCTGCTCCGATGACAGGGAGCAGAGAACAGTGACACATAGAAAAATAAGACCCTTCAATTAGGGAACTTATATACCCCCAGTATAGTGGGACTTTATAGGCGAACCATACGATTAAACTTAGATAAAAAATATTTTATTTATTTGAAAAAAGCATAAAAACAAGATACATTGGACATAAATCTTAGCAGTATTTACTTGTACAGTAGAATTTGCTTTCATATAACAATTTTGTATACTTCCATTTATGATAGGATATTTTCTCTAAGGGCCTGACATGTTTCAGGACGATGTCCCTTCTTCAGAGGCGTATTGTAGAGAGAAAAATCGTATAGGTAGGAAATACATTCTGAAACAACAAATGAAAATAATTTGCAATATGTACAGACAGAGATTTTGTAGCCCAGCATACCACTGTGTCCACCATACATACCAGTGAGAAGTTGTTCAAAAATGAAACATATATGCACAGGTATGCACAGGCATCCAATTTTGGATGGAGCAACAAATTGTATCTTTTAAATAAAAAACACTGGCTGTCGGCTGACCAGCCAATGTGAGATAATGGTTATCCCTCGGCTTCAGGAATGACCTCGCAAAGGCCCCCAAGTGGAAGGACAGCCCGGGAGGGTCCCAGATTAACCCTTGAAAAGAGAGGAGAAAATACAAAAAGCCCTTAAATAAATTGCTCAAAACTCATTGATATGTACAGATATTACATTCCCCCAAGGGGCTTTCCCCTTCATTTACTCTTAAACAGAGAGCAATGTATGTATGTAAAACAAGTATCTTATATAGTGCAGGATCATATTGTCTTTAAAGACTTAAAATGTTCAGAAAAGGACTTTTAGACAAATCCACCAAGTTTGAAAGATTGACGATGCTGCCAGCTGATACCAAAAGAGGAAAATTAAAGCAAGGAGAAAGGGAGCCTCTGCCTGTGCACAGGAATGGAGCAGTGGTTAAACAGCTGAACCATTTAGTCAAATAAGTGTGAAAGAAAGGATCATAAGGGAGTTTGCTTGTTTTGTCTCATATAGAGAGACCAAATGGAGTATATCTTACAAAGAGATGTGTTAGCCATGAAGTTAGGGTAAAGGATTTTAAAGTTACTTACTTTTTAGGAGCAAAGACAATGCATAAGCAGCTGAAGCACAGGCGCTTTGTAGCCTGTATGATAGGATACCGCACTGAGCAGGACGTCCAGACATGGCTTAAATAACTGCCGGCGCCTGCGCAGTGAAGTTCGTATCAGGAGTGTCAGCAGAGGAAGAAAAGTCACTCTGCAGTTGCGCGCATGCGTCAGACGGAACGACGCATCCAAGGGAGGGCGGACGCCAGGGATCCTGAATAGGAAACACCCGGAGTCACGCCGTCCCCGAGAAAGGCGTCATCGCGCATGAGGCAGAGCGCAGCCCCGTATTGGCTGATGGCTTCTAATTGCATAGGATCAAACCAGTGCGATAGAAAGAAAAAGAATATTATTATAGCTGGTGGGGGCACGGTCACATATATAAGAAGGAAAAGAGAAAAGGGGGGAGGAAAGGAATAAATGAGAAAAGGAAGAAAAATGGAAAAAGGAGAAGAAGAAGAAAAGAGAGGAAAGAGCAATTAAAGAAATATAGCTACCGTGTGGAGAAAAAATACATGAAAAAAACTTGTTTTGAAAAATATTAGAAAAATAAATAAAAAAGAATAGAATGAAAAATCATCCAAAAGATTCGTTCGTTTCCTGTTTCAAAAAACAGAAAGAGGGAGGGAGGACGTCCATCTTGCTCGGCAGTTAGCCACGCCCCCAATACATTTTTTTTAAATGGCAGCAATCAGCGATTTTTATTGTGACTGCGACATTATGGCGCACACATCGGAATTTTTGACACATTTTTGGGACCATTGTCATTTATACAGCAATCAGTGCTATACAAATGCACTGATTCCTGTGTAAATGACAGTGGCAGTGAAGGGGTTAACCACTAGGTGGCAGTGTAGGGGTTAAGTGTGTCCTAGGGGCATGTTTCTAACTGTAGGGGGAATGGGCTGTGTGTGACATGTCATTGATCTCTGCTCCGATGACAGGGAGCAGAGAACAGTGACACTGTCACTAGGCAGAATGGGGAGATGCTTGTTCACATTAGCATCTCCCCGTTCTTCCTCCCCGTGAAGCAATCGCGGGTATCCTCACGGCGATCGAGTCCGCGGGACCCGCAACCGACTCACGGAGCTTGCTGCGGGCACGCGCGCCCGCAAGCCGCCTCTTAAAGGGGAACATACAGGTACGTGATTCTGCCTATACGTGTCCTTCTACCACAGTATATCTGCGTGAGGCAGTCGGCAAGCGGTTAAGACATAACTACTTCAAATTTGAGGACAACTATTATCTACAAACCCAAGACACAGCTATGGGGGCAAACTTTGCCCCCAGCTATGCAAATCTTACCATGGGGTATATTAATATTATATTACAGGGCATTACAGTACATCTCACAAAATTACAGTACATCTCACAAAATAATCCCCTTTCAGCCAAATTCATTTTTTATGGTGGCTATATCGATGACCTAGTCATAATATGGGATGGTACCATAGATAGCCTGATACAGTTTGTATCACATTGCAACCATAACAACTTAGGGCTATCTTTCACCCATGTGGTTGATCCCGATAGACTGGCCTTTTTGGACCTGGAACTGTACCACAGTGACTCACGTATAGAGGCCACCAACTATGTAATACCCACTGCTGGAAATTCATTTATCCATTATCAGAGCTGTCACCGACCCAGGTGGATTAATAATATCCCCAGGAGTCAGTTCCATAGGATCTGCCGCAATTGTACCCAGGGTGAGGACTATCAGACCCAAGGCCAACTCCTCACTGACAAATTCCTGAATAAAGGATAGCCACCTATCCTTGTGGAAGATGCCTTCCAACAATACACAACCTTTGTCTAAATCCACCACATCAGATGAACTCCAACCAGTACGGGTTACGACACAATTTCATAACTGCCACAGAAAAATAGAAAACATTCTTATTAAACATTGGTCAATTCTGTTAGAAGACCCCCTCTTGGGCTCGTCCCTCATGCAGAAACCCAAAGTGTCCTATCGTAGAGCTAAAAACATCAAAAGCCAATTGGCACCCAGCAGAATTCATAAGCTCCAGTCTATTCCTACAACTCACATCCCACTCATTCCACTGATAGGCATGTTCCAATTCCGGACAAAATTATGCCTTATGTGTAAATTTGTTGATCATGGGCAAAAAACTTTCACAACAAAAGGAAAGAAAGGAAAGATGTATACCATCAAAGAGTTCCATAATTGCTCCAGTGAGTATATTATATACTGCCTGACATGTCCTTGTGGTCTCCTATATGTAGGGAGGAAAATCCGTCCCTTGTGCCAATAATTTGGTAAATTACAAGTAATAAAAAATATTCAGCGCAGACTACAAACAGGACACAATCACAATAAATGCTAGCAGACACTAAAAGGTAAATTCAACGACACCTCTCATAAATGTAAATAGCAAGACAGTGCTGCGCAATTACTAAATGTCCATAAGTAATGGATGTGTATGAAATAACAAATAGAAATGTGAAGGCAAGACCGGTGGTGCACACTCAAGAGGATTCAGTGACTGTGATCCCTCCACCACACATGGATGGCCTCTCACCTTAACGATTCGACCTGAAACAGGTCACAAAGCACAAAACCTTATAGCAGGTAGAGCAGTCCTGGTGGTGGATCGCACGGATTCAGCGCTCATCAGGGTAAAGAGATGCTACATATGCAACGAGAAATGACAAATTTAGTGCTCTCTGTATAAAGATTTATTGATAAAAACAAAGAGAAACTCACTTACATGAGGCCGCACTCAGATCCGAGTGCCGGCGAAACAGCATATGATCGTATCAGAGACAGATGACCGCGGGTGACGTCATGCGTTCCTGACCCCCGTACGCGTTACGTCCAAAGGCGGAACTTCCTCAGCGTGGGGCTGGATACACATAGACGGCCCGCGTTATTTAAATAGATTGTCATGGTAACAGCAATATGCCAATCAGGGAACTCGATACAATGGTCGGAAGACCATTTAGTCTCAAAGAACCCCATAGGCTGCAAGAAACGGATACTCTGCAGTATTGATGTGCTTACAGAAATAACACAGCGTAGATTCATTAAATAGCAAAAACAAGATCTTTCCTCTAATATAAGAATGAAAGAAGTGGCAGAACACTGGAGAGACAAGAATTTCTCCATAACGTGTCCAGGACAAATTAGTCTCCTTTATTCAAAATTGGCCAACATATTGCTCATTTCAGGTAAGGGAAGAAAGATAAAAAATGAAAAAAATTAAAAAAGCTTAATCGCATAAAAAAATCGCAGACGTCAAGCCACGGCCATCATACTGACACAATCATGTACAAAATTGTCACAATAAAATTACAATAAATGCAATCCCCCTTTTTTGCAATTCTGCCATAAATTTAACCCCCCTCTTTTTTGATCCTGCCATAAATTGCATCCATCTTCTTTGATCCTGCCATAAATTCCATCCCTCTTTTTTCATTAATTGTATCTTTTTTGATCCTGCCATAGATTCAATCCCCTTTTTTGTGATCCTGCCATAAATTTAATCCCCCTCTTTTTTGATCCTGCCATAAATTGCATCCTTCTTTTTTGATACCGCCATAAATTGAATCTCCCCTCCTTTTTTTTTCTTTTGATCCTGCCATCAATCTTGACTTTAGATTTTGTTGCTACCACAAAATATTTTATTTGAACATTTTGAACATTTTCCCTTCTTTTAAGGAATATATTTCTCCCTTGGAGTAATAAGGTCCTAATATCTCATGTAGCATTTTTTCTACACACTTCTTTTTGGCTCAACAAAATAACTTTTTATATTGCCTTTCTTTCCTCTCCCTCTTCTCGTGCTGGCTAAAAACAGGTGTAGTCACTAACCACTTGAATAATTGGTGGTATCAGTCAAATATGTTAATTTTCTGTGACACTAACCTGATAGGCATGTGTGTATGTGAGTTTATATATATTTTGCCATATCTGTTTAAACTAGCTATGACTAAGGCTATTGCCGAAATGCGCCAGCTTTATTGTTTTATTGTCACTCTGTTGTACCAATAAACGACACTTCAAGGATTACAGTTTTGCCGGCTCTCCTTATTACTTTCTGACGGAACACAAAAAATCCATTGTGGGTCTACAAGTTTGGGTGGTTGAAGCCATCTCCAGAGATCTTCCTGCTGCAGAACGTTTTAAACGGCTGTGCTAACAGGAGACATTTTGGATATACTCTTTAAATACTCTTTCCCAGGGGGGCTTAACGAAGAGATTGAGATACATACTCTGTTATAATACATGTACATAGATACCAGCTTCTTCAATATTATTTTATTTTTTACAGTGCATGGTCATCACCTTCATATTTGGATATTGGTGGGTTCTTAGTCTGCAGTTGGGGGTGGTGGGATTGTGGTGGGATTAACTATCTCTCACATGCATATATTGGTGTGTATCTGCATATGTGTGGTCATGCAGTATACAAAAATACATATTATGATATCTCTTTTATACATATATGAATTCTGTACAAAATGTCATTTTTACATATTATTTATCAGGTAGATATATATATATATATATATATTTTAATATATTCCCTCATATATATATATATATATATATATATATATATATATATATATATATATATATTTCTTATATGTCGATATCCAGATTATGTATTCTTAGTTGGATTTTTGGCCTTTTGTAATAGCTCAATGTGTGCTCTGTTTTGCATCAGTTGTCAACCTATGTAAGCCCCACTCTTTATTATTGATTATTTTTCTCAAATTCCAACATCCCATTGTTTTGGGTCCTCCAGATAACAACAGGCCGGTAGAAGGAGCTGTGAGCTCTGAGCGTGTAGCCTCTCATTCACACAGACAGTCCTGACCCCTTCCTCCCACCCCGTGCTGGTGACGTTGTTTCCGCTTCCGCCGTTCAAGTTCGTCAGCGTGGAGCCGACCACTTACTGGTTCTCTTGAAAGCATAGCCATTTCAGCATAACATCATACCAGACTTCTTCCTGATACCTGGATTGTGCGCGGAGCCTGTGGGACACAGTAGAACTGCCAGGACTGCATATTAATGATGAGCATGACTTTCACTTATCTTGTAAGTGTTTTTAATCTTGTGCAATAAATGTTACAACACTTAGAGTGCCCCCCCCGTTTCTTTTATACTATCACACAGGGAGGGCCCTTGTCTTAGCAAAAGGATTAAAAATAGAATTACATTTTTTTATAATAAAATAAAAATAATATTAAAAAATGTACACACCCAAAGCAAATGCATTCTGTAGGGTACGTGCATGTATGTAAACATGAATTTTGCCACACATGTGAGGTATCACCACCATGAAAGCAACAATCCTAGGGCCATAATTCACAGTTAACTCAAAACTGATAACCTGTAAAGTCTTTTAAAGTGTCACCTATAGAGAATTTAGAGTGTCGTTGTTTTCTTACAATTTCAAGGGTGCATGCAATTTTAAAGCTTGATATGCTTAGTATCGGCTTACTTGCTGCAACTCCATCTTTCTTATTTTACAAACAAAATTTTACTAATATAAATTTTTTAGTGCATTTTTCCCTGCACAAATAATATTCAACATAAAAAATTGCAACTGCCCCTATTTTATTCTTTAGCAAAAAAGCACAGAACATGTGTGCAAAACATTTTTAAATTCCCCAAGTGGTTAAAGAAATCTCCCAAGCCTGTAATTTAAAAGTTTGTTTTTACCCCTGAAAGAAACCTCTCATTGCTGTATGGTATTTTTAAAAATGTGTTTTTGCTTTGTTAAATGTCCAAGTCAGGAAGGCCAGCAGGCAAAATGGCTCCTCAATAGGGATGAGCTTCGAGTTCGAGTCGAACTCATGTTCTACTCGAACATTGGCTGTTCGCAAGTTCGCCGAACAGCGAACAATTTGGGGTGTTCGCGGCAAATTCGAATGCCGCGGAACACCCTTTAAAAGTCTATGGGAGAAATCAAAAGTGCTAATTTTAAAGGCTTATATGCAAGTTATTGTCATAAAAAGTGTTTGGGGACCCGGGTCCTGCCCCAGGGGACATGGATCAATGCAAAAAAAAGTTTTAAAAACGGACGTTTTTTCAGGAGCAGTGATTTTATTAATGCTTAAAGTCAAACAATAAAAGTGTAATATCCCTTTAAATTTCGTACCTGGGGGGTGTCTATAGTATGCCTGTAAAGGGGCGCATGTTTCCCGTGTTTAGAACAGTCTGACAGCAAAATGACATTTGGAAGGAAAAAACTCATTTAAAACTACCCGCGGCTATTGCATTGCCGACAATACACATAGAAGTTCATTGATAAAAACGGCATGGGAATTCCCCACAGGGGAACCCCGAACCAAAAAAAAAAAAAAAAAAATGATGTGGGGGTCCCCCTAAATTCCATACAAGGCCCTTCAGGTCTGGTATGGATATTAAGGGGAACCCCAGCCAAAATTTAAAAAAAAAATTGACGTGGGGTTCCCCCTAAATTCCATACCAGACCCTTCAGGTCTGGTATGGATTTTAAGGGGAACCCCGCGCCAAAAAAAAAAAAAAAACGGCGTGGGGTCCCCCTAAAAATCCATACCAGACCCTTATCCGAGCACGCAACCTGGCAGGCCGCAGGAAAAGAGGGGGGGACGAGAGTGCGGCCCCCCCCCCCTCCTGAACCGTACCAGGCCACATGCCCTCAACATTGGGAGGGTGCTTTGGGGTAGCCCCCCAAAACACCTTGTCCCCATGTTGATGAGGACAAGGGCCTCATCCTCACAACCGTGGCCGGTGGTTGTGAGGGTCTGCGGGCGGGGGGCTTATCGGAATCTGGAAGCCCCCTTTAACAAGGGGACCCCCAGATCCCGGCCCCCCCCCTGTGTGAAATGGTAAGGGGGTACTTACCCCTACCATTTCACTAAAAAACTGTCAAAAATGTTAAAAATGACAAGAGACAGTTTTTGACAATTCCTTTATTTAAATGCTTCTTCTTTCTTCCTTCATCTTTTTCTTCTTCTGGTTCTTCTGGCTCTTCTGGTTCTTCCTCCGGCGTTCTCGTCCAGCATCTTCTCCGCGGCGTCTTCTATCTTCTTCTCCTCGGGCCGCTCCGCACCCATGGCATGAGGGGGGAGGCTCCCGCTCTTCTCTTCATCTTCTTCTCTTCTTCATCTTCTTCTTCATCTTCTTCTTCTTCTTCTTCTTTTTCTTCTTCTTCTTCTTCCTTCTTCTCTTCTTCTCTTCTTCCTGTCTTCTCCGGGCCGCTCCGCAATCCATGCTGTGGCATGGAGGGAGGCTCCCGCTGTGTGACGGCGTCTCTTCGTCTGACGGTTCTTAAATAACGGGGGGCGGGGCCACCCGGTGACCCCGCCCCCCTCTGACGCACACATGACGGGACTTCCCTGTGGCATTCCCCGTGACGTCACAGGGAAGTCCCTCAAGTCACCGTGCGTCAGAGGGGGGCGGGGTCACCGGATGGCCCCGCCCCCCATTATTTAAGAACCGTCAGACGAAGAGACGCCGTCACACAGCGGGAGCCTCCCACCATGCCAGCATGGCTGCGGAGCGGCCCGGAGAAGACAGGAAGAAGAGAAGAAGGAAGAAGAAGATGAAGAAGAAGATGAAGAAGAGAAGAAGATGAAGAGAAGAGCGGGAGCCTCCCCCCTCATGCCATGGGTGCGGAGCGGCCCGAGGAGAAGAAGATAGAAGACGCCGCGGAGAAGATGCTGGAGGAGAACGCCGGAGGAAGAACCAGAAGAGCCAGAAGAACCAGAAGAAGAAGAAGATGAAGGAAGAAAGAAGAAGCATTTAAATAAAGGAATTGTCAAAAACTGTCTCTTGTCATTTTTAACATTTTTGACAGTTTTTTAGTGAAATGGTAGGGGTAAGTACCCCCTTACCATTTCACACAGGGGGGGGGCGGGATCTGGGGGTCCCCTTGTTAAAGGGGGCTTCCAGATTCCGATAAGCCCCCCGCCCGCAGACCCTCACAACCACCGGCCACGGTTGTGAGGATGAGGCCCTTGTCCTCATCAACATGGGGACAAGGTGTTTTGGGGGGCTACCCCAAAGCACCCTCCCAATGTTGAGGGCATGTGGCCTGGTACGGTTCAGGAGGGGGGGGGGCCGCACTCTCGTCCCCCCCTCTTTTCCTGCGGCCTGCCAGGTTGCGTGCTCGGATAAGGGTCTGGTATGGATTTTTAGGGGGACCCCACACCGTTTTTTTTTTTTTTTTGGCGCGGGGTTCCCCTTAAAATCCATACCAGACCTGAAGGGTCTGGTATGGAATTTAGGGGGAACCCCACGTCAATTTTTTTTTTAAATTTTGGCTGGGGTTCCCCTTAATATCCATACCAGACCTGAAGGGCCTTGTATGGAATTTAGGGGGACTCCCACATCATTTTTTTTTTTAATTGTGGTTCGGGGTTGCCCTGTGGGGAATTCCCATGCCGTTTTTATCAATGAACTTCTATGTGTATTGTCGGCAATGCAATAGCCGCGGTAGTTTTAAATGTGTTTTTTCCTTCAAAATGTCACTTTGCTGTCAGACTGTTCTAAACACGGGAAACATGCGCCCCTTTACAGGCATACTATAGACACCCCCCAGGTATGAAATTTAAAGGGATATTACACTTTTATTGTTTGACTTTAAGCATTATTAAAATCACTGCTCCTGAAAAAACGGCCGTTTTTAAAACTTTTTTTTGCATTGATTCATGTCCCCTGGGGGAGGACCCGGGTCCCCAAACACTTTTTATGACAATAACTTGCATATTAGCCTTTAAAATTAGCACTTTTGATTATTCATGTTCGTGTCCCATAGACTTTAACGGCGTTCGCGTGTTCGAACGAATTTTTTTCCTGTTCGCATGTTCTGGTGCGAACCGAACAGGGGGGTGTTCGGCTCATCCCTACTCCTCAAGATGAAACTCTGCGCACAGGCGCAGGCTGACATGCAGTCATACATGTCCACATGCATCTGTCACTAATGTTGGTGCCAGGCAGGCTATTTAAAGTGAGCCATTGCTCAGGTTCAGTGCTGTCTCATCTACAGCATTTTGTGCAAGTTGAGTGACCTATTATCTGCATCTGATTACCAATTACCAACCTGGCTTGTCCTGAGCACCCTAGGAACTCCACCTATACCAACTCCGGCCTATATCTTGACCATGCTCCAGTCTATGTGCTTGTACCCAATCTGATTACCAGTCCCCAACCCAGGTTGTCTGGCTTCACTGCTTGTGCACATGCTGCCTATCAATCTGCTCCAACCACCTACCTGCTGTCAGCTAGTGCCTGATCACACCTGTGTGCTGACCAGCCAAAGCTTTCTCATCACCTGTCTGCAACCAGCCAGTACCTGCTCATCACCTGTCTGCTGCCAGCTAGTACCTGCTTGTTCCAACCTACTGTTGTCTGCTTCACCCCAGTCAGTTTACCCTGTCATTGTCTGCTGTCATTCTACTTCTGCTCCTTCTTGAACTCCCTGCCCTTCTCCACTGCTAGCAAAGACCATCAGGCACTTGTGCCACTTTGCACTCCTGTGTCACCTGTCCACTCTACCAGGGGCCCTGAGCCAAAGGTGTAAGATAGGGACTTCTTCATCGTATCAGGCTCATCCACCAGGTGCATGACAGTTTCTTATTGCAGGGCCTAGCTATCTATATCCTCGTTTGACAATACCTTTACTTTTAATCCCGAAAATGGCCAGAACACAGTACATCTCTTATAGACTTCACTTATAAAATTCACTTCTAAGCTTTGGTTTCACAGATTTCAGGTAGGATTACTAAATCTTAGCACCAAAGTGACCAAAGCTAAGTACAAACGACTCCATTCCACAACACTGCCAGAAATTAAATGTGCTTTCATCAGCTCTAGAAATGTCATAAAGCTGAGTGAGCCCTAATTCAGACTGATGTATGCCTATCTAATGTGTGCCTATAGGTGGCAGTGGCAAAAAGGATGCTTTTCCCAGTGTACTATTGGCCTCGTCCTCTGTAGGTATACAGCCATCTCACATACATGCAAAAACATTGAAGCCAATAATTAATATAGCATATAAAATTGCTTTTCAGTCCATTTTGTAATTTATTGTATTAAAAATGACCTTTCTATTTCAAGCTGAAGCTATAATTTTTTAAAACTGTTCAAAAACGTATTTTTATACAAATTAATACAAACATTTTTACATAAAATGCAGAAGGAAAAATAAAAAGACACAGATGAAAAAAAAAGAGTACATCATGGTCGGGCAAATACATAGAATAATAATAATATGTATAAACAGGAAATTGTAAAGAATGGGTTAACATATAATAAGTAGGAGCAGAGTATGAAATTATCCCTGTACATTCACAAAATCTATCATGTAAGAGACCCAATGGGGAATGTTGTTCTATATGTCATGTTAATCTGTAATGTGTGAAAATACAAAATTGTTATGTCTAGATCAGGCCATTCAAAGTGGAACACATATTTAAAACCTACATCAAGATCAAAAGTGTAAGCGTCTGAAATGTAAACAACAATTTGAAGATAATGACCAAGCGCAAGTGGCAAATACAAAAACAACAAACACAACAGGTAAGTAAAATGTGTGGAAGAAAAATAGGGGAGGAAAAGAAACTGCGATAAATGGGAGAGATTCCTAGATGAATAGTGGTCCAAAGACCTAATCTTTACAAAGTCAATAGGGTTTGGTGAGATATTGATACAGACAGTGGCTATCTACGAGCTCCCTGGAATCTACAACAATATATCTTATACATATATCTTATTCAGGGATGTTGGTGCCTGTGTAAACTCTGTCGCTAGCCCATACCACCGATGTTTTCTAGATTCTACAACAGTGTCTCAACCATCATTTGTTTGTACTCACTAGAGTAGGAGAAATCCAACCAATTAATCCAAATATTTGTGAATGAATTAAAGTTAATTAATTAATTAATTACAGTTCCTTTAATGGAGCTAGTCAAGTCTTCCATTTGCCAAATGTCCTTAATACGGCAGGACCATTGTTGAATTGTGCATGATGAAGGGGATTTCCAAAGAGCCGGGATACAAGACCGTGCTGCATTGACCAAGTGAATGATAACTCATTTTTTAAAAAATATAATTTAACGGGAAAATCATTGTGGTGGAGAAGCAAAAACCTGGGTCTTGAGGGATCGTATGGGTAGTACATTTTTGGGTAAATGTATGAACTTCGGTACAAAAGTTATTTAGTCTGGGGCAAGTCTGCCTGAGGTGCGTCACACCGCCAACAAGTGTCTGGGTTGGATGGGTACATGGAGTGTAACAATTTAGGTGTGAGGTACCATCTAGGCACCACCTTGTAGTCTGCTTCCTGGTATTTGTTACTAAATCGAGGAACAGAAAAAAAAGTAAGAATTTTGGTCCTTGCCTAAGGGGAAAACTCTATATTAAGGTCAGACTCACACACATCAAGGAACCTAGGCATGGTCTGTGAAGACTCACAGATGAGAAGGTTATACAAGTAGGATAATTCATTGGGAATGGGCCAGAAACTTGGTTTTACTGCTCAAACATTGTGAAATGGCATTCAAATAGTGTGACAGTTGGAGGATTTGTAAGGGGCCTAAGGTGCTGAAAAATGGGTCTGTTAGCATTTGATTGGCAGATAACCAACTATAATTTTGAATGAATTGGTGTGCTAAATGTTTAGTCTGCGTGAACAGAGAATGGAAGTTTAGATCCTATTGTCCCCAGGCGAAACCAGGATGGTAATATTATATCCTGGTTGTGTGACTGGATCACTGATTTTCTCAGATGTCTCCAAAAAGATACACGTAAATATTAGGCATTCCCTGCAATAGGAATTTATTTTCCCACTGTTGTCGGTGTGGGAAACCATGGAAATTGTGCTGCTCTTTAGCAGACATACAGGGGTGCCATTAATTCTTTATGGCGCCCACATGCATCAGAAAGCACGTTACATGCTTTAGCACCATGCTGTTCTATGAAGCTGTTTTAAAGAGCCAGGACTTTTTCCCTGCATGAAACACAGGTACAGCAGCTCATTCAAACAACATGTTAACAGTTAAGTCAAGGTAAAAGAATGTAGAGCACTCTGGATAACAGGACTGGCCATAGATAATGTTGGCAGTATGGCATGGATGCAGATCAGGCAAACAAGTGTCTAAGACAGCACTTAAGCAGCAATCCAAGAGGGAAGAAATTCTCTGGTAAGGAAAAAACAAACAGAAGGCACCTCTAAGTACACAAAACTTTTGCCCAAAATAAAAACACACTGACTAGAATTATAATTGAACAAAACTCATTATGGTGGCTAAGGTAAGATTCCAGCGGCAGGTAGTCCCAGGTAGATGGAGAGAGTCCCAACTGACCAGCAGAGGGGAGCTGCAGGAAGAAGCACCAAGAAGGACGGCAGCATGGAACACAGGGCCCAGATGTGACGTCAGCAGGAAGTGACCGGGGGCAGCATGGAGTGAAGGTGCTCAGATGTAATGTCAAAAGGTCAGGAGCATCAATTGGCTAATTTTTCATGCCATTTGGAGAAAAAGATAAAGAAGGAGTCAATTGATGCTCCAAAACGTGTCCCGCCCCTTTGACATCACATCCGGGCACCTGTGCTCCATGCTGGCCCTGTCACATCCGAGCCCTGCATTTCATGCTGGTCCCAGCAGTGTGGCTGTGCTTCCTGGTGCTTCCTCCTACGGCCCTCCTCTGCTGGTCAGTTGGGACTCTCTCCATTGAACTGCAGATTGGATTACCTCTGGCACTACCTGCCATTGGACTTCCTACCTTATCCACCATGATGAGCCTTGTTTAATTTTAAATTTAGTAAGTGTGTTTTTATCTTTGGGCAATTAAAGTCTCGTGTTACTGCACTTAGAGGCACCTTCTGTTTGTTTTAACACCTCAATCAACAATTTGAATCAATCTTTGTAAAGCTAGGCTTCAAAATTACCATTACAAAAAGGTGGATAATTTTCCTGCATGGTGGTCTTGCAAATACTGGTGATCAGTTCACGCAAATTTTACAGGTGCCATATTACAAGTGGAAATATCCTATAGATGTCAGATGCATCAGACCAATGTAAATAACCCTTGACATACCATGTACCATGGATAGTTTTTGGAAACTAGAGACCATTCTCATCTCATCATTTCTCTCATTATTGGCAGAAATTCCCAGCACACATGTGTGGTATATTCTATAGCAGGGATGAGGAATGAATTACTGTATAAAGTATGGACACATCTGACCTCATTTACTCCCTAGTACATTTAAGTCAAATGTTCTAAACATGTAGAAATGTGATATTGCTAGGAATAGCATTGCCAGTGTGCAGGCATTGTGAGATATAGGTGAGTTCAGCTGTTCCTTCCCCTCTCCCCTGTGCAACTTAGGCACCATCCATCTCCATTGGGAATTTTTCCACAAGTGAGAATTGTCTCTGCTCTCAACGTTGTTTTCTCATAAGGCACATCAGCCCCATGCTGAAAAGCTATTACTGGCATGGCATAGTATTATGTACTCAAACAGCAGCTGTGTGAAGTAAAAAATGAATGTTTACTGAACAAACACAAATGCAAATGGAGGGAGTAAACAAATCATCTCACAAAGTTCATTCCTCAAAAGGCAATTCCACTGGGAAAACAAAATTTTGCTTCCTGTTGAGTAAATTGGAAATTAAAACAAGCCAATTTAGAAATAATAACATTATATTGGTATTAAACCCAAAAGCAAACATTTTATTCTATTGTGGATTACCAATTCGTAGTTGTTAATGGCTGCATTTGTTTACTTCTTTAGGCTTTATATCTTTATTTTCACCTGGTGATCTGGCAAGTAAAGCCTGGTATACATGGTAATTCTTATTTTTTTGTTCAGCCCAGTGGGCTGAAGAGAAAAAAACTGAGCGGCTCGTGCGGAGGCAGTGCTGCCAATCTACAAGATTGAAATTTACTGACATGACACCCAAAATTTACTCTCACAGCCAAGTTTTTTCAAAATGACAGTTTTAAGTGCAAATTTCAGTATTTAGGCTTCAAACAAGTACAATATGCAATTAGTAATGTCATTTAAGGTAGATATTAAGGCAAAAAACATATTTGTTATTGTATTTTGGATATAGTAAGTAAGTAGCTCTGGGACAGGACTCAGGAAGGTAAGAAATTAGAATGAGCAGGCACACACACACACACATGAAATTGACTCTCACAGTGACACTGACAGCAGTGTTCAGCAGCACAGATAACGACACCTCAGCGACATGACACGTCCTCTTCTGAGTCACCGTGACAGTCTCTCTCCATGCCAGGTGGTCCCTTCAGTCCACTACAGTCCAAACAGCACTGACAGTCATGCACCTGGCTTGCCTTGCTCCCATCCCACAGACCCTCACATGGGGTTCTGGCCGCTCCGCTCAGCTCCCTTGCACCATGATATCACACTCCACACTCAGGCGCCACCTTCACCAGACTTGATCCCCGAGCACCCTGGAGCAGACACTCAGATTGTTTTGGTGGGGCGTCACAGCCCTATTTTTAACTGGCAACCTTTTCCTGTTAGTGGCATTTACTGGCAGGAGAAAAATGCTTGTTTTTTACTGGCTGCCAGTAAAAATACTAATGGTTGGCAACACTGTGGGGAGGTCTCTGCACTAACTATTCAATGTTATTAAAGCAATCTCCCCACTGTGCTATTATGTTCTGACAGAAGGACCGCCCCCCCACCAGAACACTGATCAGCCAATGGCTGTGAGCGCTGATTGGATGCTGATCGGCTGCTGGTTTTCCAGCATGCTCATTAGACAGAAGCTGGTCGTGAGATCGGCTTCTGTCAAACAAGGACCTGTACACACAGGCTGAATGTCAGCCAGTATCTACAATACTGGCTAATTTCGGCCAATATTTGGCCTGTGTGTTTTTCAACAGAACAAGTTCTCCTGCTAATGTATCAGTTACCAGTGTTGCGACACACCATTTAACACTAACAGGGGTGCTTACAATAATCCACTTTTATTTACTCATGTCAAACTTTATCCCAAATGGAAAAAAATGCTGCTGTAGCTGCTTGTGTAACTGCAGTATTAGCTAGAATTTGGCTTAATTTTGTTAGTGTATCTAAGTCTGCTAGTACATCTAACACTTACCATCCCCCAGACTGACAATGATGCTGTCATCCAGAGTGGGGGCACTCTAATACAGGAGGTGTGTTACTGGATAGATCACCAGCTGAAGGCAGAGACAACTAAGTCTAAAAAAAGAAAGCTAATGCCACCACCACATCTAATGATTGGTAATCTGCAATACATTACATTTTTGGTTTTGGGTTTAATGCAGGTTTAAGATAAGTGAACAGTCTTGCTGTGATAGATAAATGAAGACTTATAGACAAGTTAACATATTTCTGTTTCCTGAGGGAAATGCTGTTCTAGGCTCCATCCAGTGCTGGCCCAGTGTCCTTAAAATGATATCAAATACAATAGCACCTGACATTTTAGCAGGAGTCAAAAATCCTGGTTTTATTGAAAAACAATTTTTTTGTAAAATTATCTTTACACCAGAGCCTACTGAGTCAAAATATGTTTCCTCTTATTTCCTGGTTGTTTAGGAAGATCACCTTCTTATAATCAATGTGAATGCATAGAGGGATAATGAATAAATCAATTAGAGATGTGTATAAGATTAAAGTTTTCACACTGGCAATGTAGTATAATGAATGAGACATTGTAAACTGCTGTCCTAATAAAAGGAGACAAACAAACAAAACTAATAATGTGTGTGTCTCACAGTTATTATATATTGAAGTTTAACATCAATCAACAGGTGTCCTCAAATAATATCTAAAAGGGCTTGAATCAAGGGAAGAAATTTACTAGCTTGTAGGAAAGTTAGCATAAGAGGGGATAAAAAAAGAATATACTGTTCTTGAAGGATAACACATAGGACTCACATATATGCAAATTGGAAGCGTTTTTAACAGCATCCAATTTGCATAACATGTGAATGTGACCAGCTTTCAATGGAGCCGGTTTGCACATGTGCAGGGCAGCTGCGGTGCTGTCTTGAAAAGGGTGTTGTGCATTGTTGTGTCTGGTTCAGGTGCAAATTCAGGTGAAAATTAGCACCTGAATCGCACTTGAACCGGAGAACAGAAACGCACCGGACTCTTGACTGCAAACTGCAGTTGGACATATGTGAATCCAGCCTTACTAAACCCAGGGCCCTGCATTCACTATATCTGGTCTCCCACAGTACACAGAACATGGAAAGTATTCAAAAAGATTTCTGTTTCAGGCTCACATGCTCACGCCCTTCCTCAGATCAGAGTGAGGTGGGAGAGATTCGGAACACTTCCATAATCAGTGCAAAAAATGTTTTATTGATCACAGAATGCTAAATACACAAACGGGATTAGCAATGAGTGTGCATTACCCGGCATAGTGGCCTAGTTTAAAGCATGAGTAAAAAACAAATACAATTCATTATACTTGATTTGTACATTCATAAAAGGTATTATACATAGTGAATCGCTAAGAAGCTAAAAATACACATACATCATCTGAATTTGTAAAATACACAATACACATGCATAGATAGCAGCAGTATGTGACCATGACATGACCAACTTCAAATACCCAGCAGAATGGGCATGCATGTGGCATCGACGGTGCCCTACACGTTTTGCGAGTCTCCTCTTGCTCATCAGGGGCTGATGCATAATTTGTATGTCTAAAACAAAAGATATTAAAAATAATGAGGGTATGAAAATAACTAAATAGGTAAGTCGGGGTAAACACGATGGTTGGCACAAGAGGTCTGTAACGAAACGACCTCGTACTTACCACTTGACTGGTTTGGGTCACCATGATGTATGTGTATTTTTAGCTTCTTAGCGATTCACTATGTATAATACCTTTTATGGATGTACAAATCAAGTATAATGAATTGTATTTGTTTTTTACTCATGCTTTAAACTAGGCCACTATGCCGGGTAACGCACACTCATTGCTGATCCCATTTGTGTATTTAGCATTCTGTGATCAATAAAACATTTTTTGCACTGATTATGGAAGTGTTCCGAATCTCTCCCACCTCACTCAAAGTCCCAAGGCCATCCTCCCCTTCTTTTGCTGTATTCAGGGATGGAGGTGTCAGAGTGGTTTCTTCAGACCACAACTCTCCTTTCTTTTCATGTACCCGGGTGGAAGACACCAATTAGGCCAAAAATTTGGTCTGTTCCAACCAATGGGGTTTTACTTCCGGGCTGGTCTGGCTCCCTTTTGCTGTGGTTTGTTTGGTGGTGACACTGCATGTCCGGCATTGGGGGCTGCGACGTGCACAGGGGAGGTTTACTCTACCTCCTGCTGCCCTCACCTGTCCTCACGGGCGGGTGGGGCCACCTGCACGTGGGCGTCATGTTTTCCACGCCCAATGCGTGATATCTTCTGACCTCGCATCCCTGGGCTGTGTGGAACATCCCGGATGGGTGAGCGGCTGTTGTCACGCCTATCCGGCTTCTCTAGTTGGCGTTTTTAGCATCAGCCTATCACCATCCGTACATGATGCTGGGGGCATGGCCTCCGTGGCTGCTGTGGGTATATCTGGAGGCTCGGCGCGGCTGCAGGTTGCATTTGTGCTCAGTTGGTCTGCTGTTATGGTCATGGGTCTGTGAGAGCACCATTTATGCCTGGGACTCTTTACATCCACTCAGGTACTATCCTTATTTGAATTTGTTTTTTTCCACCCATTTAAACCTGTCGTGTAGGTGATACCCTCTCACCACACACAAGATTATTTAATTATTTTTTGTTAGTTCACACAGTTACCCATATATAATCTAGATCCATCTTATATCATATATTTATTTATGTGTGCACTTTCCTCCAGCCCTTGCCCTTAATCATCTGTCCTCATGACGGTCTATTTATCTTCTACCATTTCATATCAGAAATCAATGTTAACTTTGTATATATATATATATACATACTCCATTTTTTTATTTTTAATACAATCCTTTTTGGTTATTGCTGAGGGTTAGAGATGACCCTCTGATGCTTAGTCTGTTCTGGGTACATCTGTTGAGACTCATGCATCCCTATATACATTTTTTCTAGATATGTTTATGGACACCTCCAGACCACTTACCATATAGCTCCTGCAGTCCTTGCTGTGCTTCCTGGTCTTTCCTGCTGTGGTTGTTGGTTGCCACTCCCCATCAGCCCCCGAACCGGCATTGCTTATTGCCGCCATCTTGAGACCCGGTGTTTTGGTGACCCAATCCAGTCAAGTGGTAAGTACGAGGTCGTTTCGTTACAGACCTCTCGTGCCAACCATCGTGTTTACCCCGACTTATTTAGTTATTTTCATACCCTCATTATTTTCAATATCTTTTGTTTTAGACATACAAATTATGCATCACCCCCTGATGAGCGAGAGGAGACTTGCGAAACGCATAGGGCACCATCGATGCTACATGCATGCCCATTCTGCTGGGTATTTGAAGTTGGTCATATCATGGTCACATACTGCTGCTATCCATGCATGTGTATTGTGTATTTTACAAATTCAGATGATGTATGTGTATTTTTAGCTTCTTAGCGATTCACTATGTATAATACCTCTTATGGATGTACAAATCAAGTGTAATGAATTGTATTTGTTTTTTACTCATGCTTTAAACTAGGCCACTATGCCGGGTAACGCACACTCATTGCTGATCCCATTTGTGTATTTAGCATTCTGTGATCAATAAAACATTATGGAAGTGTTCCGAATCTCTCCCACCTCACTCAAAGTCCCAAGGCTATCCTCCCCTTCTATTGCTGTATTCAGGGATGGAGGTGTCAGAGTGGTTTCTTCAGACCACAACTCTCCTTTCTTCCTCAGATCAGAACACATCTAACATTTTGATCACAGACATTGCAATTTAACATTTTTCCCAAAAAAATCACTTATGGAATCAATCTATGGTTAATTGCTCATTAGTACAATTATATTCCTTCATTCATTAATCATTTCACACCACTGATATACAATTGGTTAACCATGTAGAGTCTCATCTCACTATTCACTCAGGAACCATCACATTGTCATTCTGTAGAAAAAAAAAATATATACATATGTAAAAAACATCATAATCAAAATATTCAGAAGGGTACCATAACATACTTTTATAAATAATGTATTATAAATCATACAAATAGTTAAAGATCCAAATCTGTATTCAAACCTTTTGGAGTAATAGTATTAAGAAAATGTATCCAATGAGCCTCATGTTTTCTTAAAATTAGTTCACGATCACCTCCTCTCCTGTTTTTATTAATGCCTTGCAGAACCATGAATTTTAACTGGGAAATTGTATGCCCATTCTCTAAAAAGTGTCTAGCTCTGGTAACTGTATTCATTTATCTCTAATCTAATATTTATGTCTAGCTATACAATCTTTAACCTTTTGGGTTGTTTCTTCAATAGATAATAATCCACATGGACATTTTATGGCATAAATCACATATGATGATTGGCAGGTATAGTGGCCCTTGATAGGAATATCAAAGCCTTTATGTGGGTATGATATACTTTTTCCCTTTATCATAGAATTACATTGGATATATGATAGACATGGAAATGATCCCAGGTTTTTTCGGTCCCAGAAAAGTTATCCTGGGAATAAGAGGAGAAAATTGATTGGATCTTACCAATCGATCCCTCAAGGTTCTCCCTTTTCTATATGAGGGTAATGGTAAATTCCAAAATTCTTCTATAGTGGGATAACTTTCCCTCAATAAATTCCAATGTTTCTTAATTATGTTAAACACAGTGTGTGAAAACTGATGAAATTGTGTAACAAAAGGTATCCTTTTAGTGTGTTTTTTATTTGGATAAGTTTTATTTACATTTAAACGTTCCTTTTTTATTAATGCTTCAGGATAATTTCTGTTAATTAGTTTAGTTTTCTTTTTTTTTAAGCTTTGTTCACGACTAGGGATGAGCTTCGTGTCCGAGTCGAACCCATGTTCGACTCGAACATCGTGTGTTCGGTCATTCGCCGGATTACGAACGATATGGGGCGTTCACGCCAAATTTGAGTGGCGCGTCACGGCCCATAATTCACTGCGGCATCGCAGTGCATTGCTGGCTGATGATTGGCCAAGCATGCACTATGACCCGCATGCTTGGCCAATCACAGCGCCGTCTGAACAGAGAGCTGTAATTGGCCAAAGCCAACGAGGCTTTGGCCAATTATGGCTCAGGGGGTTTAGTACACGCCCCACACTATATAAGGCCGACTGCACGGTGGCCCTGTCTAGTGTGTTCCGGCATTCAGATAGAGAGATAGAGAGAGAGACAGACAGTGTCATTTGATTTAAGTTAGATAGAGTAGGCAGGTCGAGTCAGTTAGCTGCAGTTACAGTGTATTGTGTATATATATGCATCCCAAGTGTTGTATATATATATATATATATATATATATATATATATATATATATATATACTGTATTCAGTTTAGCTAGATCCTGTTCTTCTCTTCCTAATATACTGACAGGCAGGCAGGTATTTTTACAGTATTTCCAGCTACTGTACTGTGTACCCTGCACAGTCTCACCTACAGTATAGCAACCTGCAGCCAGGTGTTTGTGTAGACTCATTGAAGTATTTCCAGCTACTGTACTGTGTACCCTGCACAGTCTCGCCTACAGTATAGCAACCTGCAGCCAGGTGCTTGTGTAGGCTCATTGAAGTATTTCCAGCTACTGTACTGTGTACCCCGCACAGTCTCACCTACAGTATAGCTACCTGCAGCCAGGTGCTTGTGTAGGCTCTTGAGATATTTCCAGTTACTGTACTGTGTACCCTGCACAGTTGCACCAACAGTATATTTACCTGAAGACAAGTGCAGGTGTTATCATACTAATAATACTACAGGCAGGCAGTTGATTCTGCTAGCTGCAGTATAATCGGTATATATATATATATATATATATATATATATATATATATATATATATACACATACATATATATACACATACATATATATACACATATACCAGTTTTGTGCAGCTCACTGCAGGCCAATAGTATGCCTGGAAGGCCAACAAGGAGAGGCAGACAGTCACAAGCCAATAAAAGAGGGCAAGCAGGCTCTGTGTCTAGAGGCAACAGTGCTGGTCGTGGACACGGTGCATCCTCATCAGCACGTGGCCATGGGACACGCTTGGCCTTTTTTTCGACAGCTGGCCGTTTTGAGCCGCAACATGCAGGAGACTTGGTCGAGTAGATGACCAAGCCGTCCTCATCCTACTCATCCTCTCTCACCCAGGCTCAGGGTACTTTGTCTGGCAAAGCAGCTGCCAACGTGGCCTCTTCCCTCAGCTCAATGGCATCAGTGACTCCTTCCCTAGCCCCACCATGTCCTCCTGAGTAGTTCCTCGAACTGTTGGACCACAGTGTTAGGTACATGCTCCAGGAGGATGTCCAGCGTTTTGAAGGCTCTGATGATGATACTGAGCTAGATGAAGGCAGTAACGTGAGCACGGACAGAGGGGGTGCCCAAGAAGGACAGCAATCTGGCAGTCATGCTCCCCCTGCTGCAGCATACTGCCAGGTTTGCTCCAGTGATGAGGAGGGAGGGGATGATGAGGTCACTGACTCAATGCGGGTGCCTGATAGGAGAGAGGAGGAGGAGGAGGCACATCACCAACGAGGCAGGATGCCCTCCAGGGGCCAGCCTAAGGGCAGCACACTGACTGCATCACACCGCAGAGCTCCGCATGTGCAGGGCGCTGCTGTCTCTGCGCGTTATTCCAAAAGTTCTTTGGTGTGGGCCTTTTTTGAGACGAGTACATCAGATCGCACTGCTGCTATTTGCAACATATGTCTCAAGCGTATCTCGCGTGACCAAAACATCTCCCGCTTGGGCACCACATGCTTGACCAGACATATGTTGACCTGCCATGCAGTTCGTTGGCAAGTGTACCTAAAAGACCCACACCAAAGAACAAAGAGGACCTCTCCTTGCTCCTCATCAGCTGGGATCTCCATCCCCACTATACCTTCAGTCCTCTCTGAGACCTGCACTGAGAGCAATGAAGGTGTAGAATTAGGTGTGTCACAGCCAAGTACTTGTGGGCAATCTACTATCGGTACACCGACGTCAGATTGTACCAGGCAAATTTCCCTGCCCCAGCTGCTGCACCACAGAAAGAAGTTCGCTCCCAGCCATCCACATGCCCAGTGGTTGAATGCTAGCAGGGCAAAATTGCTAGCACTTCAACTGCTACCTTTTCAGTTGGTAGATTCTGCCCCCTTCCGTGAGTTTGTGGAATGTGCGGTTCCTCAGTGGCAGGTTCCCAAATGCCACTTTTTCTCATGAAAGGCGCTTCTGGCTCTCTACCGGCATGTGGAAGGCGATGTCTTGGCCTCACTGGACAGGGCGGTCAGCGGTAAGGTGCATATTACCGCTGACTCATAGTCCAGCAGGCATGGACAGGGATGTTACCTAAGTTTCACGGCGAATTGGGTGACTCTGCTGGCAGCTGGGAAGGATGCAGGACAAGGTGCAGTAGTGTTGGAGGTTGTTCCGCCACTACGCCTCCAAAATGCCACTACTGGTGATTCTGACACACCTCTCTCCTCCACCCCCTCCTCTTCTTCTTCCTCCATGGCCTCTTCCTGTGCTTTGTCCTGGGAACCAGCAGTGCTCCGTAGGCATTTAAGGGGCTACGCAAGTATGCAGGCCAAAAGATGCCATGCGGTGCTTGAGCTGGTGTGCTTGGGGGACAGGAGCCACACTGGGGCAGAGGTTCTGTCAGCTCTGCAGGGGCAGGTTTAAAGGTGGTTGACGCCACGCCAACTTAAGGCAGGAATGGTGGTTTGCGACAATGGCACCAACCTCCTCTCCGCCCTCCGACAGGGACAAATGACCCATATGCCCTGTTTGGCTCATGTCCTTAACTTGGTGGTGCAGCAGTTCTTGACAGGTACCCGGGCTTACAGGATGTCCTGAGGCAGGCCAGGAAAGTCTGTGTGCATTTCTGCCGGTCATATAATGCCAGTGTTTGGCTGGCAGACCTCCAAGAGGAATTTAACCTGCCCAAGAACTGCCTAATCTGTGACATGCACACCAGGTGGAACTCAACGTTGGCCATGCTGCAGTGGCTGCACACACAGCAGAGGTCCATCAATGAGTACCTGTGCGACTATAGCACCAGGACAGGGTCAGGGGAGCTTGTTTTTTTTCCCCACGCCAGTGGGCCATGATCAGGGATGCATGCACTGTCCTGTCACCATTTGAGGAGGCCACGAGGATGGTGAGCAGTGACGGTGCATGCATCAGTGACACTTTCCCCCTTGTCCACCTGTTGGAGCACACGCTGCGTGGAATAATGGACAGGGCACTTGAGGCAGAACAGAGGCAGGAAGAGGAGGACTTCCTTAGCTCTCAAGGCCCCCTTTATCCAGACAGTGTTCCTGCATGCCCGCCGATCACACAGGGAGAGGACGAGGAGGAGGAGGAGGATTCTGTCAGCATGGAGGTGGAGCCTGGCACTCAGCATCAGCAGCAGTCTTTAAGGGATCATTTACAGTCCCAAGAAACCCATGGACTTATACATGGCTGGGAGGAGGTGGCTGCGGATCATGTCGTCCCTAGTGACCCAGAGGACTCCGGACCGAATGCCTCAGCAAACCTACGCTGCATGGCCTCCCTGATCCTGCAAAGCCTGTCGACGGATCCTCGTATTCGTGGTATCAAGGAGAGGGATCGATACTGGCTGGCAACCCTCCTTGATCCACGTTACAAGAGTAAGGTTGCGGACCTTATCTTGCCATTGCAGAGGGAGCAGAGGATGAAACATCTTCGGGAGGCCTTGCAGAAAGGTCTGTGCAACGCATTCCCAGAGACTGGGAGGTTACAAACTCCTGTTCCTGGACAATGTATTGCTAAGGCTTCGGTCAGTCAAAGAAGGAGCGGTGGAGAAGGTGGCCTAGGGGCAAGATCTGACTTGGACACCTTTCCCACCAAAATCCTCTGGGTTACTGGGTCTTGAGGATGGATCACTGGCCAGGGCTTGCACACAGGGGCGTAACTACCACCATAGCGACCCATGCGGGCGCTATGGGGCCCGCAGCCGAGTGGAGCCCAGTGAGGATAAGAGCACCGCCGGAACTCCCAGCCAGGGGAAGAGAGAGGAAAGGAAGAGGAGAGCTGTCCGTATCAGCAGAGAGCTGAATTGCCCGATGTAAGAGCTTTCATTAGAACTTCCAGTGTTCCCGGGGCTCACGTCACATAGCTCCACCTTTTGGCCCAGTGCCTTTGATAGACAGAATGCCGATCCAATGCAGGACATGTGACGTCATCAAAAGCGTCGGGCCAAGAGGTGTGGCTATGTGACAATGAGCCCCGGGAAGACAGGAAATTCGAATGAAAGCTATTACAGCGGGCAATCCCGCTCTCTGCTGATCCGGGTGGCTTGCCTCTTCCTCTGCATAGGTGAGGCTGTATGGGGCACAGGCAGACCAGGCTGTATTGGGCACAGGTCACGCTGTATTGGGCACAGGTCACGCTGTATTGGGCACAGGTCACGCTGCATTGGGCACAGGTCACGCTGTATGTGGCACAGGTCACGCTGCATTGACACTAGGGCAGCTGTGGGGGGGGGCTGTTTGCAGGGGGCCCCATACAACATTTTGCTATGGGGCCCTGCTATTTCTAGTTACGCCCCTGCTTGCACAGTATGCAATTGAGCTACTGGCCTGTTCTGCATCCAGCGTTCTTTCGGGACGCACATTCAGTGCTGCTGGAGGCTTTGTAACCGATCATAGGGTGCGTCTGTCCACTGACTCGGTCGATCGACTGACCTTCATAAAAATGAATTAGTCTTCGATTACCACCAGCTACCAAGCACCTGATGCTGATGTAACCGAATATTTTTTTTTTAAATGTCAGATCCCTTCAAAGACTGCCTATGCTGATGCTGAGTGACTATCCTGTTATGCTGAGTAATTATCCTCTTCCTCCTCAATGATCATGCTGATAGCTTGTAAGAACATTTTTGGTTCTGGGCGCCGCCACCAGTGCCTAAGGCCCAATTTTTCAGCCCCTGTTTAACAGGGGCGTGTAATTACAATTTTTGATGCAATTCTTTGCAGCGGGGCTAGTTCCTGTGCTCCAAGTAGAGTATCTGTGAGGGGTTGCAGTGTTGTGGCACCAGCACCAGTGCCTAAGGCCCAATTTTTCAGCCCCTGTTTAACAGGGGCGTGTAATTACAATTTTTGATGCAATTCTTTGCAGCAGGGCTAGTTCCTGCGCTCCAACTAGAGTATCTGTGAGGGGTTGCAGTGTTGTGGCACCAGCACCAGTGCCTAAGGCCCAATTTTTCTGCCCCTGTTCAACAGGGACATGTGATTAGAATTTTTGATCTAATATTTCACAGCAGGGCCCGTTTCTGCGCCCACCAAGAGTAACTGTGAGGACTTACAGTGTTGTGGCACCAGCACCACCACCACCACCACCAAAGGCCCAATTTTTCTGCCCCTGTTCAACAGGGACATGTATATACAATTCTTGATCTAATATTTCACAGCAGGGCCCTGTGAGTGCTTACAGTGTTGTGGCAACACCAGCATCTAAGGCCCAATTTTCTGCTGAGTATATAGGGCAGGCCCCTACTTTCAAACGACTCCTACTTGCAAACGGAAGGAGACAGCAGGAAGTGAGATGAAATCTACCCCTAGGAAGGGAAATTCTCTCCTGTAAGAGTTAATATGGGAAAAACGTTTCTCCTTTCCACTGATGCTTTTTCACCAATTCACTAAAAACCCCAAATTTTCAAAAAACATTTGTCATTGGGACAAAAAGTGAGGTGAAATCTTCTGAAGAGGAGCACAGACAGCAAAACAAATGTCACAGGGGTGATAACCCTTCCCTATGTTTTCCAAAAAGCTTAAAATAGATTTTTTAGCTGGAGCTAAACACGTTAAAAATGTACAAGTTCAAAATTACAAACAGATTCTATTTAACAACAAACCTACAGTCCCTGTCTTGTTTGCACCGCCTGCATAATGCTGTTCAGAGTATATAGGGCCTGGTGGCCCCACACCTTTCCTTTTTTTAATTTGGGTGCGGGGTTCCCCTTAATATCCATACAAGACCCAAAGGGTCTCGTAATGGACTGGGGGGTACCCATGCCGTTTGTCTCACTGATTTTCATCCATATTGCCAGGACCCGACATTACATTAAAGCCGCAAGCAGTTTTAACCTCCCTGGCGGTTTTCCCGAGTGTGGCTCGGGGTTAAAATTCAGTCCCATTAGCGGTAACCCCGAGCCACACTCGGGATTACATCGCAGGATCCTGGTGTGGCTTTACTTACCTTGTCCCCGGGATCCTGCGATGTCCCCCGCAGTGTCCGTGGGCTCCGTCCTCCTCCGAAGCCTCTCCTTGCCAGGCTCCGTTCCCTGCGAGCGTCGCGACGCACGGGGGCGGAGCCCGGCGGCAAATTTAAAAAAAAGTAAAAATCATAACACATACAGTACTGTAATCTTACAGATTACAGTACTGTATGAAATTATTTCACATCCCTTTTGTCCCAAGTGCTTTGACCCATGCCCTGCATGCAGTTTTATGTGATATATACTGTTCTTTCTGCCTGGAAACTGGAGATTGTCCATAGCAACCAAAAAGTGTCCCTTTATGTCAAAAGTGGCTTTAGACCAGCTAGAAAACAGCAATAGTAAATTAGAACACTTGCAGAATTGAGCGATAGTGAATCGTGGGGAAATTTATTTTATTTTTATTTTATTTTATTATTTATTTTTATTTATTATATTATAATTTATGTTTTTGTGTTTCAAACTTTATCATACCCGGGATATCTACTAGACTCTTGTTTGGACAGATTTAAGTGTGTTATTGTTAAGAATTACAGACCTACAATATAAAACGCCAAATTTCCATGCAAAATAATTGTACCGCTTTCAGCACCTAAAATCCGAAATAATCATACCGCCAGGGAGGTTAAATGACCTTTATGACTTTAAAAATGTAATTTTGTGCAGGGACTGTTCTAAGCACGGGAAACACCCGTCACTTTACAGGCATACTATAGACACCCCCCAGGTACGATATTTAAAGGAATATTTCACTTTTTTTTTTACTTTAAGCATCATTAAAATCACTGCTCCCGAAAAAACGGCTGTTTTTAAAACTTTTTTTTGCATTGATATATGTCCCCTGGGGCAGGACCCAGGTCCACAAACCCTTTTTAGGACAATACTATGCAAATTAGCCTTTAAAATTAGCACTTTTGATTTAGAATGTTCGAGTCCCATAGTCGTCAATGGGGTTCTAACATTCGTGCAAATTTTTCGGTCCGTTCGCAGGTTCTGGTGCGAACTGAACTGGGGGGTGTTTGGCTCATCCCTATTCACGACATTGCGGATCACTACCTATTCTCTGGACCCGCATTAGTTGGCTTTTGGGAACCGTATTAAAACAGATTGAGGGTGAAAACTGTCAAAATGTAACAATTGGTTGCAATCTGTACTTCTAACATAAAGATCGGTATCAATTTTCATCTGGTTGATTTGCAACATGGTATCCAGGAAGGAAATTTCTGTCCCACTCTACTCTATATTGAATTTCAAACCAAGAATAAGATAATTCAGGTATTGATCAAACAATAATAGGGTTCCAATGTCACCTCCCCACACTGCAAACACATCATCCACAAATCTATACCATACCTGGCAATTTAACATAAAGATTTTGTTATTATATATAAAGGACATTTCAATCATATGCACACCTTTGAGATGTAAGTAATGGTTTTCCTTGAAGAGGAAATAATTTTCTCCTTGAGGAAATGTTGGTTCCCAGGTTGAGGAAGGGAGTAATGTGAGCCTAGATAGAGGGCGTGCCACAAAAGGATATAAACAAAAAAGTCAGTGCTACTACCCATACATCACATAGAAAGCAGAGATCCCAGGTGCTCGATCCACAGTCGCTGGCTGAGTAGGTAAATGAGGAAAAAATTATCCGCACTCCGGTGATTGCTCTTAAGAAGTATAATATTTATTGACAAGCCACAGTGACCAAACGCAAATAAGAACAGTTGACGCGTTTCACCCTATAAGGCCTTAGTCATAACCACATTACAGACATGAAACTTTAAAAATAAATAGTAGCTCCAAGGATCACTGGCTCCACCCATTAATTGTCTTAATTGACTACAGGCAATTATCCAAAAAAGGGGAATCAGCTATACTACATATTGAGTGATCCATATGTATGCCACTATTTGTCACACACCTTGGAGTGATAATAATGCTCATGCACATATACATGATTAAAACACACCATGAAATACAAAAAACATTAGATACAAAGAATAAAAAATAAAATAAAAATAATAATTCAGGTTTGTGAAAAAGACACCAGAGGAGCAAAATAGAAAAAAAGAGAGAGGAGGCTCTGGGGAGAGGCATGCTTAATGTAAGTGCAAATCCAGATCCCACCTCAGGTTTACCCCTGAGGCGATCTAGTTTTTAATCTAAAAATCCACCATGCTTCTCTCCCCAGTAGCCTTCTCTCCCTGTCACCTCCTCTGGGCAAGTGAGACAACCGTTCTATTCCTCTAAAGCGGAAAGAGGAGAGATCGCCCTGGTGACATTCCCTAAAGTGACGTGTTGCATTCAAAATATTTCTAGCATTTGGATTAATTGTGTCACAGTAATGTTCCCCTATACGGGCTCTCAAAGAACGTGTGGTACAGCCTACATATTGGAGGCTGCATGAAATACAGGTGATCAGGTAAATTACATAGTTTGTGCCACAGTTGATGTATTGCCGTATAGTAAACTCTTCACCTGTAGCTGCGGCAACAAATGTTTTACCCAGATCACACAAGTTACAGTACTACAGGTTTTTATATTACAAGGGTAACTGCCAGGATAGGAGAGCCAGGTGGGTTGACATTGTTTGGATGAAAATAGACTAGGTGATAGTGCAGTCCCCAGTGTGGGCGCACGTCGGCTAGAAAAAAGGCAACCTGCTTGCAGAATTTCATTTAAATCTTTATCTGTATGTAATATTGGCAGATTCATTTTTATTATTCTGACTATTTGATTATATTCTTGGGAAAATGTGGTTACAAATGTGATATGTGCCACAAAAGGACAAGAAACTGGCAGTCATGTTCCACCAGCTGTTGAATACTGCCAAGTTTGCTCCAGTGACAAGGAGGGAGGGGATGATGAGGTCACTGACTGTACTTGGGTGCCTGAGAGAAGAGAGGAAGAAAGTGAGGAGGAGGAGGCACAACTCCAATGAGGCAGGATGTCCTCTACGGGACAACTTAAGGGCAGCCACCCTATTGCATCACACCACAGAGCTCCGCAGGTGCAAGGCGCTGCTGACTCCCCACTGACCTTTAAAAGTTCCTTGGTGTGGGCCTTTTTCAACACGTGTGCAGCAGATCGCACCGTTGCTGTTTGCAACCTATGTCTGAAGCGGATCAAGCGTGGCCAGAACAGCAGCCGCTTGGGCACCACATGCTTGACCAGACATATGACGACCTGCTATGCAGTCCGTCAGCAACAACACTTGAAAGACCGAAATCAAAGAAAAAGGCGGACTTCTCCTTGCTTCTCATCTGGGATCTCCAACCCTACTATACCTCCAGTCCTCTCAAAAACCTGCACTGAAAGGAATGAAGGTCCCAAGTACTTGCAGCCAATCTGCTAGCAGTATACCACCAATTGATTTTAGCAGGCAAATGTTCCTACCCCAGTTGCTGAACTGTAAAAAGAAATTCGGTCCCAGCCATCCACATGCTCAGCGTCTAAATGCTAGCTTTTTTGCTAGCTGCATTTTCAGCTGGTAGACTCTGCCCCATTTGTGAATTTGTGGAATGTGCTGTATCTCAGTGCCATTTCTTTTCACGGAAGGCCATTCCGGCTCTCTACCGGCATGTGGAATGTTTTGGCCTCATTGAACATGGCAGTCAGCAGTAAGGTTCATTTTACCGCTGACTCATGGTCCAGCAGGCATGGGCATGGACGTTACCTTTCCTTCACTGTGCACTGGGTAACTCTGCTGGCAGCTGGGAAGGATGCAGGACAGGGTATTGTGTTGTTGGAGCTTGTTCCGCCACCCCACCTCCAAAATGCTAGTGGGGATTCTGCCACAGCTCTCTCCTTCATCACCTCCTCTTCTTTTTCCTCTATGGCCTCTTCTGTAGATTTTTCCTCTGAACCAGTGGTGCTCCGTAAGTGTTCAAGGGGCTATGCCAGCAATCCGGCTAAAAGATGCCATGTGGTGCTTGAGTTGCTCTGCCTAGGGGACAGGAGCCACACTGGGGCAGAGATTCTGTCAGCTCTTTGGGGCAGGCTCAGAGGTGGTTGACGCCACACCAGCTTCAACCAGGAATGGTTGTATTCGACAATGGTACTAACCTTCTCTCCGACCTCGGACAGGGACACTTGACCCATGTTCCATGTTTGGCATACGTCCTGAATTGAGTGGTGCAGCGGTTTTTGAGCAGGTACCCAGGCTTACAAGATCTCCTGAGGCAGGCCAGAAAAGTCTGTGATCATTTCCGCCAGTCATACAATGCCAGTGCTTGGCTGGCTGACATTCAAAGGGAATGCAACCTGCCCACCAACTGCCTCATTTGTGACATGCCCACCAGGTGGAACTTAATGTTGGCAATGCTGCAGCAGCTGCACACACAGCAGAGGGGCATCAATGAGTACCTGTGTGAGTAGGGCATCAGGACAGGTTCAGGGGAGCTTGGCTTCTTTTTGCCACACCAGTGGCTACTGATCAAGGATGCATGCACTATCCTGTCACTATTTGAGGAGGCCACAAGGATGGTGAGCAGCGACAATGCATGCATCAGTGACACTGTCCCTCTAGTCTTCCTGCTGGAGCACACACTTCATGGAATCATGGACAGGGCACTTGAGGCAGAACAGCGGAAGGAAGAGGAGGACTTCCTTTCCTCTCAAGGCCCCCCTTTTTTCAGATAGCATTCCTGCGGGTCTGCCAAACACACAGGAAGAAGAGGACGGGGATTGTGTCAGCATGGATGTAGAGGATAACACTCAGCAGCAGTCTTCAAGGGATGGTTTTCAGTCCCCAGAAACCCAAGGAGTTGTACGTGGCTGGGAGGAGGTAGTTACGGATAATGTGATCCTTAGTGACCCAAGGGACACATAACCGAATGCCTCTCCAAACTTACGCTGAATGGCCTCCTTGATTCTGCAAAGCCTGCGAAAGGACCCTAGGATTTGTGGTATTAAGGAGAGGGATCATTACTGGCTGACAACCCTTCTTGATCCACGTTATAAGGGTAAAGTTACAGAACTCATCCTGCCTTCTCAGAGGGAGTAGAGGATGAAACATCTTCAGGAGGCCTTGAAGAAAAGTTTGTGTAACGTATTTCCAGACCCTGGTAGGTTACCATTTCTTGGTGCCGGACAAAGTGAGGCTTCGTTCAGTCAGAGGAAGAGTGGTGGAGAAGGTGGCCGGCTGACCGATGCCTTTAAAAATGTTTCAGTCCTCAGCACCAAGGCCTGATTGGTTCAAGCAACCATCGCCAGTGTCTGCATTATATGGTGCAGGAATATCTAGGGGCAAGAGCAGACTTGTAGACCTTTCCAAAAGAGCATCCACTGGGTTACTGGGTCTTGAGGATGGACCACTGGCCAGAACTTGCTCAATATGCAATTTTGCAGGCCTGTCCTGCATCCAGCATCCAGGAAGGTTTGTAACGGATCAAAGAGTGCACTTGTCCACAGACTCTGTTGATAGGCTCACATTCATAAAAATGAATCAGTCTTGGATCAGCAGCTATCAAGCACCTGATGCTGATGTAACTGATTGAATTTGCTATGGATCGGGGATCCCTTGAAGACTGCCTATGCTGACTATCCTATTCCTCCTCAATCTTGATGATGCTAGCTTCCAACAATATTTTTGGTTTAGGGCACCACCACCACCCAAGGTCCAATTTTTCTGCCCCTGTTTAACAGGGACATGTAATTAAAATTTTTGATACAATATTTCACAGCAGGATCCGTTTCTGCACCCAACAAGAGTATTTGTGAGGAGTTACAGTGTTGTGGCACCACCACTCAAGGTCCAATTTTTTCTGCCCCCGTTTAACCGCTTCAGCCCCGAATGATTTTACCCCCTTCCTGACCATCGCACTTTTTGTGATTCAGCACTGCGTCACTTTTACTGACAATTGAACGGTCGTGGAACGTTGCACCCAAACAATATTGATGTCCTTTTTTTTCCCACAAATAGAGCTTTCTTTTGGTGGTATTTGATAACCTCTGCGGTTTTTATTTTTTGCGCTATAAACTAAAAAGGAGCGACAATTTTGAAAAAAAACGCAATATTTTTTACTTTTTGCTATAATAAATATCCCTCAAAAATATATTAAAAAAACAAATTTTTTTCCTCAGTTTAGGCCGATATTTATTCTTCTACATATTTTTGGTAAAAAAAATCACAATAAGCGTATATTGATTGGTTTGCGCAAAAGTTATAGCGTCTACAAAATAGGGGATAGATTTATAGCATTTTTATTATTTATTTTTTTACTAGTAATGGCGGCGATCTGCGATTTATATCATGACTGCGACATTATGGTGGACACAGACAATTTTGACACATTTTTGGGACCATTGGCATTAATACAGTGATCAGTGCGATTAAAAATGCACTGATTACTGTAAAAATGTCACTGGCAGTGAAGGGGTTAACACTAGGGGGCAGTGAAGGGGTTAAGTGTGTCCTAGTGTGTGTTCTAACTGAAGGGGGATGGGGACTGTGCAGGGAAGACAACAGATCGCCGTTCATACATTGTATGAACAGATGATCTGTCACTTCTCCCCTCAGAGAACCAGAAACTGTGTGACTGTTTACACACACAGTCCTGGGTTCTCCAAGTCTTAGCGGAGATCACGGGAGCCCAGCGGTGATCGAGACCGCCGGGCACTCACATCGGCACGGCGGGCCGCAGGGCGCTGCGACGTTACATAAAGTCGTTTCACCCAGCCGTGCCATTCTGCCACAGTATAACTACAGCGGCTGGTCGGCAAGTGGTTAACAGGGGCATGTAATTGCAATTTTTTATATAATATTTCACAGCAGGGCCTGTACCTGCACCCAACAAAAGTATCTGTTAGGGGTTACAGTGTTGTGGCACCACCACCGCCACCCAAGGCCCAATTTTCCTGCCCCTGTTTAACAGGGGTATGCAATTACAATTTTTGATACAATATTTCAATGCAGGGCCCGTTCCTGCGCCCAACAAGAGTAACTGTGAGGGCTTACAGTGTTCTGGTGCCACCAAAACCAAAAGCCCAATTTTTCTGCCTCTGTTTAACAGGGGCATGTAATTACTATTTTTGAAATAATAGTTACAGGGCCCGTTCCTGCGCCCAACAAGAGTAACTGTGAGGGGTTACAGTGTGCTGGCACAACCAAAACCAAAGGCCCAATTTTTCTGCCCCTGTTTAACAGGGCCATGTATTTACAATTTTCTATATAATATTTCACAGCAGGACCCGTTCCTGAGCCCAACAAGAGTAACTGTGAGGGATTACAGTGTTCTGGTACCACCAACACCTAAAGCTTCGTATACACGATCAGATTTTCCACAGTCAATACCTCTGACTTTTGTCTGTCGGGCGTTGGCCCCAAACTTGTGCATACAAACGGCACACAATTGTCGTCCAACAAACACGAACGCAGTGACGTACTACGTGGTTTTTCGGTTAGAAGCAAAGAGTTGCGCTTAGAACAATAGGTTAGGTATGCTGCCTCCCTTAAAAGAGCCTCCCTAGGGATTCTCTATTGACTAGAAATATATATAAAACAAGGGTTGTGGCGCTTCCTATGGGGTACTAGATGGGAAGGGTGGTTGTGATGTACACGGGTAGTTACCCTCGTAAAATCCTAATGGGGGTGCCTGGTGGCTACCAGGGGAAAGGCTTTGTTACCGTAAGGGTATATATGTCTGTACCTGCACATACACACACATATATCCACATGCCCCCACATATATCAACAGAGGTAGTGTCTCCAATGGAGGTACATTCAGACCTTATTTTAAGGGGTGTGGGCTGAGGCCCCTATAGCTGTGATACATATGCCACCACTAGGTGAGATACCTATACCATAAGTGTGTAACCTTTGTGCACTCTGCTGCCAAAATAATCCAAACACTCTACTACCCGTGCAAAATAAACATCCATAAAAATATGTTACCAAAACATTACATATTGTAATCAAAATTAGTGCAAATAATCATAATGTGATCAAAATAAGTGCAAAGAAGACCAGTATTAACAGTTTTTCAGTGATTATAGTCCTTAAGGAAAAAACTTTTTCAAATCCAGTGTTCCAAACAATTTCGTGACTTGAGTGCTCTCAGATAATTCCTGTGACTTTTGTGCGCCCCCTTGCGGATCCCCACTCACCAGATCCAATAACCCCGAAGAGGGGCAACCAGCATAAGATGTCTCAGTCACGGTCTCTTCTCCACGCTAATCGAGCGGGCTATACAGGGTGATTTCCGTTGGTTTCCCAATAGATTCCCGGGACCTCCTGTCTCAGATGGAACTGGTAGTATGGGGTATTCCAATCACAATTTTCTCTCCCCCACCGTTCTCCCAGGTATCCAGGTAACTTCCTACTGTTGGGTAGAATGTTCACAATGGCTCCCTCATGGAAAGAAAAAATAGGAAGCTTCCATGGTGTAGTATGTATGAAGGCTTTATTCAAAAAACTCCATCAGCAAGCAGCGGAGTAAAATATACTGAACTAAAATACATAAAAACGAAAAAACAATAACTAAAAACCAAACGCTAGCTCAAAAAGGAGCCTGAGAGCGGACCCTTAGCGGTGTGAAGACCGCGCGCCGCTGGTTGGAGCTGTTGCGCTCCACCTGCATTCCAGCTAGGGTCCGTAACCGGAAGTGACGTAGCGTGCGTGGCGTCGTTGTACGCATTTCGTCATAGACGTCTTCAGCAACGACGCCAGCACGCCACGCGCTACGTCCATTTAAGGAGCCGTCAGTCTAGATCCGCCCCATGTTTCTACCTCATCCAATCCTATCATACCAAGGCGAGGTGGCACTCCCACCTCGTCTGGAGTGTCAGCAAGGGATGAACATTCACCTTTACTCGTATTGCAAACCCAACTACTGGGTTAGGAGCTGCATTGCCATCCTGTATACAAAATACATTATCCACAGATCAAATGAGCAATAAAAAATCTAAAACAAATATTAAGAAAAAAGTACGAATAAAAATATAAATATAAGTATATACCCAGAACATTGTGAAACAGTAAATATGGAAAAAACGGTGAGACTCATTATGGACCAAATTCGTGAAGGAGAAAACCTTTCCATAGACTTGTTCTCAAACACTATAATATATCATCAGGTGATTGTCCTAATATATAAAGAGAAATATGCACTAGGTGTGCATTTTGGGTCGCCCTTAATGGATATTGTTGGCCAAAAGTGAGTATTAATTCTCATAGATTGTTATGTATAAAAGTGCACTAGAGTGCCATCTTTATTAAACACATTCAATGCATAAAAAAGGGAGTAACAGTAGGAATTACAATTGTATAAAGTGCAAATACAAACACTGTACATTCACTTGCATATAGAGGATAAAGCACCCATGTGCCTACAGCCCGCAGCCTGTATGTGGAAAATCAGGCGGATGAGGTGTATGGCATGTACCCGACATGTTTCGGAGATGGGTATGTATTACTCCTTCATCAAGGGATTTATGATTAGGTGCTCAAATCTATCTGTAAATATCAAAGAACAAAAGAATATAGTAGTAAAAAATATCTGTGTCGTCATAAATTATATGCGACTACATTTTTGCAATATATGCGATTTTAGTAATTATTGAAAGAAATAATATAGGGAAAGTATAATATGGACTAGTTATACTTACATCAATCTGATTCATAAAGACAAAAAACAACGATAAAAAACAATGAAAGTGGAAGCAGGCTGGCTTCTGGTTCACATAACACAGGGTGGGCAACCCGGAGTGTGATGCAGGGCGTTGCAGCACTTTCACAAGGGATGACCGGTGGAGATCTGTGTGTTTAAAAAGTAATGTTTGTAAGTATACAAGGCATATAATTAAGCCAATGCTCTGCTGAAGGATAAAATAGTCATTCAGCTGTGGTTCACAAAAAAAGTAGGTATGTAAGGTAAGTATTCAAGTAGTCTGGAACAAAGTGTCCTTTTACATTACCTTGTGGCTATTTGATAATCTCTCAAGACTCAGACCTCCAGGCAGCAGTTTAAAAGACTGACAAATGCCCAAGGAGTGTCTGTGTTCTAAATAGGACAACTGATTGGACATCAGCCAATCAGTGTCCACTCCACATAATCAGCTGCAGGATTAGCAGCCATGTGTGGAGATCGGGCATCCCCCAGACGACGAGGCGCGCGGCGTAGCCACGCCCACAGGGGCGTGATGACGTCACGCGTCACGACGTCACCGGCGGGTATGCGGTCCCGGCGCGACTAACGAAAGCCACACCGGGAACCGTACAAGAGCTCGTCCACACGTGAAAGGCCTATGGGGCGCGCAACCAGGTGCTGCCCCATGGCCATGCGTGCGTAGAGCTTACCCGCCGGGTGTCCGTGCGCAAGCGCACATCCAACACCAGGGAGGAACTGCGCCATCTTGTGGATGGATGTAAAAGGTGAACTGGATGAATAACAAAAAGCCAGCCTGCTGTACATAAATACATAAATAGGGTAAAAAATGGATATATAGAAACATGAAGAAACAAAACAAGAAAAAGAAACACATGTATTAAATGACCAAAGGTTGCATGGAACAATTTGCGAAATACCAGTCAGTTTCAAACAATGTTATTAAAATAAACAAAATCTTCACAATCTCTGAAGTAAACACAAGGTATTCATTACTTTAGAACAGTTCGTATTCTAGCAATATAAGGAACCCAGATATACATAGCGTTCAAACATACAGTACAGCGATGACCCAGATCAAAGACAGTTCAGATACATGTGAACATAGTGTCCTGCATCCACACCTGTATCAATCTGGAGGTACTCCATTGCACCGACAGATACCACCTAGTACACAAAATGTCAAAGAAAAATGAGATTACTAAACTGGAAAGCAAGACGAAACAATGAGACACACCAGGAGGTCCCTATAGATCTAGTTCACAGACCCCTGATGTGAACCCAGGAAGGAATGGTTTGAAATTAAAGGCCCCGTTGAGGCCAGGTGGATAATTGGCCCGTAGATTATGTATCCATCTCAGTTCGCATTGGAGAAGACGCTTATTAAAATCTCCTCCTCTCGGACCGAAGTGGATGCGATCAAGGGCCAAAAAATATACTTTGGGGGTTGATGAGGGGTGAGCCATTGCCATATGGCGACCAATAGGGAGGTCTGGATCGCGTTTGCGTATGGTGCCAAGATGCTGGTAGATGCGTTTCCAGAACTCGTTTATGGTCTTACCAACATAGTAGCACCCGCATTCGCAGGTCAGTAAATATACTATTGCTGGGGTTTTGCAGTTAACGTAATGCCTGGGGGTGAACCTTTGGCCATTGGGCAAAATAATGTTTTTTCGTTTGTCCATATATTGGCAATAGTGGCAGCCCCCACACATATATGTTCCCAATACTTTACATGGATCGCCTTTACAGGTTTTGTACTCACTCTTGACTATTTTGTCTCCTATAGATGGTGGCCTCCTATAAGTGACTATTGGGGCACTAGGGACAAAGGGGGCCAAGGTTTGGTCCATAGTTAATAAGTGCCAGTATTTATTTAGAATGCGCTTTATCTGCCTATGTTCTGAAGAATATGTCGTGATAATTCTGGTTGTTTCATCTTTACTGGGTTGTTTGTGTACATTAAGTAAGTCACGGCGAGATTGATTGAGCGCTCGTTTATACGCTTTTTTTAGACAGGTGTTTGAGTATCCTCTTTCGAGGAGTCTCTTTTTTAGGGTATTGGCTTCTGTTTTAAATCTGGCATCATCGGAGCAGTTGCGGCGTGCTCTTAGATATTGGCTATATGGTATGGAGGTTAAAAGGGGCTTGGGATGAAAACTACTTGCGTGCAACAGAGAGTTGCCGGCTGTGGGTTTTCGGTATAGTTCACTAGAAAGATTGCCATCTAGTGATCTTTTGACCAATACATCCAAGAATATAATTTCCTTTGGACTATGGGTCATTGTAAATTTTAAATTAAAGTCGTTCTTGTTAATGCAGTTAAGAAATTCATGTAGTAGTTCAATTGGCCCATCCCATATCAGGAAGATATCGTCTATGTAACGTCGCCATGTAATAACATGGCGCATGTACACAGACAACGACTCCTGGACAAGCAGTGAATGTTCCCACTCCCCCAGGTACAGATTGGCGTACGATGGGGCACAACATGTCCCCATCGCCACGCCCTGTACCTGGAGGTAGTGGGAACCATCAAAGCAAAAGAAGTTATGATTGAGTATAAACTCAAGAGAAGTCAAGATAAATTCAATATATTTGGGTTCAGAATCGCTATATTGTCGCAAAATGTGTTGTATGGCTGATAGCCCTTTGGCATGGGGGATAGTGCAATACAAGGATTCCACATCGATGGCTACCAATTGGGTGCCTTCTTCTATGTGTATATCTTGAATAATCTGTAAGAAATGGATTGTATCGCGTACATACGATGATAGGCAAGTGACTAAAGGTTTTAGATGGTTGTCAACTACACGACTGAGATTTTCTGTTAGGCTTCCACAGCCTGAGATGATAGGTCTGCCCGGTGGTTTTTTCTTTTGTTTATGCAACTTCGGTAACGCATAGAAAGTTGCCTCTTTGGGATGGCTAGTCCTAATGAACTCCCAAACTTGTTTAGATATTGCATTGTGTTGAAATGCAGTGTCAACAAGTGTATAGAAGTCGTGAGTGAATTTGTCCAATAAAGATTTAGAAATGGGGCGGTACCATTCATGGTTTTGTAATATGTCCATGCACATCTCTGTATATTGTACATTGTCCATAACCACGACGTTGCCGCCCTTGTCAGAGGGTTTAATGACAACGTCGTGGTTACGTGACAGCGCCTCCAGAGCCAACCGTTCATCACGGTTGAAATTGGGGTGTGAATGCGAAAAGTTTTTCATTTTGTTGATATCTGTTGATACCAATTTAAGGAAAGCTGCAGCGTTGGGGTTGGAACTAGGCGAGGGATATAGAGTAGATTTGTTTTTCAATGTACATACTTGCGTATGTGAAGTTGGTATAGCATCCATGTTCCTGTCGGGGTCATGGGTGTTTTCCTGGGTCAAAGGATTTTCAAAATCGTTTTCGTCTAGCAAGGCAACAAGATTATCTAATGCTTGAATCTCTTGATTTGTGAATTTCTGTTCCATCAAGGGTTTTTTTGCATAAAGGCTTTTTAGTAAGACTTTGCGGATGAATAGATGTATATCTTTAATGGCTCCAAATCTGTCCAGACGGGTGTCTGGACAGAAAGTGAGGCCACGTCCTAGAACAGCCAATTCGTGTTCATTGAGTGAGTATGATGATAAATTGACTACATTTAGCGTGGTTGATGTTGATTGGGTTTGTAGGCCTTGGATGACTGTGTTTTTGTTTGTTTTTGATGCGTTTGCATGCGGCCTCGCATTTGGTCTAAAAAAGTTCCAGGGGGCATGGATTGTGATTGTGGTGTAGTGGGCATAAAGGATGATGTATTCAAAGACGATCCGGAACAACTGGCCGGAGTCTGTACATCTGATGTGTCGCTATTAAGATGCTGGTTAATATGGGAGCCATTACTTGCCTGTGAAGGGGAGCTCTCCATGTGTGAAGACTCATCATAGGATTCATTGCCCTGGCGACGCCGTTTAAATTGTCGACGACCTTTGTTATGAGCAGAGGGCTGTAGGGAAGAAGAGACAGGTGAGTATACACAAGATTCAGATGCGTTTTTTTGTTGTTTGTTTCTTTGTGTTTTTTTGGAAAATTTATTGTTTGTATTGGTTTGCCATTTATAAGCTCTACCGTCTTCAAAGGCTTTCCTATCGCGTTGTAATTTTTTGTCCTTTTTAATTAGTATATTTTTGTTAAACTCTTCTAGATGTCGTTTTAGTCTTTCTTCTGACTCAGAGAAGGACACATGAGTTTTTAATGGTGACATTTGATTTTGTAATTTTTCCAATTTGCTATCTATGTCAGTTATACGTTTGGTATACTCATCAATGAGCAGCAGCATCATTTTCCTTGAGCATTCCTTTAAGTTTTCCTCCCACACCACCTTAAAGCTAGGGTCTATATGCTCAAAAGTAGGAAAAATTTGTACCCTAAGTCCAAAGGGGTTTAGATTAGCCGAAATGTAATCTTTAAAGGATTTAATATGCCAGTGCAAGAGAGATTTTTTCTCTAACAATTGACTTAGGGTAGAGAAAGTTGTAGACAGTTCAAAATCAAGAGATTCTTTCTTTTCAAATTCATTGTGTACTTTGGACATGAAGTCCGTCCAGTGACTTCCTTGGTATAGAGCCATACTGACAGAAAAGAAAAAAAAAAAAAAAAAAAAAAAAAAAAAAAAAATAGGGAAAACAAGATCAAACAATGCAATCTAGACTAGTCCGTTGTATGTACACACGTTGCTTCCCATGGAGGAGGGACTTACACCGGTATTTGCTACCTATCATGAAAGATAAAAGGAAGATGAGAGCAAGGTGTGTACAAGGGAAGGGGGGCCAATATCCTAGTGAATTGAACTATAAAGAGAAATATGCACTAGGTGTGCATTTTGGGTCGCCCTTAATGGATATTGTTGGCCAAAAGTGAGTATTAATTCTCATAGATTGTTATGTATAAAAGTGCACTAGAGTGCCATCTTTATTAAACACATTCAATGCATAAAAAAGGGAGTAACAGTAGGAATTACAATTGTATAAAGTGCAAATACAAACACTGTACATTCACTTGCATATAGAGGATAAAGCACCCATGTGCCTACAGCCCGCAGCCTGTATGTGGAAAATCAGGCGGATGAGGTGTATGGCATGTACCCGACATGTTTCGGAGATGGGTATGTATTACTCCTTCATCAAGGGATTTATGATTAGGTGCTCAAATCTATCTGCAAATATCAAAGAACAAAAGAATATAGTAGTAAAAAATATCTGTGTCGTCATAAATTATATGCGACTACATTTTTGCAATATATGCGATTTTAGTAATTATTGAAAGAAATAATATAGGGAAAGTATAATATGGACTAGTTATACTTACATCAATCTGATTCATAAAGACAAAAAACAACGATAAAAAACAATGAAAGTGGAAGCAGGCTGGCTTCTGGTTCACATAACACAGGGTGGGCAACCCGGAGTGTGATGCAGGGCGTTGCAGCACTTTCACAAGGGATGACCGGTGGAGATCTGTGTGTTTAAAAAGTAATGTTTGTAAGTATACAAGGCATATAATTAAGCCAATGCTCTGCTGAAGGATAAAATAGTCATTCAGCTGTGGTTCACAAAAAAAGTAGGTATGTAAGGTAAGTATTCAAGTAGTCTGGAACAAAGTGTCCTTTTACATTACCTTGTGGCTATTTGATAATCTCTCAAGACTCAGACCTCCAGGCAGCAGTTTAAAAGACTGACAAATGCCCAAGGAGTGTCTGTGTTCTAAATAGGACAACTGATTGGACATCAGCCAATCAGTGTCCACTCCACATAATCAGCTGCAGGATTAGCAGCCATGTGTGGAGATCGGGCATCCCCCAGACGACGAGGCGCGCGGCGTAGCCACGCCCACAGGGGCGTGATGACGTCACGCGTCACGACGTCACCGGCGGGTATGCGGTCCCGGCGCGACTAACGAAAGCCACACCGGGAACCGTACAAGAGCTCGTCCACACGTGAAAGGCCTATGGGGCGCGCAACCAGGTGCTGCCCCATGGCCATGCGTGCGTAGAGCTTACCCGCCGGGTGTCCGTGCGCAAGCGCACATCCAACACCAGGGAGGAACTGCGCCATCTTGTGGATGGATGTAAAAGGTGAACTGGATGAATAACAAAAAGCCAGCCTGCTGTACATAAATACATAAATAGGGTAAAAAATGGATATATAGAAACATGAAGAAACAAAACAAGAAAAAGAAACACATGTATTAAATGACCAAAGGTTGCATGGAACAATTTGCGAAATACCAGTCAGTTTCAAACAATGTTATTAAAATAAACAAAATCTTCACAATCTCTGAAGTAAACACAAGGTATTCATTACTTTAGAACAGTTCGTATTCTAGCAATATAAGGAACCCAGATATACATAGCGTTCAAACATACAGTACAGCGATGACCCAGATCAAAGACAGTTCAGATACATGTGAACATAGTGTCCTGCATCCACACCTGTATCAATCTGGAGGTACTCCATTGCACCGACAGATACCACCTAGTACACAAAATGTCAAAGAAAAATGAGATTACTAAACTGGAAAGCAAGACGAAACAATGAGACACACCAGGAGGTCCCTATAGATCTAGTTCACAGACCCCTGATGTGAACCCAGGAAGGAATGGTTTGAAATTAAAGGCCCCGTTGAGGCCAGGTGGATAATTGGCCCGTAGATTATGTATCCATCTCAGTTCGCATTGGAGAAGACGCTTATTAAAATCTCCTCCTCTCGGACCGAAGTGGATGCGATCAAGGGCCAAAAAATATACTTTGGGGGTTGATGAGGGGTGAGCCATTGCCATATGGCGACCAATAGGGAGGTCTGGATCGCGTTTGCGTATGGTGCCAAGATGCTGGTAGATGCGTTTCCAGAACTCGTTTATGGTCTTACCAACATAGTAGCACCCGCATTCGCAGGTCAGTAAATATACTATTGCTGGGGTTTTGCAGTTAACGTAATGCCTGGGGGTGAACCTTTGGCCATTGGGCAAAATAATGTTTTTTCGTTTGTCCATATATTGGCAATAGTGGCAGCCCCCACACATATATGTTCCCAATACTTTACATGGATCGCCTTTACAGGTTTTGTACTCACTCTTGACTATTTTGTCTCCTATAGATGGTGGCCTCCTATAAGTGACTATTGGGGCACTAGGGACAAAGGGGGCCAAGGTTTGGTCCATAGTTAATAAGTGCCAGTATTTATTTAGAATGCGCTTTATCTGCCTATGTTCTGAAGAATATGTCGTGATAATTCTGGTTGTTTCATCTTTACTGGGTTGTTTGTGTACATTAAGTAAGTCACGGCGAGATTGATTGAGCGCTCGTTTATACGCTTTTTTTAGACAGGTGTTTGAGTATCCTCTTTCGAGGAGTCTCTTTTTTAGGGTATTGGCTTCTGTTTTAAATCTGGCATCATCGGAGCAGTTGCGGCGTGCTCTTAGATATTGGCTATATGGTGTGGAGGTTAAAAGGGGCTTGGGATGAAAACTACTTGCGTGCAACAGAGAGTTGCCGGCTGTGGGTTTTCGGTATAGTTCACTAGAAAGATTGCCATCTAGTGATCTTTTGACCAATACATCCAAGAATATAATTTCCTTTGGACTATGGGTCATTGTAAATTTTAAATTAAAGTCGTTCTTGTTAATGCAGTTAAGAAATTCATGTAGTAGTTCAATTGGCCCATCCCATATCAGGAAGATATCGTCTATGTAACGTCGCCATGTAATAACATGGCGCATGTACACAGACAACGACTCCTGGACAAGCAGTGAATGTTCCCACTCCCCCAGGTACAGATTGGCGTACGATGGGGCACAACATGTCCCCATCGCCACGCCCTGTACCTGGAGGTAGTGGGAACCATCAAAGCAAAAGAAGTTATTATTTTTTGCGCTATAAACTAAAAAGGAGCGACAATTTTGAAAAAAAACGCAATATTTTTTACTTTTTGCTATAATAAATATCCCTCAAAAATATATTAAAAAAACAAATTTTTTTCCTCAGTTTAGGCCGATATTTATTCTTCTACATATTTTTGGTAAAAAAAATCACAATAAGCGTATATTGATTGGTTTGCGCAAAAGTTATAGCGTCTACAAAATAGGGGATAGATTTATAGCATTTTTATTATTTATTTTTTTACTAGTAATGGCGGCGATCTGCGATTTATATCATGACTGCGACATTATGGTGGACACAGACAATTTTGACACATTTTTGGGACCATTGGCATTAATACAGTGATCAGTGCGATTAAAAATGCACTGATTACTGTAAAAATGTCACTGGCAGTGAAGGGGTTAACACTAGGGGGCAGTGAAGGGGTTAAGTGTGTCCTAGTGTGTGTTCTAACTGAAGGGGGATGGGGACTGTGCAGGGAAGACAACAGATCGCCGTTCATACATTGTATGAACAGATGATCTGTCACTTCTCCCCTCAGAGAACCAGAAACTGTGTGACTGTTTACACACACAGTCCTGGGTTCTCCAAGTCTTAGCGGAGATCACGGGAGCCCAGCGGTGATCGAGACCGCCGGGCACTCACATCGGCACGGCGGGCCGCAGGGCGCTGCGACGTTACATAAAGTCGTTTCACCCAGCCGTGCCATTCTGCCACAGTATAACTACAGCGGCTGGTCGGCAAGTGGTTAACAGGGGCATGTAATTGCAATTTTTTATATAATATTTCACAGCAGGGCCTGTACCTGCACCCAACAAAAGTATCTGTTAGGGGTTACAGTGTTGTGGCACCACCACCGCCACCCAAGGCCCAATTTTCCTGCCCCTGTTTAACAGGGGTATGCAATTACAATTTTTGATACAATATTTCAATGCAGGGCCCGTTCCTGCGCCCAACAAGAGTAACTGTGAGGGCTTACAGTGTTCTGGTGCCACCAAAACCAAAAGCCCAATTTTTCTGCCTCTGTTTAACAGGGGCATGTAATTACTATTTTTGAAATAATAGTTACAGGGCCCGTTCCTGCGCCCAACAAGAGTAACTGTGAGGGGTTACAGTGTGCTGGCACAACCAAAACCAAAGGCCCAATTTTTCTGCCCCTGTTTAACAGGGCCATGTATTTACAATTTTCTATATAATATTTCACAGCAGGACCCGTTCCTGAGCCCAACAAGAGTAACTGTGAGGGATTACAGTGTTCTGGTACCACCAACACCTAAAGCTTCGTATACACGATCAGATTTTCCACAGTCAATACCTCTGACTTTTGTCTGTCGGGCGTTGGCCCCAAACTTGTGCATACAAACGGCACACAATTGTCGTCCAACAAACACGAACGCAGTGACGTACTACGTGGTTTTTCGGTTAGAAGCAAAGAGTTGCGCTTAGAACAATAGGTTAGGTATGCTGCCTCCCTTAAAAGAGCCTCCCTAGGGATTCTCTATTGACTAGAAATATATATAAAACAAGGGTTGTGGCGCTTCCTATGGGGTACTAGATGGGAAGGGTGGTTGTGATGTACACGGGTAGTTACCCTCGTAAAATCCTAATGGGGGTGCCTGGTGGCTACCAGGGGAAAGGCTTTGTTACCGTAAGGGTATATATGTCTGTACCTGCACATACACACACATATATCCACATGCCCCCACATATATCAACAGAGGTAGTGTCTCCAATGGAGGTACATTCAGACCTTATTTTAAGGGGTGTGGGCTGAGGCCCCTATAGCTGTGATACATATGCCACCACTAGGTGAGATACCTATACCATAAGTGTGTAACCTTTGTGCACTCTGCTGCCAAAATAATCCAAACACTCTACTACCCGTGCAAAATAAACATCCATAAAAATATGTTACCAAAACATTACATATTGTAATCAAAATTAGTGCAAATAATCATAATGTGATCAAAATAAGTGCAAAGAAGACCAGTATTAACAGTTTTTCAGTGATTATAGTCCTTAAGGAAAAAACTTTTTCAAATCCAGTGTTCCAAACAATTTCGTGACTTGAGTGCTCTCAGATAATTCCTGTGACTTTTGTGCGCCCCCTTGCGGATCCCCACTCACCAGATCCAATAACCCCGAAGAGGGGCAACCAGCATAAGATGTCTCAGTCACGGTCTCTTCTCCACGCTAATCGAGCGGGCTATACAGGGTGATTTCCGTTGGTTTCCCAATAGATTCCCGGGACCTCCTGTCTCAGATGGAACTGGTAGTATGGGGTATTCCAATCACAATTTTCTCTCCCCCACCGTTCTCCCAGGTATCCAGGTAACTTCCTACTGTTGGGTAGAATGTTCACAATGGCTCCCTCATGGAAAGAAAAAATAGGAAGCTTCCATGGTGTAGTATGTATGAAGGCTTTATTCAAAAAACTCCATCAGCAAGCAGCGGAGTAAAATATACTGAACTAAAATACATAAAAACGAAAAAACAATAACTAAAAACCAAACGCTAGCTCAAAAAGGAGCCTGAGAGCGGACCCTTAGCGGTGTGAAGACCGCGCGCCGCTGGTTGGAGCTGTTGCGCTCCACCTGCGTTCCAGCTAGGGTCCGTAACCGGAAGTGACGTAGCGTGCGTGGCGTCGTTGTACGCATTTCGTCATAGACGTCTTCAGCAACGACGCCAGCACGCCACGCGCTACGTCCATTTAAGGAGCCGTCAGTCTAGATCCGCCCCATGTTTCTACCTCATCCAATCCTATCATACCAAGGCGAGGTGGCACTCCCACCTCGTCTGGAGTGTCAGCAAGGGATGAACATTCACCTTTACTCGTATTGCAAACCCAACTACTGGGTTAGGAGCTGCATTGCCATCCTGTATACAAAATACATTATCCACAGATCAAATGAGCAATAAAAAATCTAAAACAAATATTAAGAAAAAAGTACGAATAAAAATATAAATATAAGTATATACCCAGAACATTGTGAAACAGTAAATATGGAAAAAACGGTGAGACTCATTATGGACCAAATTCGTGAAGGAGAAAACCTTTCCATAGACTTGTTCTCAAACACTATAATATATCATCAGGTGATTGTCCTAATATAATCCCTACTAAGGAGGGGGGGGGGGAAGGGGGGGGGGGGAAAGGAAAAAGGGGACATGTTACTAGTATTCCCTGGTTTTACTCATCTCAGGCCTTGGGCACTTGCCCAGTAGTTAGCCTTATAAGGGGTATTTGTAACCCCAGTGTTTCAATGTTCTAAGAGAGGCCCTCCTTGGGAATAATGTTTCACATATTGCTACAAGTCGAACCCAGCATTATTATTTAGAGTGAAAGTATACAAAGGTTTCTATATTTCAAATATTTGGGGGTACGGCCTATTAGGGTTTACTGACTTTAAGGTAAAAACCCTAATAGGCCGTACCCCCAAATATTTGACTGATTCATTTTTATGAATGTGAGCCTATCAACAGAGTCTGTGGACAAGTGCACTCTTTGATCCGTTACAAACCTTCCTGGATGCTGGATGCAGGACAGGCCTGCAAAATTGCATATTGAGCAAGTTCTGGCCAGTGGTCCATCCTCAAGACCCAGTAACCCAGTGGATGCTCTTTTGGAAAGGTCTACAAGTCTGCTCTTGCCCCTAGATATTCCTGCACCATATAATGCAGACACTGGCGATGGTTGCTTGAACCAATCAGGCCTTGGTGCTGAGGACTGAAACATTTTTAAAGGCATCGGTCAGCCGGCCACCTTCTCCACCACTCTTCCTCTGACTGAACGAAGCCTCACTTTGTCCGGCACCAAGAAATGGTAACCTACCAGGGTCTGGAAATACGTTACACAAACTTTTCTTCAAGGCCTCCTGAAGATGTTTCATCCTCTACTCCCTCTGAGAAGGCAGGATGAGTTCTGTAACTTTACCCTTATAACGTGGATCAAGAAGGGTTGTCAGCCAGTAATGATCCCTCTCCTTGATACCACAAATCCTAGGGTCCTTTCGCAGGCTTTGCAGAATCAAGGAGGCCATTCAGCGTAAGTTTGGAGAGGCATTCGGTTATGTGTCCCTTGGGTCACTAAGGATCACATTATCCGTAACTACCTCCTCCCAGCCACGTACAACTCCTTGGGTTTCTGGGGACTGAAAACCATCCCTTGAAGACTGCTGCTGAGTGTTATCCTCTACATCCATGCTGACACAATCCCCGTCCTCTTCTTCCTGTGTGTTTGGCAGACCCGCAGGAATGCTATCTGAAAAAAGGGGGGCCTTGAGAGGAAAGGAAGTGATTGTGATTGGAATACCCCATACTACCAGTTCCATCTGAGACAGGAGGTCCCGGGAATCTATTGGGAAACCAACAGAAATCACCCTGTATAGCCCGCTCGATTAGCGTGGAGAAGAGACCGTGACTGAGACATCTTTTCCTGGTTGCCCCTCTTCGGGGTTATTGGATCTGGTGAGTGGGGATCCGCAAGGGGGCGCACAAAAGTCACAGGAATTATCTGAGAGCACTCAAGTCACGAAATTGTTTGGAACACTGGATTTGAAAAAGTTTTTTCCTTAAGGACTATAATCACTGAAAAACTGTTAATACTGGTCTTCTTTGCACTTATTTTGATCACATTATGATTATTTGCACTAATTTTGATTACAATATGTAATGTTTTGGTAACATATTTTTATGGATGTTTATTTTGCACGGGTAGTAGAGTGTTTGGATTATTTTGGCAGCAGAGTGCACAAAGGTTACACACTTATGGTATAGGTATCTCACCTAGTGGTGGCATATGTATCACAGCTATAGGGGCCTCAGCCCACACCCCTTAAAATAAGGTCTGAATGTACCTCCATTGGAGACACTACCTCTGTTGATATATGTGGGGGCATGTGGATATATGTGTGTGTATGTGCAGGTACAGACATATATACCCTTACGGTAACAAAGCCTTTCCCCTGGTAGCCACCAGGCACCCCCATTAGGATTTTACGAGGGTAACTACCCGTGTACATCACAACCACCCTTCCCATCTAGTACCCCATAGGAAGCGCCACAACCCTTGTTTTATATATATTTCTATGTGGTTTTTCAGCTCTTTAGCGCCACCCTTTGGGCTCCTTCTGCTAATTTTGTGTTAGTAGAAGTTGGGTGAGTGTTGATTTTCATTTTGCGCTTTTCAGTTAGTTTCTGAATGGTTTTTCGTCAACCAGCCATGTTCCGGAATCAGAGGAGATAACGTGTTATTTATTATTGGCCTTGGAGTTTTTGCTTTGACCCAAGTCCAGTCCAGGAACAGGAGGAGGAGGATTTCTTGGACCAAAAATTGGTTGCTTTATTAATCGTGACCATTTTGTCATATGCCTTTGCTGTGGGAGCTCCAGGTGAATAATCCAGATGATTTTCTGAATTATCTCCGGATGACGGACCCCTGCTTTCACCAACTCTTGGCATTGTTGGCCCCCTATATTAGGAGGCAGGACACATGCACAAGGATTTTATTTTATTTTTTGGTTGAATAATGATTTGATTTGGTATATTTTCTATATTTTTGGATGCATAGAATGCACTTTTTGGTTAAGTTCTATTGGCAGATAGTATGTCTAATTTTATTTGTTTTCTTCTTTAATGCACAATAAAAAAATCGTGGAGAATAATCCTTGGCTATGTGTTGTCAAATGTCAAATGACAGTTTGGGAGTAGGCAGTTACATTTAAAAAAATACAATGTGGGGGCGTGGCCTGACACAGCATGGAGTAGGACGTGCATCTCCTAAGCTCCGTCCATTACTCCTGCTGTAATTAATCCTGGACATTCCATACCACACCATCTACTGGATTAACATCCCCAGAACATCCACCACACGCTGAGCTGTCCATTTCAGCAGCGGGACGAACGGCGGCCCGAACGGAGCGGCGGATCTTCCACACGGAGGCCGGCCTCAGGCAAGTCCCCGGCTTCGGCCTACTCCCGGAGGTCCGCGGCCATCTTGGTACACCTCTACACCCAGCCCCCATTGAAATAGCTGTGCCTGCCGCTGCCTAATTAAGGTAAAAACCTCCTGGGGGACCTACACTATATCAATCCTCTCATATACAGACTTCCTCTGGCCCCCAATACCCCTGCAGGAGCGGCGGCCACATTTAGGCAAGACTGGGGCTTCGGTCTACACACTGAGGCCGGCGGCCATCTTAGCACACTCACAGACCCGGCCTGTGCTACACTTCCATACTGCTGCCTTTTCAATTCGTTCTGAGGGGGAAAAACTTTCCCTTGGGGAACCCCCACAATCTGCACTGTGCATCTGGACCACTGGTACCCCATATAGTACCGCAACCCAGTGCGCACTTGCCACACAGAAGCAGACTTTCTTCCCGGGTGCCTTGGGGGCTCTGTGACTCTAGCCAGCACTCCTTCCTTTCTCACAGGCTACCAAATCTGCCGTAACAATATTGGGTACTCATCTAGTAATTCACTGGACCCCCCAAGTATGTCACCAACCAAAGCACAGAAGGCAGCGGCGGCGAAACTCGACCAATACCGCTGACATGACAAAGAAGATATGGAGGAAGATGGGGCCTCCGGGAGGGCAGAGGGGAGCGAACGAACAAGTGATACTGACAAATTACTTGAAGCAATCACCCTCTGTAGAACTTCCCTCACAGCACAAATTGAGGAAGTGAAGATGGATATTTCCCTCATTAGGCAAGATTTTCAAAAGCTCAGAGATAGAGTGAGGGGAGCTGAGACCAGACTTAGCACGGTTGAAGATGCCATTCCACCTCTACAAACATCCTCAGACCGCGTACAAAGGCAAATACACCAACTCCTCACCAAGCAGAATGACATGGAGAATAGGCTGAGAAGATGTAATATACGCCTGATCGGTCTGCCTGAGGGGACTGAGGGCAAAGACACAACCACGTTCCTCGAACAACTACTGATCAACACCTATGGGAGAGAGGCCTTTTCCCCTATGTTTGCGGTGGAGCGGGCACATCGTATGCCAGCCAGATCCCCGCCGCAGGGAGCCCCTCCTCGCACTTTCATAGCGAAACGTCTCAATTACAAAGATCGAGATACAGCCCTGAGGATGGCAAGAGAGAAAGGCAATATCCCAGTAGGTAATGTTAAAGTTGCCATTTTTCAGCGGAGGTACAGCGCCGTCGGCAGAGCTTTACAGAGGCCAAGCGCAGGCTGAGGAATTTACAATACAAATACTCCATGCTCTTTCCAGCCCACCTCCGTGTAGAACATGACGGACGTGCGCTCTTTTTTGAAGATCCTGAAGAGGTGATCTCCTGGTTGGAACGTCGCGCCATTCCTGAAAGAGTTGATTGACCACAGTCATATGACTGCATTGTTCCCTGCTGCCGTATGGAACCCCCTTTTTTTGTTGCCGCCTACTTGGGAATGTAAACTTTTCCTTACTACCCGCAAAACAGAAAGTTTTGAACAAGATAAGGAATCCTTCACAAGCTAGCGCGGATATAAAACACAAGTTCTGGACTTTATAGTATGGGAGTCCACTTACTTTCCGGGGCTCCGGAAGAGCAGAAGTCCTACCAGTAATGTGCATCGTGCAGTGAGACTTTACACCACACACCACTGGGAAGCAGCATCATGATAACTGGAATTATTTCTGGAACATACTAGATACATTCAATTGGAAACAAGGAGATGGAGAAACCGTACTATATCTAGTATTAATACTATGGATGACATCTCTTACTCTACTCCAAACCCGGAGCTTTAGCCAGTTGTACTGCATTTCCCATGTAACCTCGCAGTTGGAATGTTTCCCAGTTGGATACAAGTTGAGGGAATATGCCCGCACCAGTTTGGGACAGTGTAGGGCAGGGAGGGGGGGGGGGAGTTCATCTGTTTATAACTTGGTTCAATTTGATTGTGCATACTGATTGTAGACAACAGGTAATGCTTTGAATGCTGTACTCATGTGAGTGTTTATATGTAATATGTGCTATAGGTTTGATGCAACAGGATTTACATGCTAGTAACCTACATGTTTCATACATAAGGAATAAATTACTTAACATAACTGTTTTCTTAGATTCCAAAAGGTTCTATCTATGGCATCCCTAAAATTTCTTACATGGAATGTGAGGGGCATGCGCGAGAAATTTAAGCGCGCGGCAGTCTTCACATTCCTTAAGAAACAGCGTGCTGATGTGACAGTCTTGGTAGAGACCCATGTTGAGGGGAGCATCCAGATGGCACTTCGCCGACCATGGGTGGGGTGGGCATACCATTCTACCCATACATCCCATTCCAGGGGAGTCTCAATCTTGATAGCCAAATCGGTTCATTTTGAATTGTGTGAATTAACCACTGATCCACAGGGGCGTTATATATTTATTCTAGCTAAATTATATGGAGAACCCATACTTATATTGGCTTTCTATGTACCACCCCCATTTAACATCTCCATAATTAAAGAAGGATTTTCATTCATGACCCGCCACCCTGATATATCTGCAGTTTGGCTAGGTGATTTTAATACCACACTAAACCCGACCTTGGATAGACTACAGCCCGCTCCGCTCACCCCTAACACTCCCAATGAAACTAGGTTTTCTAAGCTTATATCCACCTTCCACTTAACAGATACATGGCGTCACAAGTTCCCACAGACTAAATCATACTCGTGTTTCTCATCCTCTCACAATACCATGTCCCGCATAGACTTTATATTAATTTCCCATAGATTAATACCAAGACTGTTGGAGGCGGTATTCTGCCCCAGAACACTCTCGGATGATAGTCCTTATTGGATAACGTTAAGTATCCCCATAGAAAAACCAACACGGTCTTGGCGTCTAAACCCATTTTGGCTCTCTCTTCTACCAGAGGATGATGAGCTCACGGATAAGTGGAAACTTTACTTTATAGAGAACGATAAGTCAGCATCACCCTCTGCAGTCTGGGACTCCTTTAAACTATTCGCTCGCTCCACATTAATTAGTACTATTAATAAAATCAAGACAACTTCCTCCAGTGCCCTCGGTAAGGCGCTGGAGTATTTATCCTCAGCTGAAAAAGACAATAGATTCTCTATGTTATATCACTACAGGAAAATTTGGGACTTGGCTACCTCTAAACTTGAAATCCCACAGTTCAATGATTACACGCCAGTATGGCACAACAAGAATCTTCCTGAATTCAACAAAATACAAGACACATTCATATGGTCTATACAGGGAATATTTTATCTGCACCACTTATTAAAAGATGGACATCTAAAAACTTTTGATTCACTTAAAGCAGAATTCACAATTCCGAATCAGATGTTCTTTAGATTCCTACAAGTCTGCCATGCAGCAAAATCACAGTTTCCTGATTCCCTCCCAAGCCCTACACCTAATATTCTAATGGCAGTAATCAAGAACACAGACCCACATGAATTGATTTCAGCTTTTTATAACATGCTCTTAACCCCTGTGTCTACTAGAATAGCATATGCTCTTAAACTAAGATGGGAAAGAGATGTGGGACCAATAGAGGATGAGGAGTGGGGCGAGGCACTGGAGTCTTGTCCCCCAAATTATCAGATCACCTGTCGCAGCTTTATATTATTCATAGGGCATATCTTACACCCCTCAGAGTGGCAAAATATAAATGCACACAATCCACCACATGCCTGATGTGTGGGAAGGAGACTGGCACCTTTTTCCACCTGATATGGACATGTCCTAAAATTCAAGGTCTGTGGGAACAAATTGTGACATTCCTTCATGATACAATGGGCTCACCCCTAGCACTAGATCCAAAACAGTGTCTTTTAGGTATAATTTCAGATACAACTGACAAATACACAAAAACATTTCTCCATGAAACACTTTTTGCAGCAAGAAAGATTATAACCAAAAAATGGATGAGACAAACGTCTCCTAAACTAGTGGAATGGAAGGCCGAAGTGAATAACACCCTGCCGTATAAGAAACGTATATATATTAATAGAGGCTGTCCTGCTAAGTACAATAAGATATGGGATCGCTGGCTCCAAGAATCTGATACCTGTGTATAATGCAACCATTTTTAGTTTGGAATGTGTCCTCGAAAATACATCTTATTGCATAGTCACTAAAATTCTATGTATGAATACTGAATATTTTCGCAGAATGAGCACAATGTACTATTCAGCATATGTATAGACTGTGGAATAATATATGTACTAAAAATAAATAAAGAACTGCACTACATGCATAAATATGAAAACATAAAATGAGTGAAACGTGAATGACCAAATTTGAAAAATTGAAAAAATCCTGCTGCTAAACACTAAACCCTCGACATAAGGCAAAAACCAAGTACATAATAATCAGTGTAGGGCTGGACATAAAAAGCAAATAATCAATGTGACTGGTGACTAGAAAGATATTGTGCACAATCTCTAATATAGCTAAATATCAATTGAATAGGATAACCTCAGTGAGAAAAAAAAAGGTAAAAAGTGCAGCATTAAACTAATAATACAATGCCAAAAAAATAGAGTATAAACACACATAGATTATTCGTCTAGGGTTTATATCTGAATAAGATGAATAATAAAGTTCTAATGAGTGGTAAAATAAAATAAAAGTTCAAAAAAGTGTCCCAAATAACAATGCATTGATTCCAAAGAAATCCAGAAAAGATGTTTTTGCAGGGTTCGGGAATATTTGATCCACCTCTCGTGCGGCCCACCACCAAATGGTAAAAATGAAGGCTTACCGAAAAGCCTGTGACCGCCCTTATTCAGGGGGGTCAAAACAGGCTTAGTAGTGGAAATCTCATCATCCATTCATCATCCTTGGAGATTTCCACTACTAAGCCTGTTTTGACCCCCCTGAATAAGGGCGGTCGCAGGCTTTTCGGTAAGCCTTCATTTTTACCATTTGGTGGTGGGCCGCACGAGAGGTGGATCAAATATTCCCGAACCCTGCAAAAACATCTTTTCTGGATTTCTTTGGAATCAACGCATTGTTATTTGGGACACTTCTTTGAACTTTTATTTTATTTTACCACTCATTAGAACTTTATTATTCATCTTATTCAGATATAAACCCTAGACGAATAATCTATGTGTGTTTATACTCTATTTTTTTGGCATTGTATTATTAGTTTAATGCTGCACTTTTTACCTTTTTTTTTCTCACTGAGGTTATCCTATTCAATTGATATTTAGCTATATTAGAGATTGTGCACAATATCTTTCTAGTCACCAGTCACATTGATTATTTGCTTTTTATGTCCAGCGCTACACTGATAATAATATATGTACGTGTTGTCAAGTTTGTATGTTACAGCAAGTATTGCATGTATGCACCAGTTAATCAATAAAACATTGTTTTAAAAAAATAAAAATACAATGTAAAATTAACAAGGGACACCAACATAGTTGTATCTTTGATCTTAAAAATTATGGGATAATGGTATTGTGGTAACTTGCACCAAAAAAAAACCCAACAAGCATAACCATATTATTCTTGTTATCACTAGAAAAAAAAGCCATTGAAAACTTGTTTGCAATAACTCCATCGGTGTCACCAGCAAAGCAACTTCATTATTATCCCATTAAAGAAGAAGAGAATGTGCGCTGCATTTCCAGATTTCCTAATTTGCTGCGTCACGAATGTTAATTCTCCATTACGAACGCTAGTTTACAAGACCGACCGCTTCTGGCTCGTCCTTGCTTCCGAGCATGCATGTTTGTACTTTGGACTTTTGTCCGACAGACTTGTGTACACACGATTGGAAAATCTGACCACAAACATTTGTCCAGGGAAAATTTTAAAGCCTGCCATCCAACATTTGTCTGCGAAAAATCCAACAACAATTGTCCAATGGAGCGTACAAAACGGTCGGAATTTCCGCCAACAGCCTGTCATCACACAATTCCCGTTGGAAAAGCCGATCGTGTGTATGAGGCTTAAGGCCCAGTTTTTCTGCAGAGTATATAGGGCAGGCCATATAGTATATATACTGCTGTTCAGAGTATATAGTGCCTGGGGGCCTGGGGGACCCCCACGCCATTTTTAAAAAAAAATTTAGGTGCAGGGTTCCCCTTAATACCCATACCAGACCTGAAGGGCCCGGTATGGATTTTGGGGGGGGGGGGGACATCCACGCCATTTTTTGGGGGTATTTTTGGTATTTTTATCTACACTGAGAAAAATTATAAACGCAATACTTTAGTGTTTGCCCCTATTTATCATGAGCTGAACCTAAATATCTATGACTTTTTCTATGTACACAAAAGGCCTGTTCACAAATCTGTCTAAATCTGTGTTAGTGAGCACTTCTCCTTTGCTGAGATAATCCATCCACCTCACAGGTGGGGCATATCCAGACGCTAATTAGACAGCATGATTATTGCACAGGTGTGCCTTAGGCTGGCCACAATAAAAGGCCTCTCTAAAATGTGCAGTTTTAAGCACAATGCCACATATGTCACAAGTTTTGAGGGAGCGTGCAATTGGCATGCTGACTGCAGGAAGGTCCACCAAAGCTGTTGCCCTTGAATTGAATGTTCATTTCTCTACCATAAGCCATCTCCAAAGGTGTTTCAGAGAATTTGGCAGTACATCCAACTGGCTTCACAACTGCAGACCACATGTAACCACACCAGCCCAGGACTTCCACATCTAGCATCTTCACCTCCAAGATCGTCTGAGACCAGCCACCCGGACAGCTGCTGCAACAATCGGTTTGCATAACCAAAGAATTTCTGCACAAACTGTCAGAAGCCATCTCAGGGAAGCTCATCTGCATGCTCATCATCCTCATCGGGGTCTCGACCTGACTGCAGTTCTTCGTCGTAACCGACTTGAGTGGGCAAAAGCTCACATTCTATGGCGTCTGGCACTTTGGAGAGGTGATTTCTTCATGAATAAATTATGTTTTTCACTGTACAGGGCAGATGACAGACAGCATGTACGGCGTCGTGTGGGTGAGCAGTTTGCTGATGTCAACGTTGTGGATCAAGTGGCCCATGGTGGCGGTGGGGTTATGGTATGGGCAGGTGTATGCTATGGACAACGAACACAGGAGCATTTTATTGATTTTGAATGCACAGAGATACCGTGATGAGATCCTGAGGTCCATTGTTGTGTCATTTATCCACCACCATCACCTCATGTTGCAGCATGATAATGCATGGCCCCATGGTGCAAGGATCTGTACACAATTCCTGAAAGCTGAAAACATCCCAGTTCTTGCATGGCCAGCATACTCACCGGACATGTCAACCATTAAGCATGTTTGGGAAGCTTTGGATCGGCGTATACAACAGCGTGTTCCAGTTCCTGCCAATATCCAGCAACTTCGCACAGCCATTGAAAAGGAATGGACCAACATTCCACAAGCCACAATCAACAACCTGATCAACTCTATGTGAAGGAGATGTGCTGCACTGTGTGAGGCAAATGGTGGTCACACCAGATACTGACTGGTCTTCCAATCCCCCAGACCCCCCCAATACAGTAAAACTGCACATTTTAGAGTGGCCTTTTATTGTGGCCAGCCTAAGGCACCCCTGTGCAATAATCATGCTGTCTAATCAGCATCTGGATAAGCCACACCTGTGAGGTGGATGGATTATCTCGGCAAAGGTTCACTAACACTAGCATGGCGGACAAGATGGGTGAACTAGAGATACTGTTGTACAAGGAGGATTTGGATTTTGTGGGAATTTCAGAGACCTGGTTCAACAGCTCTCATGATTGGCTGGCAAACATCCAAGAGTATACCCTATACTGCAAGGATAGAGAGGGTAAAAAAGGGGGAGGGGTATGCCTATATATCAAGAATAATTTACAAGCGAATGTGAGAGATGACATCACTGAGGGAGCTAGAGAGGAGGTGGAATCCTTATGGGTAGAGCTCCAAAGGGATGAAGCCAAGGGGAAAATAATACTGGGAGTATGCTATAGGCCCCCTAACCCGAGGGAGGAAGTGGAGACGGATCTCCTATCACAAATTGGATTAGCAGCAAGGATGGGAAGTGTTATCATAATGGGGGATTTTAATTATCCAGACATAGACTGGGCGGAGGGAACCGCGCATTCATTTAAGGCTCGCCAGTTCCTTAATGTCTTGCAGGACAATTTTATGGGTCAGAGGGTAGACGCACCAACTAGAAATAAAACATTACTGGATCTACTGATTACCAACAATACAGACCTGATCACAGATGTGGAAATACGGGGCAATTTAGGTAACAGAGATCACAGGTCAATTTGTTTCAGTATAAAATCACACAAATAGGAAACATGAAGGGAACACAAAGACACTGAATTTCAAAAGAGCCAACTTCCCTAAACTACAAACCTTGCTAAAAGGCATAAATTGGGATAAAATATTAGGAACAAAGAATACGGAGGAGAGATGGGTTTGCTTTAAGAGCATATTAAATAAGGGCATTAGCCAATGTATCCCATTGGGTAATAAATTTAAAAGAGCGAACAAAAATCCTGGATGGCTTAACTCCAATGTAAAAATGCATATAAAAGCAAAGGAGAAGGCCTTCAAAAAATACAAGGTTGAGGGATCATCCTCAGCATTCAGACTTTATAAAGAATGCAATAAGAAATGTAAGGGTGCAATTAGGACGGCTAAGATAGAACATGAAAGACACATAGCGGAGGAGAGCAAAAAAAATCCCAAGAAATTCTTTAAGTATGTAAACAGTAAAAAAGGGAGGACAGACCATATTGGCCCCATAAAGAATGAGGAAGGACATCTGGTTACAAAGGATGGGGAGATGGCAAAGGTATTGAATTTATTCTTCTCCTCAGTCTTCACGAGTGAATCGGGGGACTTCAGTAACCAAAACTGCAGTGTTTATCCTCATGACACAACACAGGAAGCACCTCCATGGTTAACAGAGGACGGAATTAAAATTAGACTTGAGAAACTTAACATTAATAAATCACCGGGACCAGATGGCTTGCATCTGAGGGTACTTAGGGAACTCAGTCAGGTGATTGCCAGACCGTTGTTCCTAATTTTTACAGACAGTCTATTGACTGGAATGGTACCAGCTGATTGGAGAAAAGCCAATGTAGCACCAATATTTAAAAAGGGCCCAAAAAACATCCCTGGGAATTACAGACCAGTTAGCCTAACATCAATAGTATGTAAACTCTTGGAGGGGATGATAAGGGACTATATACAAGATTTTAGTAATAAGAACGATATCATTAGCAGTAATCAGCATGGATTCATGAAGAATCGTTCTTGCCAAACCAATCTATTAACCTTCTATGAGGAGGTGAGTTGCCATCTAGATAAAGTAAGGCCCGTAGACGTGGTGTATCTGGATTTTGCAAAAGCATTTGACACAGTTCCCCATAAACGTTTACTGTACAAAATAAGGTCCGTTGGCATGGACCATAGGGTAAGTACATGGATTGAAAACTGGCTACAAGGGCGTGTTCAGAGGGTGGTGATAAATGGGGAGTACTCAGAATGGTCAGGGGTGGGTAGTGGGGTTCCCCAGGGTTCTGTGCTGGGACCAATCCTATTTAATTTGTTTATAAACGACCTGGAGGATGGGATAAACAGTTCAATCTCTGTATTTGCAGACGATACTAAGCTAAGCAGGGCAATAACTTCTCCGCAGGATGTGGAAACCTTGCAAAAAGACCTAAACAATTTAATGGGGTGGGCGACTACATGGCAAATGAGGCTCGATGTAGAAAATTTTAAAATAATGCATTTGGGTGGCAAAAATATGAATGCAATCTATACACTGGGGGAGAACCTCTGGGGGAATCTAGGATGGAAAAGGACCTGGGGGTCCTAGTAGATGATAGGCTCAGCAATGGCATGCAATGCCAAGCTGCTGCTAATAAAGCAAACAGAATATTGGCATGCATTAAAAGGGGGATCAACTCCAGAGATAAAACGATAATTCTCCCACTCTACAAGACTCTGGTCTGGCCGCACCTGGAGTATGCTGTCCAGTACTGGGCACCAGTCCTCAGGAAGGATGTACTGGAAATGGAGCGAGTACAAAGAAGGGCAACAAAGCTAATAAAGGGTCTGGAGGATCTTAGTTATGAGGAAAGGTTGCGAGCGCTGAACTTATTCTCTCTGGAGAAGAGACGCTTGAGAGGGGATATGATTTCAATTTACAAATACTGTACTGGTGACCCCACAATAGGGATAAAACTTTTTCGCAGAAGAGAGTTTAATAAGACTCGTGGCCACTCATTACAATTAGAAGAAAAGAGGTTTAACCTTAAACTGCATAGAGGGTTCTTTACTGTAAGAGCGGCAAGGATGTGGAATTCCCTTCCACAGGCGGTGGTCTCAGCTGGGAGCATTGATAGCTTCAAGAAACTATTAGATAATCACCTGAATGACCGCAACATACAGGGATATGTAATGTAATACTGACACATAATCACACATATAGGTTGGACTTGATGGACTTGATGGACTTGTGTCTTTTTTCAACCTCACCTACTATGTAATCATGTAACTATGTAACACAGATTTAGACAGATTTGTGTACAATATTTGAGAGAAATAGGCCTTTTGTGTACATAGAAAAAGTCATAGATCTTTAAGATTAGCACATGAAAAATAGGGGCAAACACAAAAGTGTTACGTTTATAATATTGCTCAGTGTGTATTGCCGGGATCCGACAATACATTACACCCGCAAGCAGTTTTAAATGAAATTTTTTCCTTTGGGAATGTCATTTTGCTGTGGCACTGTTATAGACACGAGAAAGGTGCTCTGCTTTACAGGCATACTAAGGACACCCCCCAGGCACGATATATAAAGGAATATTTCATTTTTATTCTTTCACTTTAAGCATTATTAAAATCTCTGCTCCTGAAAAAACTGCCTTTTTTAAAAAACTTTTTTTTGCATTGATACATGTCCCCTGGAGCAGAACCCAGAACCTTTTTATGGCGATAACTTGCATACAAGCCTTTAAAATTAGCACTTTTCATTTTTCACATTCGTGTCCCATAGACTTTAACGATGTTCGCAAAAAAATTTTTGCCTTTTCGCATCCCTAGTGGTGAATCTTCCCAACTGGGACTGCAATAAAAACTTGTTGACAGAGGGTTTAACCCTTCCCGCTCTATCCAAAACTAAAAAAAGAGGTTTTGCCTAAAGATACACTTTAAGAGAAAACTCTCATATACATTCAAATAAGCAACGTTTTAGTCAGTCCAAAGTTGCATATTCATCACCTTCTCTGAAGGGCTGCATCTTGCATTGGACAATTTGTTTCATACTGTTGCGAGAGAAGGTTTGAAAGTTTTTTGATTGCCCTAGCCACAATTTTTCACTTGAAAATCAAACTTGTACTAGATGTGCCCTGCAGGACATAAAGACACACTGGGGGTGATTTACTAAAATTGGTCCACACAGAACCTGGTGCAGCTGTGGTGCAGATTAGGGATGAGCTTCGTGTTCGAGTCGAACCCATGTTCGACTCGAACATCGGCTGTTCGGTCGTTCGCCGAATTGCGAACGATATGGGCCGTTCGCGCCAAATTCGTGTGGCGCGTCACGGCCCATAATTCACTGCGGCATCGCAGTGCATTGCTTGCTGATGATTGGCCAAGCATGCACTATGACCCGCATGCTTGGCCAATCACAGCGCCGCCTGAACAGAGAGCCGTAATTGGCCAAAGCCAAGGAGGCTTTGGCCAATTATGGCTCAGGGGATTTAGTACACGCCCCACACTATATAAGGCCACCTGCACGGCGGCCCTGTGCAGTGTGTTCCGGTGTGCTTAGAGAGAGAGAGAGACAGTGTCATTTCATTTGAGTTAGCTAGATTAGGCAGGACAGTCAGTCAGTTAGCTGCACTTAAAGTGTATTGTGTATATATATGCATCCCAGGTGTTGCATATATATATATATACACTGTATTCAGTTTAGCTAGATCCGATCCTGTTATCTTCTAGACTATTTACATTTAGTGCAGTGCGTCCTGCTCACAGTGTTCAGCTAGATCAGTTCCTGTTATCTTCCTACTGACAGGCAGGCTTGTCTTGTTACAGTATTTACAGCTACCTAAAGAAAATTACTGGTGTTCTTTTGATCCTATTAGTACCACGGTCAGGCAGCTAGACTATTTACATTTAGTACAGTGCGTCCTGCTCACAGTGTTCAGCTAGATCCGTTCCTGTTATCTTCCTACTGACAGGCAGGCTTGTCTTGTTACAGTATATAAAGCTACCTGAAGAAAATTACTGGTGTTCTTTTGATCCTATTAGTACCACGGTCAGGCAGCTAGACTATTTACATTTAGTACAGTGCGTCCTGCTCACAGTGCTCAGCTAGATCCGTTCCTGTTATCTTCCTACTGACAGGCAGGCTTGTCTTGTTACAGTATATAAAGCTACCTGAAGAAAATTACTGGTGTTCTTTTGATCCTATTAGTACCACGGTCAGGCAGCTAGACTATTTACATTTAGTGCAGTGCGTCCTGCTCACAGTGTTCAGCTAAACCTACAAGTTAGTGGGGTGCGTCCACCTCACAGTGTTCAGCTAAAGCTACCTGTAGAAGGTTGGTGGTGTTCTCATACTACAGGCAGGCAGTTGATTTTGCTAGCTGCAGTATCAGTACATATATATATCCCAGCTTAGTGCAGCTACAGGCCATTAGTATGTCTGGAAGGCCAAGAAGGAGAGGCAGACAGTCACAAGCCAATAAGAGAGGGCAAGCAGGCTCTGTGTCTAGTGCTGGTCGTGGAGACGGTGCATCCTCATCAGCACGTGGCCATGGGACACGCTTGGCCTTTTTTTCGGCAGCTGGCCGTGTTGAGCCGCAACATGCGGAAGACTTGGTCGAGTGGATGACCAAGCCGTCCTCATCCTCCTCATCCTTTCTCACCTATGCCCAGGGTGCTTTGTCTGGCAAAGCAGCGGCCTCTTCCCTCGGCTCAATGTCATCAGTGACTCCTTCCCTAGCTCCACCATGTCCTCCTGAGGAGTCCCTCGAACTGTTTGACCACAGTGTTGGGTACATGCTCCAGGAGGATGCCCAGCGTCTGGAAGGCTCTGATGATGATACTGAGCTCGATGAAGGCAGTAACATGAGCACGGACAGAGGGGGTGCCCAAGAAGGACAGCAATCTGGCAGTCATGCTCCCCCTGCTGCAGCATACTGTCAGGTTTGCTCCAGTGATGAGGAGGGAGGGGATGATGAGGTCACTGACTCAACGTGGGTGCCTGATAGGAGAGAGGAGGAGGAGGAGGAGGCGGCACATCACCAGCGAGGCAGGATGCCCTCCAGGGGCCAGCCTAAGGGCAGCACATTGACTGCATCACACCCCAAAGCTCCACATGTGCAGGGCGCTGCAGTCTCTGCGCGTTATTCAAAAAGTTCTTTGGTGTGGGCCTTTTTTGAGACGAGTGCATCAGATCGCACTGCTGCTATTTGCAACATATGACTCAAGCGTATCTCACGTGGCCAAAACATCTCCCGCTTGGGTACCACATGCTTGACCAGACATATGTTGACCTGCCATGCAGTTCGTTGGCAAGCGTATCCAAAAGACGCACACCAAAGAACAAAGAGGACCTCTCCTTGCTCCTCATCAGCTGAGATTTCCAACCCCACTAGACCTCCAGTCCTCTCTGAGACCTGCACTGAGAGGAATGAAGGTGTAGAATTAGGTGTGTCACAGCCAAGTACTTGTGGGCAATCTGCTTTTGGTACACCGACGTCAGATTGTACCAGGCAAATTTCCCTGCCCCAGCTGCTGCACCGCCGAAAGAAGTTTGCTCCCAGCCATCCACATGCCCAGCGGTTGAATGCTAGCTTGGCAAAATTGCTAGCACTTCAACTGCTGCCTTTTCAGTTGGTAGACTCTGCCCCCTTCCGTGAGTTTGTGGAATGTGCGGTTCCTCAGTGGCAGGTACCCAAATGCCACTTTTTCTCACGGAAGGCGATTCCGGCTCTCTACCGGCATGTGGAAGGCAATGTCCATGCCTCGCTGGACAGGGTGGTCAGTGGTAAGGTGCATATTACCGCTGACTCATGGTCCAGCAGGCATGGACAGGGATGTTACCTAAGTTTCACGGCGCATTGGGTGACTCTGCTGGCAGCTGGGAAGGATGCAGGACAAGGTGCAGTAGTGTTGGAGGTTGTTCCGCCACCACGCCTCCAAAATGCTAATGATTGTGACACACCTCTCTCCTCCACCCCCTCCTCTTCTTCTTCCTCCATGGCCTCTTCCTCGGAACCAGCGGTGCTCCGTAGTCGTTCAAGGGGCTACGCAAGTACGCAGGCCAAAAGATGCCATGCGGTGCTTGAGCTGGTGTGCTTGGGGGACAGGAGCCCCACTGGGCCAGAGGTTCTGTCAGCTCTGCAGGGGCAGGTTCAGAGGTGGTTGACGCCACGCCAACTTAAGGCAGGAATGGTGGTTTGCGACAATGGCACCAACCTCCTCTCTGCCCTCCGACAGGGACAAATGACCCATGTGCCCTGTTTGGCTCACGTCCTTAACTTGGTGGTGCAGCGGTTCTTGGGCAGGTACCCGGGCTTACAGGATGTCCTGAGGCAGGCCAGGAAAGTCTGTGTGCATTTCCGCCGGTCATATAATGCCAGTGCTCGGCTGACGGACCTCCAAAAGGAGTTTAACCTGCCCAAGAACCGCCTAATCTGTGACATGCCCACCAGGTGGAACTCAACGTTGGCCATGCTGCAGCGGCTGCACACGCAGCAGAGGGCCATCAATGAGTACCTGTGTGACTATGGCACCAGGACAGGGTCAGGGGAGCTTGGTTTTTTTTCCCCACGCCAGTGGGCCATGATCAGGGATGCATGCACTGTCCTGTCACCATTCGAGGAGGCCACGAGGATGGTGAGCAGTGACAGTGCATGCATCAGTGACACTGTCCCCCTTGTCCACCTGTTGGAGCACACGCTGCGTGGAATAATGGACAGGGCACTTGAGGCAGAACAGAGGCAGGAAGAGGAGGACTTCCTTAGCTCTCAAGGCCCCCTTTATCCAGACACTGTTCCTGCGTGCCCGCCGATCACACAGGAAGAGGACGAGGAGGAGGAAGATTGTGTCAGTATGGAGGTGGAGCCTGGCACTCAGCATCAGCAGCAGTCTTTAAGGGATCAGTCCCAAGAAACACATGGACTTGTACGTGGCTGGGAGGAGGTGGCTGCGGACGTTGTCGTCCTTAGTGACCCAGAGGACTCCGGACCGAATGCCTCAGCAAACCTACGCTGCATGGCCTCCCTGATCCTGCAAAGCCTGTGTAAGGATCCTCGTATTCGTGGTATCAAGGAGAAGGACCAATACTGGCTGGCAACCCTCCTTGATCCACGTTACAAGGGTAAGGTTGCGGACCTTATCTTGCCATCGCAGAGGGAGCAGAGGATGAAACATCTTCGGGAGGCCTTGCAGAAAGGTCTGTGCAACGCGTTCCCAGAGACTGGGAGGTTACAAACTCCTGTTTCTGGACAACGTGTTGCTGAGGCTTCGGTCAGTCAAAGAAGGAGCGGTGGAGAAGGTGGCCGTCTGACCGATGCGTTCAGACAATTTTTTGGTCCGCAGCCCCAAGGTATGATCGGCTCCAGCAACCATCGCCAGCGTCTGTTTTACATGGTGCAGGAATACCTAGGGGCAAGATCAGACTTGGACACCTTTCCCGCTGAAAATCCTCTGGGTTACTGGGTCTTGAGGATGGATCACTGGCCAGAGCTTGCACAGTATGCAATTGAGCTACTGGCCTGTCCTGCATCCAGCGTTCTTTCGGAACGCACATTCAGTGCTGCTGGAGGCGTGGTAACCGATCACAGGGTGCGTCTGTCCACCGACTCGGTCGATCGGCTGACCTTCATAAAAATGAATCAGTCTTGGATCACCACCAGCTACCAAGCACCTGATGCTGATGTAACCGAATAATTTTTTTTGAAATCTCAGATCCCTTCAAAGACTGCCTATGCTGATGCTGAGTGACTATCCCTGAGTAATTATCCTCTTCCTCCTCAATCATCACGCTGATAGCTTGTAAGAACATTTTTGGTTCTGGGCGCCACCACCAGTGCCTAAGGCACAATTTTTCAGCCCCTGTTTAACAGGGGCGTGTAATTACAATTTTTGATGTAATACTTTGCAGCAGGGCTTGTTCCTGCATTCCAACTAGAGTGTCTGTGAGGGGTTGCAGTGTTGTGGCACCAGCACCAGTGCCTAAGGCCCAATTTTTCTGCCCCTGTCTAACAGGGGCGTGTAATTACAATTTTTGATGCAATACTTTGCAGCAGGGCTCGTTCCTGCGTTCCAACTAGAGTGTCTGTGAGGGGTTGCAGTGTTGTGGCACCAGCACCAGTGCCTAAGGCCTAATTTTTCAGCTCCTGTTCAACAGGGGCATGTAATTACAATTCTTGATCTAATATTTCACAGCAGGGCCCTGTGAGGGCTTACAGTGTTGTGGCCACAGCAACACCTAAGGCCCAAATTTCTGCTGAGTATATAGGGCAGGACCCTACTTTCAAACATCTAACTTACAAACGACTCCTACTTGCAAACGGAAGGAGACAACAGGAAGTGAGATGAAATCTACCCCTAGGAAGGGAAATTCTCTCCTGTAAGTGTTAATATGGGAAAAAAATTTCTCCTTTCCACTGATGCTTTCCAATCCTTGTTCCACAAAAAAACCCACATTTTCAAAAACATTTTTCATTGGGACAAAAAGTGAGGTGAAATCTTCTGAAGAGGAGGAAAGACAGCAAAACAAATGTCACAGGGGTGATAACCCTTCCCTATGCTTTCCAAAAAGCTTAAAAAAGTTTTTTTGGCTGGAGCTAAACACGTTAAAAATGTACCCGTTCAAAATTACAAAGAGATTCTACTTAACAACAAACCTACAGTCCCTGTCTTGTTTGCACCGCCTGTATACTGCTGTTCAGAGTATATAGGGCCTGGTGGCCCCACACCTTTCCTTATTTTATTTTGGGTGCGGGGTTCCCCTTAATATCCATACAAGACCCAAAGGGCCTGGTAATGGACTGGGGGGTACCCATGCCGTTTGTGTCACTGATTTTCATCCATATTGCCATGACCCGACATTACATTAAACCCGCAAGCAGTTTTAAATGAGATTTTTTCCTTTGAAAATGACATTTGGTGCAGGGACTGTTCTAAACACGGGAAACACGCGTCACTTTACAGGCATACTATAGACACCCCCCAGGTACGATATTTAAAGGAATATTTCACTTTTTTTTTTTTACTTTAAGCATCATTAAAATCACTGCTCCCGAAAAAACGGCTGTTTTTAAAAGTTTTTTTTGCATTGATACATGTCCCCTGGGGCAGGACCCGGGTCCCCAACCCCTTTTTAGGACAATACCATGCAAATTAGCCTTTAAAATGAGCACTTTTGATTTCGAACGTTCGAGTCCCATAGACGTCAATGGGGTTCTAACGTTCGTGCGAACTTTCAGTCCATTCGTAGGTTCTGGTGCGAACCGAACCGGAGGGTGTTCGGCTCATCCCTAGTGCAGATGTCCAATCAGCTTCTAGGCTTTATTGTCAAAGCTTAATCGCTTGCAGACCACCCACTGTGCATATACTGTGGCAGGGCGGCTAGTACATGATCTGCACGCATGGGTAGGGGAAACCCACTGCCCCAGCTGTGCTGCGAATCACTGGAGCACAAGCCAATCAGCAGGTGCTGGCTGCTGATTGGTCACCGGCACCCGCCGATCGGCTCTGATAATTACTGAAGAGAGCTCTGTCCTTGTAAACAAAACACAGGACTCTCTTCTGCCAGGAGCAATGTGCAATGTGTTGGGAGTAAAAACTGGTACATTGCTTAGTAAAAACAGTACACAGCACGCACGTTAGCACATGTTAGGCACACATTTAGCCCTTTGATCGCCCTAGATGTTTAACCCCTTCCCAGCCAGTGTCATTAGTACCGTGACAGCGCATATTTTTAGCACGGATCACTGCATTAGCGCCACTGGTTCGCACAGAGTGTCAAAAGTGTCAGTTAGTGTCAGAATGTTTGCCACAATATCGTTATAGTCCTGCTATAAGTTGCTGATTGCCTCCATGCCTAGTATAAAGAAATAAATAAACATTGCAGTATACAGCGGGTAAAATAAGTATTGAACACATCATCATTTTCCTAGGTACGTATATTTCTAAAAGTGCTATTGACATGAAATTTCCACCACATGTCAGTAAAAAATGGCCTGGACATTAAGGGGGTAAAATCTTCCAGAGCTGAAGTGGTTGAATGAATGAGCTGAAGTTAGATGCAGATTGGTCACTATGGACAGTTGCACCAGACTCTGTGTGCACCAGTTTAGGTAAATCCCCCCCATGGTCACCTTGCTCCCTAATCACATGAGAATAGTCCCAATAAAGCCTACAGACAGCAATAAGGCTATTAGATGACTGTATGATCAGTTTCTAAAGGACTCAGTCTCTCTAGCAAGATAGTAAATTCTCCCGGCAGCAGCTCTCTAGTCCCAGTGATATTGCAGCTCACTCTCCAATCACGCACAGTGATTAGTCCACTCTCTGCTCTGCACCCAGGTGATTCTGGCTATCACCACATCAGGATTCAGCACTCTGGATGCTGCTCAGGCCACCAATATGCAGCAGTGATGGTGCACACGGGACAGCGATATGCATTCTCTGGGCCCCTTTATAGCAAGAAGAAGCTGTGTTATCTAAAGCTTGATAAAATGCAGCTCTTTCCCCTCCCCCTGGCAATCTCTTTCTGGGAAAAGCAGTCCAAATGTTCTTGATTACAGTAAAGTCTCTCTCCTCTTGACTACAGTTCCCACAGTGCAGTGCTGCCTGACTCAGTCTATTAAACTCTTCCTGCTCAGCAGCTCCCTCCTTTTTCTGATATAGCCGTTAACCAGTTCAGCACCGCAGGGCAGCAGCTACACAGAGTAGCTGCAGCCAGTGTTTCTAACACTCTCCATTCTTAGCCAAGTACTTGGCTAAAAACATGAATAGGACTTTTTTTTTAAAAAATGTGCATATACCTTCACTATAATTTTTACGTTTAAGAGGTCAAGTGGCAGAGATGTGAACGGTTGTTTAAAAACTACCATTTGTCAAACTAGAAATAGTATATTTTTTCTCTTTTTGTTAACTGGAACTGCTTCCAATGATTTTAAGATTTTTCAAGAAGTATCGACAGCAAAAAAGAATGTGTTCCTAGATATAAGTATTTATGTAACCTGTGCTACAATTTCTTGGTTACTTCTCATGGGTGGATTGTAAGTATGACTACAATTCTTCTCCGAAGTAAGACATTGTTTGAAAGGGAAAATATTATTTTCAGCTCAGCAACAGTTCCTTTGTTTTTCAGAAATAATTGTAACATTAGGAAGTCACAGGAAAGCTTGCAGGTCATGTTGTTCTTGGGAGGAGGAACAACCTTAAAATAATTTGCATTTGTTATATTATATTTATATTAACTTTGCACCATAGGAACTCAACACTTGACCATCCAAAACATGTTTTAAGTTCTGTAAATATCAGCAAATCTATACATATGTCTCTGAGAATCAGTAAATAGAGAGTGCCCCAATTAAAACATTGCAAAACCGGGAACTATGCAGGAATAGCTCAAATCATTTGGAACAGTCATGGCACAATGCAGATGCAAATTTAAAAGCAAATAGCTTTGAATACCCCCTTGTGAGTACCAAGTGTTTGTGCATCTGCAGAAATATCATCTGCAGGCAGCTGTTGATGTGCTTGTGTTGGGTCTAGTTTAGCAAAGCATTTCCTTTGGCTAATGTAGTAAATATTTGATTAACAGCAGGAATTTGAAATTCATGTTCTTGTAATGCTTTATTAATGGCACAGCAGCTGCAGTCAGCACTGTGCTTGTCAGGGAAAATCTGACTCCATTTCCTTCATAGCAGGTAGAGTAGGAGTAGTTTATGCTTGGGGCAGTGTTATTACTAGTGTACCTTGCTGTTCAAAATGATTAGCTAATGCATTTATCTGTAGCCTTAGTGCGCTTGGAAGAGCCCATGTTTCCTATAAATCTATGGAAAGAGTACTGTCATTTATGATTACATAGGTGACACTGTAAAATTATTAAGACCATCACTGAGAACATTACTGTGGGTCTGTGTCAACAGGCTTTGGGCTCATGTCAATAGTATCAGAATGACATCAGCTTGTAATGCCAATGAGATCATTTAGAATTCAATAAAAGGTGTATTTGACCTGCAGTTGAACTCCTGCATCTAGTGGGTTTTGGATTCCCATAGACTTGTATGGGATAAGCAATACCTGTCTGACATGAACAAAATCCAGTTTACACAAGCCCTTGCTGTGTGCGCTGGTCCAAATCATTTGGTGGAGGGGGGATTATGGTGTGTTGTTTTTTTTCAGGGGTTGGGCTTGGCCCATTAGTTCCAGTGAAGGGAACTCTTAAGGCGTCAGCATACCAAGACATTTTGGACAATTTCATGCTCCCAACTTTGTGGGAATAGTTTAGGGATGGCCCCTTCCTTTTCCGACATGACTTCAACCCAAAAGAATTAGAGCGGAGACTGCGAACCAGGCCTTCTCGTCCAAAATCAGAGCCTGACCTCACAAATGCGTTTCTGATAGAATGGTCAAACATTCCCATAGACACACTCCTAAACCTTGTGGACAGCTTTCCCAGAAGAGTTGAAGCTGTTATAACTGCAAAGGGTGCGCCAACTCAATATTGAACCCTATGGACTAAGAAAGGGATTCCGTTAAAGTTCATGTGCGTGTAAAGGCAGGCGCTCCAATACTTTTGGTATATATATATATATATATACACTGTATACACATAATATATATATATATATATATATATATATATATATATATATATATATATATATATATATATATATATATACATGTATCGCACAAAAGTGAGTACACCCCTCTCACATTTTTGTAAATTTTTTATTATATCTTTTCATGTGACAACACTGAAGAAATGACACTTTGCTACAATGAAAAGTAGTGAGTGTACAGCTTGTATAACAGTGTAAATTTGTTATCCCCTCAAAATAACTCAACACACAGCCATTAATGTCTAAATCGCTGGCAACAAAAGTGAGTACACCCCTAAGGGAAAATGTCCAAATTGGGCCCAAAGTGTCAATATTTTGTGTGGCCACCATTATTTTCCAGAACTGCCTTAACCCTCTTGGGCATAAAGTTCACCAGAGCTTCACAGGTTGCCACTGGAGTCCTCTTGCACTCCTCCATGACAACATCACGGAGCTGGTGGATGTTCGAGACCTTTCACTCCTCCACCTTCCGTTTGAGGATGCCCCACAGATGCTCAATAGGGTTAGGTCTGGAGACATGCTTGGCCAGTTCATCACCTTTACCCTCAGCTTCTTTAGCAATGCAGTGGTCATCTTGGAGGTGTGTTTGGGGTCGTTATCATGTTGAAATTCTGCCTGTGGCCCAGTCTCTGAAGTGAGGGCATAATGCTCTGCTTTAGTATGTCACAGTACATGTTGGCATTCATGGTTCCCTCAATGAACTGTAGCTCCCCAGTGCCGGCAGAACTCATGCAGCCCAAGACCATGACACTCCCACCACCATGCTTGACTGTAGGCTAGGCAAGACACATTTGTCTTTGTACTCCTCACCTGGTTGCCTGCCACACACGCTTGACACCATCTGAACCAAATAAGTTTATCTTGGTCTCATCAGACCACAAGAGATGGTTCCATGAACAAGGCACTGACAAGGCTGCACTGACATGGCTGCACTGAGAAGGCTGCACTGACATGGCTGCACTGACATGGCTGCACTGACAAGGCTGCACTGGGGAAGGCTGCACTGACAAGGCTGCACTGACAAGGCTGCACTGGGAAAGGCTGCACTGACAAGGCTGCACTGGGGAAGGCTGCACTGACAAGGCTGCACTGACATGGCTGCACTGGGGCAAGGCTGCACTGAGAAGGCTGCAATGATGGGCATTTAAATGTAAGTTTTTTTTTCCCTTCAACTTCCCTCCTAAAAGTTTTTTTTTCCTTAAAATTCCCTCCTAAATTGGGGTGCGTGTTATACGCCGATAAATACGGTAATACCCAATTTTTTGGTAAAATATAAGCAATAATGTTACACAGAGAAAATAGATAGTACACCCGTGGAATGGCGCCAAATTAAAGTACCTAAAAATCTCCATAGGTGAAGCTTTAAAAAACCTTTACAGGCTACAAGAGTTTAGAGTTACACAGTAGGCTTGGTGCTAAACTTAAACTAAACTTAATGTTCCCAGTCTGACGTTCATGGAAATACCTCATCTGTTCACTACAATCACTGCACATTTGAATTTGTGTGTTAGTACAGGGGGATAGGGCACTTGCATTTTTCTTAAATGTAATAATTTTGTTTGAAACTTTTATTTTTTTTAAATCAACTTTATTGCCAACAAGAGATGAAGAACATCCCTTGCGATAGCATGGGTCATGACAGGTCCTCTTTAGTGAGATATCTCACTTCTGGCCTCCAAAGCATCTGATTAAACCGAGATTAGTTTAATCAGGATGTTTTTTCAAGCTGGTAACGGCTTGTTTACATTAGACCGAAACCAAAAGTGATGAAATCCTTGTTGCTTCCAGATTCTGACATCACACAGTGGGAGGAACAACATCAGTTTCTCTAAATGTGTGCCCAGAAGCTTATACTGCCAGTTGCATCCTTACCAGGCTCCCTGATCAGATGGAAGAGACTGATAACGGCAGTGGTGGCTGCGGGGGTTGGGGACCCTCTTACACCACCTGCAAAAATAATCCAGCCACTCAGTCATCACTTGGATAACTTTTACTGTGTAGGGAATCACCAGCTGAAATGGTTACATGGGTACATGACCTCAACCATGATCCTGGTATAATCATTTATTTTAGGCCATTTATAACTATAAACTTTAGGTTGTTTGCAAATGACCTGAGGGGCGGGAAGTGTTTAAAAGAAAAACAGCACACAGACACTTTCAAAGGTCCCCCAAAATACATAGCAGACCCCTTAGGGTCTATGTATTTCAGAGGATCTTTGGAATGCTCTGTGTGTTGTATTCTTTTTTTTTTTTTTTAAAGGAAGCTGTCAATTAAGTTTTATTTGCAGAGAATTTAAACTGAATATATATTTTTCTTTGTAAATGTCACTTTTTCTGTAGTACATCCTACAGCATGAACAGAAAAAAAACCTAAATATTTCTGGAGAGTCTCCTCCAAAATGCTTACTGCTTTGGGTCTGGTATGGATTTTACTGGACTAAGAATTTGTGGCATAATCAACTTATGGACATGAACTGTTTTTCCTGATGGATTTGATTTTTGTTCCACAAGTTCTTTCATTTATATTTTTATATATTTATATTTTTATAGTATTTTGAGTACGCTAAAAAGGTTTTATGGATTTTGAGGGGGTACTTCATGCATAAAAAAGCATGAGGTCCCCCTAAAAATGCATGCCAGTGCCTTAATCTGAGCATGCAGCCTGCCTGGCCAGGAAATTGGGGGGGGGGGGGGGGGGCATGCACAAGGTTCTTCTTCTGAGTCATATCAAGCTGCATGCCCTGAACATTTGAGGGTAAAATTCCAGAGGGGATTAATCCCCTGACGATCACCTTGTCCCTATGTTGATGAGAAAAAGGGCCTCTTCCCCTTAACCCTGGTTGCAAGCAAGGGGGCTTATTGGAATCTGGAAGCCCCTTCAAACAATAACCCATACTAATTCACAAAAGACACCCAAATGTTTGACAAGCCCTTTATTAACCACTTCAGCCTCGGAAAGATTTACCCCCTTAATGACCAGGCCATTTTTTTGCGATAGGCCACTGTAACTGACAATTGCCAAGGCATGCAAGGCTGTACCCAAATAAAATGAATGTCCTTTTTTTCACAAATAGAGCTTTCTTTTGGTGGTATTTGATCACCTCTGCTGTTTTTATTTTTTGCGCTATAAACAAAAAAAGACCGACAATTTTGAAATAAAACACAATATTTTTTACTTTCTGCTATAATTCATATCCAAAAAAAAGGTAAAAAAACTAATTTCTTCATCAATTAAGGCCAATATGTATTCTTCTACATATTTTTTGTAAAGAAAATCCCAATAAGCATATATTGATTGGTTTGCGCAAAAGTTATAGCGTCTACAAACTACGGTATAGATTTATGGACTTTACATTTTTTAAATTTTTTTTTTACTAATAATGGCGGTGATCATCAATTTTTTTTAATGGGACTGCGACATTGTGGCAGACAAATCTGACCCTAAGTGACACTTTTTGGGGACCAGCGACACCAATACAGTGATCAGTGCTAAAAAAAATGCACTGATTATTGTTTAAATGACACTGGCAGGGAAGGGGTTAAAATCAGGGGCGATCTAAGGGTTAAATGTGCTCCCTGTTGGTACTTTCTTACTGTGTGGTTGAAGTGTTGACAGGAACAACACAGAGATCACTAGGAACAGCAGATCTCCATGTTGTCCCCTGTCAGAACTGGGATCTGCCTTGTTTACATAGGCAGATCCCCATTCTGCCTCTCTGTGAAGCGTCCGCCGGGCACGCCCATGGCCGCCCCTGTGCAGCGGGCACGCATGCGCACCTCCAGTGGCACGTTCCCACACTCTCTATTGCATGTAACGACTTACAGGTACTTTTATCACAATAGAGCCGCCCTGACACAATATATATGTGGTGGGCGGTCTTTAAATGCTCAAAAAGATTAAAAATCCCCAAAAAGTCCCTCATTGTAATGCCATCATCAATTACGATGCCTGCATCCTGCAGACTCTCTGGAAAAAAAAAAAAAACAGATGACCCAGTGCACATACTGATCCTTTACTCCTTTACTCATAGCCAATTGAGCTATCATAAGCTATATAAGGGTTTACGGTCACATCATTGACCAAATATTGTCACGTCTACACACAAAATGGCATGTAGTAAATAATAAGTATAGCAAAAAATAAAGCAGAAAAATACCTAATTCACTATTTGCATCATTAATATTTTTAAAAAGGTAATGAGCTGACAGGCTGTGCATGCACAGTATAAAGTATAGGAGATAAAGATAAAGAAAAAAGAGAAGTTAAACTAAACATTCTTACAACAGGAATATGTCTCTCAATATCTCTCCTAGATAAACCGATAACAGCTTGTCAAGTGTGTAATAAGGGAGAATGCTTTTTTGCTGTTACTAGCACTAGGAAACAAATGAAAAGGTGCTGTAACAAAAAAGGTTTGAAAGAAGGAGCTTTGTGGAATGTACAGTAATACACAGTTCATAAAAGTTATCCTTACACATTTTTTCAGACTATATGGTTTATATACATTGTATTTTTAAAGACCTTTGTAGCATGTTCGCAAAGGACACAATATTTAAAAAGTACATTGTCAGTCAAATTTGCATTCACTTTCATCATGTTAAAGTGGATGTAAACCCCCAATTTTTTTTTTTTTGAGGTCATAATGTAGAGTATAAGATTTCCTATCATTTGAGCTCAGTCTTGCCACAAAGAGTTAATTCAGCCCTGAGCAATCCTCTTATTTTTCAGTGAGATAAATCTTGACAAACAGAGAAAAACTATGTCAAATCCTCCCCCTTGCTGTGAGTGACAGGTGATTTACATATATCGTGCACTAGCCTAAGAGATATGCATTATTTTTTTAATTCCCTCCCACTCCTTTCTTCTGCTGCTCTGCCAGGATTGGATGTACAACAATTTCCAATGGTTCTGCCTCTCTACCTCTCCTTCTCGTGCTTCCTGGTCTGCACATGCGCAGGAGTAACATGAGCGCACTCTGCCTTCATCACAGAACGCGCTCTGTCACTTCTGCACATGCACGCGAGTCTCCCCAGGCGCGAGGCTCGTCCTGGCTGGCCGTGGGAGTGTAGTGGTGGGCGGATATGTCCTCTAACATCACGACTCTGCCCACCGAGCGCCGAGAATTAAAATGCCCACAGAATCGGGAAGATTGCGGGGCTCCTAGCAGGTGAGGGGGTGACTATTTAAATATAAGGATACATGCAGGAGGCATGTAAAGCCTTATACAGTATATATTAACTCTGCTAATGCTTTCAAATTGATGACAGTAGGTTTACATCCACTTTAAGAAATATTTGTCCACATTGGCCAATATTTGTTCTTTGGTAAGAGAATGGTTTACACTTTAGGAAGACACATCAGTTCATGGTTTACTCATTATAAAAGATATTAAACCAAATATGGTATTGGTACCTGTAATATGGAAGTCCAGAGAGGCCCCTCCCCAGAATTATATGTACCATGAGCTCTTTCATATGGATTTTAGGTCCTGTCCATACATGTTTGTTGCAGTAAAATGTGCACGATATCACAGCCTGTGGTAATAAATGGCACCACAGTGAAGCAACGCATGTATGATAGTACATGCATTAGTGCATTGAAGTGTAATTTATTTTAAATACCATTCCAATGCATCTGCTCTGCAATGCGCTAACTTTTTGTGAGCTGAGGTACCTTGCAGCCCACTCATTTTGAATTTTGCGCTTCGGCACAGTACAGTGTGGTGTGAATGTGCCTTACCTGGAGAATGAATCTCAATTGATATTTTTGAGGTAAATGGAAAACATTAAACTATTTTTAATCAGGGCTTCTACTTTTTTTTTTCACATATGCACAGATGAATGGGTGGCCAGCATGATGTTATGATTTTCCCAACCTGCTACCCCTGTAACTAACAATGACTGTGTTTGCAAGCTAAAGATATGAAGGTGGGTCTGTCTAAGGCTCGATTCACACCTATGCATGTTGCTTTTGAGCGTTTTTGGAGGTTTTTTTTTCATGCTTGCCACGTTTTTGAGCCGCGTTTTTGCCGCGATTTTGCCGCGATTTGCGGGGTTTTTTTTTACATTTTTTTTACAGTCTTAAAAAAAATAAAAAAAAAATAAAAAAAAACGGCACAAACGCATCAAAAACGCACCAAAAACGCATCAAAAACGCTGCAAAAACGGTGCACTTGCGTTTTTGATGCTTGTCCATTGAATTCTATTACATGCAAAACGCTGCATTTTGCATGAAAAAAAGTCCCTGACCCTTTCCAAAAATGCAGAGAAACAAAAAAGCATTGATGTGAACATGTTCCATAGGAACCCATGTTAAAAAATTCCCGTGCATTTCTGCAAAATGCAAAATGCATCAAAAAACGCGCTAGTGTGAATGGAGCCTTAGAATGGTTTATACAGAACAATGGCAAGACCAAAGCAGGCCTATTCATTTGTGGATGGGAGAAGCATCCAGTGCTGGTTATGGTAGCGGTAGCATTAAAGGCTCATAAAAAATCATATTCCATTTCCAGCAATGCCCATGGCTGCCTATTTTTCCATCCTGCAGTTATCTCTAATGCCGCGTACACACGAGCGGACTTTACGGCGGACTTTGCCCGGCGGATTTTTCGACGTACTTTCCGACGGACTTTCTGAATGAACGGACTTGCCTACACACAATCCACCAAAGTCCGTCGAATTCATACGTGATGACGTACGACCGGACTAAAACAAGGAAGTTCATAGCCAGTAGCCAATAGCTGCCCTAGCGTGGCTTTTTAGTCCGTCGAACTAGCATACAGGCGGCGGACTTTTCGACCGGACTCGATTTCAACGGATAAATTTTAAACAAGTTTCAAATCTAATTCCGTCCAACTTTTGAGAAAACAAAGTCCGCTGGAGCCCACACACATCGAATTGTCCGACGAAATCCAGTCCGCCGGGCAAAGTCCGCCGTAAAGTCCGCTCGTGTGTACGCGGCATAAGGCATGGAATAAATATATTTTGGGCTTCTTGAAGGGCAAAAAACAATTTGTTTTCTTAGCCCGTCTGATCCCAGAACACTGGAAAATACTGGTTACATTGGGTGGATCCAGGGATTGGTATAGGCATTTAATGTATTTTGTACAAACACAGTGATGTATAGTAGAAAATAGGCACACAACTATAAATTGTCTGATTAAACACTGCAATATTTATTCCAGATTTGAATGCTCTAGGACAGCAACATCACCGATAAAGATGAAACAATCTAGTTTTGTTTTTCCTCTCACAAGGCATTTATTTTGGTCTATAACTCCCTAATTTCATTTTCTGTTTTGCAGCTTTCTCTCTCTTTTGTTCTCTTACCTTTCTCACTCTGCTTGAGGACAAATTAGCTTCTAATCCCCTTTCTGCCCACATTGCTCACAGATCTCAAAGAAATAAAAATAAAATAAACAGGGCGCACTTTTAAACACCATGATAAACCTACTATTGTATTGATCTGTTTATCTTTGTTATAAACTACTTAGCTATGGAATGCTGAGGTAAGGAATAGCCTCATTAATAACCATGTCCTTTTTTGTCTACATAACTGACAGATATGGCATAACCATAAAATATATATATATATATATATTTTACAGAAATAGCTATGTTTTTCTATATTTATAATTGATATTAGGCAGCTACTTTCATCACACACAGTACTGGTGGAGATTTTTAAGCATTTCATTTACTGTAAGTTCCCTATTATCTCTTCCGCATCTGCTGAGAACTGTACTGAAAATGTGCAGTTGTTAAAGAAAAAAAAGAATTTACAATTGAGGCTTTTATTTGAGTCACAAAATTATAGGTCAAGTGAAGTTATTGAGTGCACTGAACTCTGAGGTTGATTACATACTTAATGATTTTATATCACAGCTTGTAATCAGATAAAAAGACCCTATTACTGAATTAAGCATGCATTGTCACAATAATGTGACACATAAGAACAGGAAAATTTGGTGCAGTACACTGTGACAAAAAGTGGGCATGGTTTGCATTGTGCTAGCTATTTGGTGTAGCATAAAGGGGTGAAGTTCAACAAAATTGGAGAGAGACACGTGGGGCTGATTTACGAACATGTTGGCGCATTTGCGTAAGCAGGAATAGTTATTGCGACATGGCGCATACTTAAAGGAATAGAAACCAGCTGGTGACTTGCGCCGGATGCGCGGAATCGTTGCGCGCATGGGCGCAGACACTTAAATACAGAACAGACATCGGGCACTTGCTCATTGTAATGCTGATCATGTTAATGAGCTTTTCCTTATCACATGGAGAATATTGCTTCCAGTTTTATTCCATTCATTAATTTCTTTTTGAAACAACTCAATAATTATTCTAGAGATCTTCCCCCTATCAACAACTGTGCGGATTTTCCCTGGACTTGGATGTGAAATGTCATAATTGTCAAAATGTAATTGTGCGCATTTTATGGTGATAATCTATAATCATTGGTGGACCTGAAACTTCCATGAAAACATCTTCTTAATACATGTCTGTGTATTATGCATTCTGGACAATTCATTTCCCCATACACTGTGCAATTTGATTGGAATTACATATAAATCTTCTCATCTATCTGAGCAATTCTTTCCCCATACATTGTGCAATGTGTAAAGGGTTAATACCCAAAAAGAGAAAGCAGCTTGTGTCTGGTGGTGTAGCTGATTAGTAACTCCTATTCAGAATGTGTCAGCACAAAACCAGATGCAGTTCCGTGCGTTTTTTTTGTGCCCTGAGGCTGGATTCACACCTATGCATTTTTAGTGCTTTTTGCATTTTGCAGATTTGCACTACAGAACATGTTCCATAGGAAACAATGTTAAAATGGACTGTACTGCAAATCTGAAAAATGCAAAAAGCACTAAAACTGCATAGGTGTGATTCAGCCTCAGGGCCAGTTCACACCAGATGCAGCTCCATGCAGTTCCGTTTTTGCTGCACCAATACAGTCAGTTCCGGTCAGTTTCTACACCAGAAACTGACTGCATGGTGTGAACTAGAGCCATTGGAATTCATAATCAAACCAAACAATAATTGCGCTATTACAAAAAATATTGAAAAAGGCAGCTGCTGGCATGTAACACAGTGGTGAACAATGTACGAGAAAGGTGAGATAAAAAGCATGCAGCGCTCAAAAGGTGCATATAAATCAATGATTTATATCTATGAGGGAGTGTTAAAGAAAAAATTATACTCATAAAGTGAAAATCAAATGTGTACCAAATTATAAAAAAAGTCCATAGGTGTACAGTAAATCATCTGTTAGTCCCAAACACACATGAGGGTTCATGGGCGTAACTGGTGTCGTGCGTCCACGCACAGTGGGAACCGAGGAGGGCTCTGTATGGGGAGACACTCTGCACATGGATCTTCTAATTACACAATGGACACTGTAATCGGTAGAAATGGGTATCCTTACCGGAAAAGGTGGACACAGTCACCGTATAGTGGAGTGTCAAACAGGCTTGGGGGATACACCGATCCCAGAGATATCCAGCTGCAGGAGTCCTGACGGGGAGTCGCATCCAGGATCCGAGTCGTCGGATGGTGGTATGGGGGTTCCCGGTCTCTCAGGGTCTCTCTTTCAGATGGAAGGGGTTTGGAGATAGAAATGGTTGGGGCTCAGCAAGGTCCCATTCATGAGGGGAGATAAGAAAAAAATTTCCACATAGGGCATGAATCCGTTAAAAAAGAAGCTTTATTTAAAAGCTGGAAAAAAGTGCTAAACAGTGCACTTCATTGAATAAAATGTGATCACAAAAGGTAAAATAAAATCACGTGGTAACAGGTCATTTAATGGCGTGAGCAACCCGACATGTTTCGGAGCATCGTCCTTCTACTGGGGCATACTTTGGAATTCATGGAAAACACTGTGCATGCATTTTTAGTGCAGAAAAAAGCGCACGGAACTGCATCTGGTGTGAACTAGCACTAAAAATGCCTGCATTGTTTTCCATGTATTCCAATGGCTCTAGTTCACACCATGCAGTCAGTTTCAATCTAGTCAGTTCCGGTGCAGAAAAAAAGTGCTTGGCACTGCATCTGGTGTGAATTGGCCCTCAGAACTTTAGTTCTTAAAGAAACCAAAAGGTAGTAATGTTGTAACCCCTTTTTTTGAACAAGCGTGAAAAATATATTGCTCACAAAGAGGGGAGTATTTCCAGCATATTATCTGTGTTATCATGTGTGTGTCTATGGGTAGTCCCCCCCCCTATGTATATTATCTGTGTGATCATGTGTGTGTCTATATATATTATAATAAATCTATATAAAAAAAACACACACACAGCATAAATTAAGGCCTGGTTCACACTTGTGCGATGCCAGACATCGCATGTAATTCGCAGCGCACTGCCGTTCACATTACATGCGATGTCTGTGCGGTGCGATATCAGCCTTATAGATAGTATGGCTGATATCGCACCGCATTCGGAGCAAACACATACAGGACCCTTTTTTCTGTTCGGACCAGAATCGGATCGCATGTGTGTTCACACATATGCGATTCGATTCATGTCCGAACTGTCAGTTCGCAGTGTGATATGCAAGCTGAACTGGGGGTGTCGTTAACAATGTATTGACACTCCCCAGCGATTCGCATATGGCAGTGTGAACTGACATGCGAGTCGGTGTGATGCGGGAACCCTCAGTGGATTCGCAGTGTTCTCGCATTGCACCAGTGTGAACCGGGCCTTATGCAGATTTTGACCATAAATATGTAATGTGTCTAGCCACTAAGGCCCAAATGCGGTGTGATATCAGCCATACTATCACAGACAGACCACCCAACCTAAGAAAGACAAGCAGGGGTTCTAACACTCACTTGGTTTCCCTCAAATGCCCAAAATTAGAATAGGATTGTCTGGAGCTCGATTTTAGCTCAGTGCTCTAAATCAGTGCTTCTCAACCCTATCCTCAAGTACCCCCAACAGGCCATGTTTGCAGGTTTTCCTTCATCTTGCCCAGGTGCTTTAAATCAGTCAATGGCTTGGTATTTTGGACAGCTAGTTTAGCCAAGATAAAATTCTCTAAACATGTCCTGTCGGGGGGTACTTGAGAACCGAGGCCGAGAACCACTGCCCTAAAATGGAAAATTGAATACTTACCTCACTGTAATTTGTTTCCTGGTGCCTATCCATGGCAGCATACACACAATCCATGCATATGTTACCATGAAGGCACCAGGAAATTAACTTAGACAAAGCACACATTTTTGGGATTTGCCATGCCAGTCAGCCTAGTTAAGCTGCAGCTGGGAAATGTGTTGCATGAAAAAGTAACAAAAAACACAATACATAAAAATTTTCTACAAATTTTATTGGTCAACAAAACAGGACTTGGAAAAGAGCAAGGAAAGCAAAAAACACATGTATGTTAATTTGAGACACTAGAATATAGTTAACAGGAGTTAAAAGGAGTGTGCCTTCAAATGGATGGCTATTAAGGATTTAAACATTAGTCAACATCTTGAGAAAGTTTTTGCAAAATAATGCAGCACAGACAATTAAATCAAAGTGAACAACCTACAAACGACACACATTGACATCAAATATATTTCAAGGGAAAATATCACCCACCCAAAAAATACAATAAACCAAAGTAAAAAGAAAAACTTGCTCGAAAACACATCTGTTTTGCAAAGACATAAACAAAATACATGTGTTACAAACTCGATAAGGTAACCCAAATGTACTCTCTTGCTGACCCCACACACACAATCTTGCCTCTTTTCAGGGCAAGGTAAATATGCTATCTGCCATATTTATATAATATAGGTTTGTGTGCTAATGAGGCAATTGAAAACACATGGACAGTCCATGCAACTCACAAAATGCTGTTCACACAGAAAAAAAACTAAAGTCCCTGAGCATGCCCAGACCAACCCAAATGCAGCTAACACCAAATAAGCCACCCCCCTGTCCAAAATTAAACACATCATCCAGCATGTCCTTAATTAAGGTTAAGAAAAAAGAAGGTTGAAAAAAGTACTGGGCTGCATTAAATATGCATCAAAAACATATCATAAATGCACTGGATCGCATAAAAAACGCACATGCATCTGGACTGCGTTTCTATGGAGTGAGCTAGCCCTAAAGCTAGTAACTTGGGGGGGGGGGGGTTACTCTGCCTGTAAAGTGTTGCATCTGTAGCATGTATCCAAAATGCTGCTTCAAAGATGTACGGCTTTAGAGAAAACATCCAAATCTACATTGCAGCTGCAAGATTTTAACACAAAACTAAAAATAGCCTGCCCCCCCCCCCCCCCAATACATACAAGGCCATTTGGGGCTGTAAAGGCTTAAAATGAGAACCCCCACAGGAAAAATACCACCCCAAAATCTAAAAAATATTGTGCCCCTCCCATGCACTAACAAACCCCTAGCCAAACACACAGCAAGCCAGCCCATGAGGGTCGGTGCTTAGGGGCAGGAGGGGCTTGGGCACCCCAAAAGTCAACCACCTTGTCCCCATATTCAGGGGGACAAGGGCCTCTTCCACACAACCCTAGGCTGGGGTTGTGGGGAGCTGCAGACAGGAGGCTTTACAGAATGTGGAAAGCCCCTTTAAACTATTGGGTACAAGGTGCTTTGTGGTTGGTATTGGGCTGAGCCCAACATGCCCCAAAGGCAGCCAGCTATGTTAAGTGCATGTGGCCTTGTATGGTTCGGGAGGGAGTTGGGCGATCGCTCTTCTCGCCCCTTTCCTAGCTGGCCCTGTTGTTTGCTCTGAAAAAGGATGTGGTTTGAATTGGTGAAGGCAGTCACAGCCTGTGGAGATTGGAGAATGGAGTGTGGAGTTCCCCTTTAAAAGAAAAAGCTAACCCAAGGAAATCATATGTATTAGGGGGAAGGTTAAATGCCTTTTTAGGAGGAGCTAGAGGAGCGAGAGTCTTTTTACATAATTTTATCAAGGTGCATGTCACATCTTGGCAACGTAACACGCTAACATAACCTGTGTGCAAATATCCGACAAAAAAACACATAAAAGTGAACCAGCGTAAAAAAAAAAAATGTCAAGTTTAGAGGTGCGCCCGTTCAACCCACGCAAATGCATTTACATTACTTGACATTTACTAAGATTTTGGCCGTGCAGTGAACCAACGCATTTGAACGAGCGCAAACGCCGCTTGCGCATGCGCAGTGCTTAAATTAACCTCACGCAGTTCTAAACGTACTTGCAGGCACAGCAAACTTGTTCAGAAAAAGTTACTTTCTCATTCTATTTTGGGCATATTTGTTACTACTATACTTCTTCACATCACCCCACATCACCCCACATCACCCCCATAATATTGGCACTTCCAGCTTCTTTTAATTTTGAGTTGAAGATGTCCTGTGCCATGTCCATAGTGGCGCACTGATCGCCTCCTCCCATGCGCCAAGATTACTGTAGTAAATGGGGAATAGCGCTGTGTTAGGCTCTATTCACACTAATGCATTTTTTAATGCATTTTGCAGAAATGCATGGGAATTTTTTAACATGGGTTCCTAAAGAACATGTTCACATCAATGCATTTTTGTGCCTCTGCGTTTTTGGAAAGGGTCTGGGACTTTTTTTCATGCAAAAAGCAGCGTTTTGCATGTAATAGAATTCATTGGACCTGCATCCAAAACGCAAGTGTTTTTACAGCGGTTTTACTGCGTTTTTGCCGTGTTTTTCTTTTTTTTCTTTCTTTTTTTTTTTTACGCTGTATACAGTATAAAAAAAAAAAAACTGTAAAAAAAAATGCAAAGCGCCGCAAAAACGCATATTCAAAAACACGGCAAGCACCGCAAAAAGCACTGCAGAAACACTCAAAAGCAACATGCATAGATGTGAATCGAGCCTTACTGGCGCAAACATTTCATAAATACCAAAACGTACGTTGTGCCTCAGCGTGCACCTCAACTCATGGCACAAACGGTTCGTAAATCAGCCCCCGTGTATGGGGAAATGAATTGCTCAGACAAACGAGTGTATTTAAATTTCATCCAATCAGATTGCACAGTGTATGGGGAAATGAATTGTCCAGAATACACAATACACAGACATGTATTGAAAAGATCTTTTCATGGAAGTTTCGGCTCCACCAATGATTATAGATTATCACCATAAAATGCACAATTACAAGTCCAGGGAACATCCACACAGTCGTTGATAGGAGGAAGATCTCTAGAATGAATATTGAGTTGTTTCAAAAAGAAGTGAATGAATGGAATAAAACTGGAAGCAATATTCTCCATGTGATTCTCATTAACATGATTAGAACTACAATGAGCAAGTGCCCAATGTATAAGTAGTTGTGCACGCTGGAGAACGCAGATGCGCCCGTTTAGCTTAACAAGCTAAAACGTGTGCGCCGTCAGGCGAGGATGAAATGGTGAGCTTTGACAATGAGCATGTGCAGTTGAGTAAGCTGAAAGAAGGGTGTAAAAAGGCTTGATTAGTTGTAAGACAGAGCTACATGTTCTGGACAGAATTTGTGCATTTAAACAATATTATATACATACTTTTTAGCCTGGTAACAGAAGATGGTAAACTGTAGTAAAGTTATCCACAGTATTCAGACAAAAATGTAGAAGATTACATTGGCTGCGCTTGCTAATGGTAGGCGCGAAGGATTGCGCAAGTGCACAATAGCGCAATAGCGCTTCCTATGTAAATATGGTTTGGTGCATATAAGTGCACCATAATTTTTGATAAATGTCTTGAGTCCAGTTTTTTGTGCAATTGCTCCAATTTCTCCACTGCACCACAGGCGCAGGTCTTTAGTAAATCACCCCCATAGTATAGAATAAGGCAGTGTGGAATAGAGAATGTACTGTGTAGTTTACAGAATGAGGTTCTGTGGAATAGGGTATGTACACGTATACATGTATACAGAATATGGAATATGTGCACAGAATGAGAGATTGTGGAATAAGGAACATACAGCACAGTATACATAATGAGGTGGTGTGAAATAAGGAGTCAGACTATACAGTGCAGTGTATACATGGAGGTGGTGTGGAACAAATAATGTACAGTGCAGTACAAAATGAGGTGGCGTAGATTGGAAAATGTACACTGCAGTGTACATAATGGGGCAGTGTGAAATAAGGAATGCACATTACAGTTTACAGAATGAGGTGGTATGGAATAGGACATGTCTCGCACAGCATGCAGAATAAGGAGGTGCAGAATAGGGAATGTACAGCCCAGCATACAGGTAGTGTGGAAGACGAAATGTATAGCTCCTTGTATGGAAGGCAATGTGGAATATGGAACGCATAGCACAGTGTACAGAATGAGGTGGGTTAAAGCACATTGTGGCGTAATGATTCCTTTTAAGTAAAATACACTACAAATGTTTTTGAGATTAGACCCAACACCAATTTATTTGTGAGACTTATGCCCTGTACACACGATCGGACATTGGTCGGACATTCCGACAACAAAATCCATTACATTTTTCCGACGGATGTTGGCTCAAACTTGTTTTGGGTACACACGGTCGCACAAAGTTGTTTGAAAATCCGATCATTCTGAACGCGGTGACGTAAAACACGTATGTCTGGACTAAAAACGGGACAGTAGCCAATAGCTTTCGTCTTTTTATTCTGAGCATACGTGGCACTTTGTGCGTTGGAATTGTCCACACACGGTTGGAATTTATGCGAACTGATTTTGTTGTTGGAAAATTTTATAGCCTGCTCTCAAACTTTGTGTGTCGGAAATTCCGATGGAAAAAGTCAGATGGAGCCCACACACGGTCGGAATTTCCGACAACAAGCTCCGATCACACATATTCTGTCGGAAAGTCTGACCGTGTGTACAGGGCATTAAACTGATTCAATTTCCTTTAGATTTGTCTTTAACTATGTAGTGCAAGGGTCTGCCTAATTGCATACAAATTGAAATTGTTTAGGTTTGACCTCATAGTATATGGTTTTGGTAAATCTAAAGGAAAATTGTATAAGGTATGGCCAGCCATACAGTACATGCATTTGCAAACACTGTCTTTCTCTACCCCATGCTATACTCCCTCCAGCCTCTCTTTTAAAAGTGTAACAGGGAGGAGGGAAATTGAATGACATTTATAAACTGTGAGTCCACTTTCACGCATATCTTAAATCATAAAACCTATCAATATTAGGTAAGAAACAGATTTGAGAAAATTATACCCTTTTCCCTAACCTCCTGCCAACTGATCTTTTGAAACATCCCCACAAGTAGAAAATGATAAATGAAAATAACTTCCATTGTATGTGGTCAGCTTAGGATTTCTCTTTCTGTACAGAAAATGCTTTATAATGTATGAGCTATATGTGAGAAGGAATTTCTAATCTACTTTTCTCTTAGTTTATTGGTAAGGAATTAAAGCAGGTAAATTAAAAGATGACAAATTGCTGCTACTAGGTCATAAGTCTTAAGTAGAAATTGTTTATTAAATGGCAATATGCAGTAATGTTACACACCAGTTACAAAATAGATTTACTGAACAATATAATGAGGTAGATTTACTAAAACTGGAGAGTTTCAGCTTCCAGGTTTTTTTTTTTTTGGTCAAAACTTAATTGAACAGGCTGAAGTTAGAAGCTGATTGGCTTCTATGCACAGCTGCATGATATTTTGCACTGTGCAGTTTTAGTAAATCAACCCCATAGTGCCCCACCACCATAAAATTGCCCGACTATCAGTATAATAAAAAAACCTCAGTATGATACTAATATTTCCCATCCCTAGCACTTTAAAAGGCTTGTTGCCACCAGCAGCTTAGCAATATTTCCACCAATACCACCATAAATAAAATTCCCAGCAGAATAATCCTATCTCCCAACACCATAATACATTTTTCCCCTAGCATAAGAAATAATACCCTCTATCCCGAGCACAAAAAAATATTATTTACACTGGTAACTCTTAATATCACTCTACATTAAAGTCCTAACTACAGAAACAGAAAAAAAAACCCCAAGGCATCTTTTCATATATGTATGTTTGTCTATTTTTGTCTGTCTTTCTGTACCAATGGCAATACATTTGCCAGTCAGTGTCTATCACTCTTTTCTTTTGTTTATCTGTCAATGCCAATGCAACATGTGAAAAGAGGAGGAAAAACTAATAGGCTGGGGCAATATGGAGAAGAGAAGATTCAATCCAGGGTTCAATCTAATTGAATTTTACTAATTTTTTAGATATAATTGGCTACAATGCATTTTTTTTGCCTTCTTTTAGGTCACTGTTAACTTTAGTGAACATCAGTTCATCATAGTTACTGAATATCCATATGTGATGCACTTTGTGTATCTTTGGAGTCACTGTGGTTTCTTATTGTATATAGTTTGAAAAATACATTTATTGCAATGCATACTGGACCTTATGGCTAAGATCAAATGTAGCATATGTTGTTAGTTCAGTTTTCAGGAATAGATCGCTGTTGCTTTATACTGGTGGGATGGCAGTTAATAATTCCTGATTCTGGCCTAGTGCTAATGCCTTTTGGGAGGGATGGGGCCGCCCTTATCTGGACAGAGGGTGGAGAGCGCAAGGTGCTCCTGTTGATGTGCCCCCTGGTGATGGCATCCCAGGAGTGTGGGAAAAACACTATGGGTTTGTGACCCCATTGAGTTTCACCAGCACTTGGTAATGTCACTTATTGCTTTTCTTGCACAACACTTCTTCAGCAGGTCATCTGACTAGCCACGGAGAAATTTTTATATCAGCCGAAAGACCTTCCTTTTGTAATACTCTTGGTACTTATTTATTTTTGCACTATTTATTTATTTTTGCCAAAAAACGTGCACCATACATGTGTTTGTATTATTTTTTTCTTTCATTCCACAGAGGGAGAGGGTGCATTTTTTAACGGGGCCTGCCCTGAAGTCGTGGGGAGGATCTGTGGCCTTTTTTGGGTCTTTTTCTTCTGGCCAATGTGGGGTTTCTGTTTGGGAGAGCCCTCATCTAGTACTTGGAGGACTGGATTCAGCTGGCCCCTATGGATTGAAGTCTGTCTGTCAGTAGCCTTGCATCCTAGAGGATTCAGGGATTGAGGTCCTTTCTTCTTGGAAGTTGGACCACACTGTACCCTTGTGCACTTTTCTGTGTTCTGTGATTTCATAGTTCACTTTTTTGTGTTCGCAGTGATCAACAAGCACCAAACTTTACTTCCTGTTTGGTGATTATGATAGACCCCCTTCAAACTGAACACAAGTATAATTTCAGAGTGACTATATTACGTAGGAATCTTGAGAAGTATTAAATTAACTTTTAACAACTATAATGTATTTAATTGCATAATATTTCCAACATGCTGCATAAGTTCATCGGGGCTAAAAATGTTTTGCTAATTTTCACTTTTATATTTTCCTGGATCTTGAATTGAGCCACTTCAATGGTAAAATAATCTCCAAGACGTACTGCCCACATCAGGTAAAAGTTACCTACATTCTAATGCCCCGTACACACGGTCGGATTTTCCGATGGAAAATGTCCGATTGGAGCGTGTTGTCGGAAATTCCGACCGTGTGTGGGCTCCATCGGACATTTTCCATCGGATTTTCCGACACACAAAGTTTGAGAGCAGGATATAAAATTTTCCGACAACAAAATCCGTTGTCGGAAATTCCGATCGTGCGTACACAAATCCGACGGACAAAGTGCCACGCATGCTCAGAATAAATAAAGAGATGAAAGCTATTGGCCACTGCCCCGTTTATAGTCCCGATGTACGTGTTTTACGTCACCGTGTTTAGAACGATCGGATTTTCAGACAACTTTGTGTGACCGTGTGTATGCAAGACAAGTTTGAGCCAACATCCGTCGGAAAAAATCCTAGGATTTTGTTGTCGGAATGTCCGAACAAAGTCCGACCGTGTGTACGGGGCATAAGAATGCCACCACCCCAGTTGGACAAATATCCTCAGGGACCAATTTTGCTGATTTAGGAAAAACTGCACCTTAGATACTGACTATATTTCTCAAGCTAAAATACTCAAGGACAGGTTTGTGGAAAAAGTATATAATCCCAAATTTGTGAAAAAAGATTCACCACAAATATCTTACAGCCCTGCCTAGGGAAAATAATAAAAAAAAAGGGCACCCGGACTGACATTAAATTTATCACCCAATTCCTCTGCAAATTTAGACAGATAGAAAGAATAATTTGGCACCACTGGGGATCCTACTTCACGACCCTAAGTTAGGTCTGTTCATTCCAAAAAAGCTGAGATTTTTTTACAGAGGGACCCCTAACATCAAAATTAAATCACTCCTAGTAGGAGTGTGAGGCCAAAAAAGTCTTCAAAATTCTGCAATAACATTTATGGCTATTACAGGGATGTAAAAAGTCAAAGGGAAAATGTGTAAATATGTCAATCACCAACAAAATAATTTTAGTGATAACAACAGAAAAATTTACACTTTGAAATCTTTCTTCACCTGTTCTACAGAATTTGTTATTTATTGCCTTTCGTGCCCCTTCTGTCTTTCATACATGGGCCAGGCCATTCAATCTGTGCAACGTAAATTTGAAGAGCACGGAAGGCTCACAGAGGATGAGGATGTGGATCACAGCGTTCCCAGACATTTTACATTAAAACATAACAAATCGACTGAAGGCTCAGCATCCAGTACATCTTGATGCAGTGTCCAACAATAGTCAGCCGGCATTTATTGATTCTAGTTCCACTGATACTGTTTTTCCATTGCGGCAATGTCCTGGTGAAACCTTTCCCCATATTTGTAACTGACTGCACCTAGAAGAAGTCCAAGTGTGAATACAGAAAAGGAATCTCTAGTGGCATGTTGCACTTCATGGTCCTGTATACTTTAAGAAGTTGTCAACCAGCTGAATGTAGTTTAATTCTCTGTAGTTGTCAGAAAAAAAAATATTCAAAGACATCCTTGAATACTTTCTAGGCCATTTTCTCTGGCCCCACTAACAGATCTTTGAACAGCTTTTCATTAATGAAGTATTTGATCTGTGGATCAACAAAAATGCCTGCCTTAATCTTGGTACAGTACATATATCAATGCAGAACTATAGATAAAGTGCAAAGACATTTCATGTGTGTGCAATCATTTTACATAAAGTGCAATAATCATATGAGCCTGTACCTTTTTACCTGTGCAAACCATACAATAATGCTAGAATACATAAATTATCTATACATGTTTAACTATTTAAAAAAAGTGCATCATTCATATAGACCTATACCTTCACACTCTGGAAACCGTGCAAAGTAAACAAATAATTAAATATAAAATTAAAAAATGAAATATAAATATATGCTTCAATGTGCCTTAACTGTAAGCACTTTGAAGCATATATTTACTTTTAACTATTTGTTTAGTTTTCATGGTTTGCACAGTTTAAAGGATAGGTTCACCTTTTGTAACATGTTACAGGTTACATCCATATTCAGGTTGTAACATGTTACATATGCACCAGTCCCCGTTCTTCCCCAATCTCCCGTTCTGACAGTTAGTTGAGGATCCTCTCCCCCGGCTAGCTGTCACAATCTTAAAAAGATGTGGTTGTGTGGGGCTCCGCCTGCCTGGCTGTATCATCCAGTCATAGTGTTCTGTTAATGGTAAAACTACAAGGCCTGGCAGCCTTTGCGGCTGTCGGCTTGTAGTTCTCAATTAACTACCACGGCGCTGTTGAGTGCTGTGGCAGTTCATTGAGCATCCCGTCTCAAGTGTTACTGCTTGCTCGTATCAGAGGTACGGGCAAACAGATACAGGGGAAGGGAAGAAAGCACCAAACCAGCATAATGTAGCATGAATTATTAAGTAAAATACAATGTAAAACAAATGGCACTTACAAGCGGGTGAGGGAGAGAGAGAGGATGACAGGTCGCAGTGCATTTGTAGTCCGATAGTAAGCTGGGAGCTGTGTGATTGTCCGTGATAGAGAAGAAATCTGGCCATTGTAGGGAGCGGGATGAGCCTGGAATCCGTGCAGGGAGACCGGTGTCGTGCTACCCTGTGTGGCCATGATGGTGTATCTGGAGAGATGTCCGCCCAGAGACGATGTGTCCAGCAAGAATAGCAAGAGGAGCTGTCAGTCCGTCCGCTTTGTGAGCAAATAGGAACGTGTTTTGAAAGCTAGACACACCTACTTCATCAAGAGAATTCTTACTACTCTTGCTGGATACATCATCTCTGGGCGGAAATTCAATTTCTGGATACACCATCACGGCCACACAAGGTAGTCTGACGCTGGTCTACCTGCATGGATTCCAGACTCATCTCGCTCCCTACAACAGCTGGCTTTTTTCTCCACCATGGACAATCATACAGCTCCCAGCTTACTACCAGACTACAAATGCACTGCGACCTGTCATCCTCTCTCTCCACCTCACCCACTTGTGAGTGCCATTTGTTTTACATTGTATTTTACTTAATAAATTGTACTACACTATGCTGCTTTGGGGCTTTCTTCCCTTCCCTTTTTTCATTACAGATTGTGGATTCGCAGCCCACAACTGAAAGCAGCTTTGCCAGCACCATAGTGCCAGCCATTCTCCACCACTTGACATTTTATTCATATACCTCCGGGAATAAGAAACTTGTAATACTTCTTTTATGTCTATCACCTGTTACATGACAACTTACAACTACAGGATGGGCACAGTGTTAGCGCTCTAGCATTTTATGGCAAACAGATACATACAGTCTGCAGGGACATGGCATTACACAATCACTTTACAGATTTTTTTTTACACGCAAAAAAGTGTGTTTATTATTTTTTTTTGTAAATGTGAACTTATCCTTTAAAGGTATAGGCCTATATCAATGATGCAATTTATTTAAAATGTTGCACATATATAGATAATTGATGCACTTTATTTAGAGTGATTGTATGATTTGCACAGGTTAGGGGTGCCGATTCATATGATTAATGCACTTTATGTAAAGTGATTGCACACACATATAAAAATGTAATACATTTTATCTATAGCACTTCATTGATATACAGTTGTGCTCAAAAGTTTAAATACCATGGCAGAATTTATGATTTCTTGACCATTTTTCAGAGAATATGAATGACAACACAAAAACATTTCTTTTACCCATAGTTACTGTTTGGCTGAAGCCATTTATTATCAATTAACTGTGTTTACTCCTTTTAAACCATAATCACAACAGAAACTACCCAAATGACCCCGATCAAAAGTTTACATACCCTGGTGATTTTGGCCTGATAACATGCACACAAGTTGGCACAAAGGGGTTTGAATGTCTAATAAAGGAAACCATCCTCACCTGTGATCTGTTTGCTTGTAATTAGTGTGTGTGTGTATAAAAGGTTAATAAGTTTCTGGACTCCTGACAGACCCTTGCATCCCTCATCCAGTGCTACACTGACGTTTCTGGATTCTGAGGCAAAAGAATTGTCAAAGGATCTGCTGCAAAAGGTAGTTGAACTGTATGAACCAAAGACCAAGAGACCAAAATTAAGCTTTTTGGCCACAACTATAAATGCTACATTTGGAGAGGAGTATCAGGGTACTCACCGAAGCCGAGATGCTGGGAGTGACTTCCCTTGCAGCTAAGCGCACTATACCCCTGGAAATGGTACAGAGGGTATAGGGCACAGAGAGGCACGGGTCGCCAGCAGGTAGATAACTCTTGAGAGGTGGACTCCTGCAGCGTGGAGATGAGAGCAGCAATGAATCTGGCCATGGAACTGGAGAAGAAGACCCGGCTGGGGTTCTAACCCGCAAACACAATGGGAGCTGAGCGGAGTGCAGGAGATCAGGCACGGAGAACCCAGTTATAGAAAGTCTGTGGTGCAGGCCGGGAACATACACTGAAAGCAAGTGGATAAGGAAGTCCTTTAAACAGGCTGAGGGTCAAACACAGCAGACAGTAATCAGAGAAATCCTGAAGGCGAGCCGGAGGTAGTGCACTAGAGATGTCAGCAGAGGAGTCCGTTAGACAAGCCGGGGTCATACACAGGAAGGCAGGAGAATCCAAGACAGGCCGAGGGTCAAACACAGGAAGCAGATGATAGAGAAGTCCTTTAAACAAGCCAAGGTCAAACACTGGAGAGAAGCAAGGTAGGTCAGGTCAATCTGGGTCAAAACAGGCAAATATAAGTAGCAGGAATCAGGAACGGAACACAGGAAGCTGAAAGACAAACCAGCAATTAAACAGGGAACAGATCAGTCTTTATATAGGCCAGCAAGGGGGTGTAACGCTGACGTGCGAACGTTCGTTCGCCATTACGCCATTGCGCCGTGTCGTGAACCCGTGTGTGCTGCTACATTGCTAATCCGCATGCGCCGAAGCGCGGCTCTGCCGCGCAGACGCACAGGAACTTTCCGATATTGGCAAGCTCTTTTCCTATTGCTTCTCTGACAAGGAGTCAACAAGGCCTATGATGAAAGGTACACCATTCCTACTGTGAAACACGAAGGTGGATTGCTGATGTTTTGGGGATGTGTGAGCTACAAAGGCACAAGAAATTTGGTCAAAATTTATGGCAAGATGAATGCAGTATGTTATCAAAAAATACTGGAGGAACGTTTGCATTCATTAGCCAGGAAGCTGAGCATGGGACGTACTTGGACATTCCAATATGACAATGATCCAAAACAAAAGGCCAAGTCGACCTGTCATTGGCTACAGCAGAATAAAGTGAAGGTTCTGGAGTGGCCATCTCAGTCTCCTGATCTTAATATCATTGAGCCACTCTGGGGAGATCTCAAACGTGCAGTTCATGCAAGACAGCCAAAGAATTTACAGGAACTGGAGGCTTTTTGCCAAGATTAATGGGCAGCTTTACCATCTGAGAAGATAAAGAGCCTCATCCACAGATACCACAAAAGACTTCAAGCTGTCATGGATGTTAAAGGGGGCAATACACGGTATTAAGATCTGTGGTATTTAAACTTTTGATTAGGGTCATTTGGGTAGTTTCTATTGTCATTATGATTTGAAAAGAGTAAACACAGTTGTTTGATAATAAATGGCTTTAACCAAACACTAACCATGAGTGAAAGAAAAGTTTGTGTTATCAATTATATTCTCTGAAAAGTGGCTAAGAAATCATAAATTCTGCCAGGGTATGTAAACTTATAAGCACAACTGTATATACCTTTGCTTTTGATCAAATATATTTGATGTATGCAGCCGCTGGTAGCAAGTTTCTATTAGCGCGGGTTCACACAATTTAAATATTGACAGCTTCCTAATCTTGGTATCAGTTATTCTTGGAAACATCGGTCTTAAATAATGAAAATTGTCACCTTTCTTGTTCATTGTTTTTACAAAAAAATTTAACAGTCTGAGTTTCATGTGAAGTGAAGGCAAAAATATCTTTGTCAGGTCAACATGTGCCACATTTTTTTTGACAACAACAGCTCATATTTTTATGTTTCTTCTATGTGTGTAGCATAGGTTTACAACATAACAATAAACATAAGATAACATAAACATAAGAATTCTATGTGATAGGTTAAATTACCGGTTATTTTCATGATTAGCAACCAAAATTCTATAAGATACACCAAATGGAAGCAAAATCTTAGTCATCCAGTGTTGCTTTTTTTTTTTTTAATGCTTCGCACATTACACAATAAAACAATAAAGAAAAACACAACAGCTGTCTTGCACCGGCTGTTTTCTAGTGTCTATTTTTGTCTATTTACTGTCATAAATTGATCTGTGCCTTTCTAAAAGGTGTGTAGTTCACTAGTGGAGCAAGGATCACTTATGGAGAAAAGAGTTATTGCTTTTGCCTGCAAGATAACCCTGTGACCACAAAAGTGTGTCTGTTACGAACCACCCTGTAAAGAGGTGTAAAAATAAAAACTGTCTCACTCATCACATGACACTTATAGAGGAGACTGAATAAATCTCAAAGTAAAAAATAGATCCTTTCTAAAGAGACATATCCATATTTTGAACTTAGCGTACCAAGGTCAAACTAATGATATTACGTGTATATGTAATCTTTTTGTCAAGTTGTACTTTTTTGCATTGTTATTTACCTTCTTAACATTATGCATGTATTGTTGATTCCTGTGGGCTGATCTTAAGATAAATCTAAACTGTAATTAAATGCCATTTTTTTTTTCTAAAGAAAAAAATTAAACTGTGGAGTTGATTTACTAAAACTGGAGAGTGCAAAAACTGGTACAACCCTGCATATAAACCAATCAGCTTCCAGGTTTTATTGTCCAAGCTTAATTGAACAAGCTGAAGTTAGAAAATGATTGGTTGTCATGCACAGATGCACCAAATTTTGCACTCTCTAGTAGTAAATCAACCTCTGTGTATTATAAACAACTTCCATTCTATTCTTTTTTTGTTCATAAAATCCTGTTTTTACCTTTTCCCCATCCTTATTGGCATCTCAGTACTGATAATCTCCTCCATGCCTTTTCAGTTTCTTCCTGCCTACATGCTGTTACGCCAATGTTAGCTGAAAATTATCACATTGGACCAGTTTTCTGATAGTGACAATGAGGGAACATGTTTGCAGAATGTGTGTCAACACAGCCCCTTATAGTTTCAACCAGTGGTGTGTGTGACAAGATGACAATGTAGGATCATGACTGAAAGACAGTTGTCACCCCATAACAGGAAGTGCCTGAAAGGCTTTCATAGAGCAGGATCAATAGGTATTCATAAGGTAAGTTGCTAATTTAAAAAAGTTTGAAAAAAAATACACCAACATGTTAAAGATCATATGTGATTTAGTTTAAATCTACTTTAATTTACTTGTGTCAGAAAAGATGGTGCCAGATGGTGATAATTAGGGCAGACTTTTTAATATATTTTGGGAAATATTTTTTTGGGAAATATTTTGTGAAAAGAAACATTCTTTCTTTCAAACTGAGAAAGGTAAATATCTGCAATGAAATATGCTTCACTACTGGAATACTTACAATGCATATAACTGATATAAGTATGTTTTTTTTTCTCTTATCAGAAATGAATCTAACATTGGAAGAAAGCCAGTGGCTGCTGTGAAAGAGTAGCTGATGACAAAGATAAGACCATGTGACAGCTTGGAGAACAATAAGTGGAGAAAATGCAAGGACATAAACCATTGGTAAAATAGCCAAGTTTAACAGCAAGAAGTGGGAAATTATCGATGCAGAGATAAATTCTGATTTTAAGTGGTATCATCAAAGGTACTTAGTCTACAACTGCAGAAAGAAAAAAATTGAAATGAATGAACAAACCATCTGGTAAAATATGACTTCTTCCTCCAAATCCCATCCTCTAGAAGAAATATAACTCAATAAGAAAGATGAGACCTGAGGAATTTATAAAAAACAAAGAAAGCAACAGCAGAAAAAGTAGAGGGCATCAACCTTCTCAAAGCTGCGAAGAGCAGCAAATTTAGAAAAACAACAGCAAAAGGAAGGAAAATGAGTAACAAAATACTACAAAGATTCTTTTAAATTTGTAAAAAGTGTTTTCACAACAGAAAAAAGAGGATCTTTGAATGCATCAAAGGAGGAAGTTTGCAAAGTCCTCAGAACCATTCACACTGATGTGTGAACCAATTTCACATCCACAACATCAATTAAAAATCAGTCCTCCCAAGTAGCTTGCGGTGAAGGAGGTAATGGAGAAAGCAAGATTGGCACTGGTGCCAGGCCCTAATTGTGTTAGATTTTGTGTATACAAGAAACAAAGCAACAGCTTTGCAATTGTCCTGAAATTATTCTAGAGAAACTTGAGGATTGCATCACAAAAGCAAGTAATCCCTAAGACCTGATGAAGAGTTGGGGGAGTATTGGTATTGGTCTCAAAAGAAAATAATCTAACAAGGTTACTCTGTTAGGTCAAAATCTAACAGTTTTGTCAAATAAACCTTTTGAATACAGTGTGCTGGCGCAAATACTTGCAAAGTATCTAAAACAATACAATTTAATTGATATGTCAATCCAAAAAGTTTCTATAGCAGACTTATGGGAATCCCTTGAACATATAGGCATTATATGGTAACGCAATTCAGAGAAAGAAGTAAGAAGTAAGCATTATACATGTCTTGCACCCAGACTTGGCCGATGCCTATTATTAGTTTCTTATTCCTAATCCCTACTGTGGACTGCTTTTAATTTTAGCTGCCTGTAGTAATAACAAATCTTATAAAACACCAATTCAGGAATTATAACCTTGTCTCACAACACCAGAATTTAATATGACTTAGCAATCACTGGAGATGAGCACTATGATGAGGTACACCATCTCCCCATTGGTTTTTACTATGGCAATAGAAATTCATATTAGATCCTCTATCAACCAAGCTATTCCCAGCTTATCAGCTGTACCTTGAGACTTGTATGTGACGGAGACCGCAGCATAAGTTCATGTGATTTCATCACTTTATATGCCCTATAGAGCTTTCTTCGCTGGTCATATCCCCTTTTTTACTGCAGAAATGGATTCTTTTGGATCTTTTTGATATGCTTGAAGCATGCGCATGCCATGATCTCTGGACTATATTTTTCACTTTTCAAACTTGGATCCTATTTAGCAGTTGGTGATACAGCCAGTGGGGCTCTTCCAGTTGGGCTTTATTAGCATTATTCCCATATTCAGAGAACCCTTCCCCCTCCCCCCCCCCCGGGGGACCACACATGCACAATGCCTCCTCAATACTAGTTCTGACCCTCTTTTTTTGGTTCAATTTGATGTGGCGATTAGCCGCAGGGACATTGTGCATCTGTGGGAGTCTAGGCACCTGCACTTTGTTTGTTATATGTAAGTATCTGTCTGTCATTGTCTGTCAATTTGTTTATCTGACTTATGTGCATATCGGGTGCAACCAGCACCCGGTGAGCACATTTTTCAGTGTATGGTGGATCATATATACCCTTTTGTACATCTGATGAATTCAACATTGCTATTTTAATATATGTTATGCTAATAAACTATTAATTATCTTTTTAACACCACTCTCCCATGAATGTCCATTTATATCCATAGTAACTGTCTTTGGGCCTAGGGGAGTCACCTTTCTGTGCCTTCCTTAGACCCTCTCTTCCCTTTTAAAATATTTGTCTTAGTTACGGATATGACCTCCTAAATAGAGGAGAGACACTGGGTAAGAGTTATATTGTGCAGACAAGGCATTCATCTTCCAGGTGGTCCCCCCTTTTTCCTTTTTTCCTCCAGTGGAAGAAGAATGACTGCAATTTGGTCATTGTATGCCATCAGCCTATATAGACAATAAAACAACAGATGAGAACTGTCCCTTGCATCAAGTGACTTCTGGAAACCTTTACGCTCTAACAAAACATCAGATAGGGAAAGATGAAGTTCCAACCTAGTAAGTGCAGATGTACCTTCATTGTTAAAGGTCAAGCTATAGAGCAAGGATTATTAGAAACATTGAAAAGTGATGGCGGAAGAAAAGCAGTGGTCTATCAAATCTACCCCACTTTTTTATGTACATACTGCATATTTATAAAAAAATGTTTTTACATTTTATTTTGCTATTTTGTCTGATTATAGATCTATGTTTGTCCCAAGTCTGTTTGAATCAACTTACTACTGACCGACTCACTACCTCTGCTGCAAGTCTATTCCAAGCATCAACTACTCTTTCAGTAAAATAATAATTTCTAAGACTAGTTTAGAATTTCGTCCTGTTTGTTTAAGGTCATGTCTCCATGGTCTTGATCTTGGCTTCCCAGTCCCTACTTTCATCCAGACAGTACATATTAAGTCCCTGAAGTCTCTTCTCTTATATTTTTTATCCCTCAGACCATTCACCCGTTTTGTTGCATGTCTCTGGACCCATCCTTTCTTATCAATAACATTTTGTAAGTGAGATCTCTAGAAATGGACACAGTTGTCAGGAAAGGTTCCACCTGCTGGTGGCACTATCGGACATTTGGCTTGCAGTACTCATGTCCACCAGCGGGTGTCTCCTGGCAGTCTGAAACTGTCAGGAGAGCTTTTGCCTGCTGGTGGCATTATCTGATCCTTGGGCCGCAGTACTGGCGTCCACCAGCGGGTGGTTCCTGGCAGTGTGGAGTCGACATCTTGTCCTGCGTCCAGGCGTCACCTGAGCCTGATTGCAGGAGATGTGTATAAATACCCGGCAACACATACAGTTGCCTCAGTATCTTCCTTGTGCCCTGACCTAAACCTGTGAGCCCTGATCCTGTTCCTGACCCTGATCCTGTCTTTGTACCTGAACCCTGTGCCCTGTACCTGAACCTGTCCCTCCTGTGACCCTGTTACCTTTACCTTTGTTGTGCAGCCTTATCCATCAATGCACTCCCTGTCCTAGTTGTTCCCTGTCTCCTCATCTGCTCATCTCCCGTTGATGACCCTGGCCTGGCTATGTTTATGATTCTGGTATTCCCCATTTATTATATACTCCTGTCTGACTATTGTTATTTGTGGGTCTCTGTCTGTGAGTTGGTTTGTTGTGCGCTGTATTATATTGGAGGTGTTTGTGTTTATATTTTTCACTTATCTTAATAAATCACAATATTTTCACTTTACATGTGCTTGGTTTCCTCTATTGCTGTCCACGCAGTTCTGGACAGTATACCAAGGCCACCCCTGACCAGAAGTGGCTGCACAGAGGAACCATCTCGGTTCTGTTTGCTTTGTTTATTGTGCTCTGCTGGCGTCAGAGAGTGGTGAATATCTCCGCCAGACACTGAAAGAATTGACCAGTGACCAGCTGCTAAAGATCATTTGTTTAGCTCACTCCCTGGTTGATCAGGGCTGTATGCCATTTGGGGATGTTCAGCCTTTAATTCAAATGTGTGCTGAGCTAGCCCTGTCCTGTTTTCCAAAGGGCCATGATGATTTTTCTCCCCCTTTCAGTGTTGATCAGGTGGAGTCTCTGGTGTGACTTTTACAGGATGACTCTACATACTTTTTTGAGCGCTATTCAGCTTGCCCTTAACAATTGCTAATATAATGTATTAACTCAGTACAGACCCTTATTAGACAGGCAGCATGTGAACCGTTTTTTGTCCAACCAGTGCTCCAAGCATGGTCTGATATAATGCATTCAGCCTCTGTCAGCTCACAACAAACTGTCTCTGCTACCAGACACCTGCCTGCCCAAAAATCTTTCCCTCCATCGCCCACGGCAACCTCAATCTCAGCACAATACACCCTGCTTCCAACCAAATATCAATACCCTGTTTCTACTCGCTGCACCTATCCTGCCTTTAATCCACCTGCCTCTTCTCTGCTGCCTACAACTACCCCACAAAAACTTCCTCTAGCCACTGTTCCCCCTTCCTTGCCATATTTCAGCTCTTCTCTACAGTCTGCTTCACCCCTTACCTACAATCCTGCAGTTACCTACAGAACTTCAGTAACTAAGCCAAAGAAGAAACGGAAGCTCTTTCCAACTTACACGATCCTGCCAGTAACCCAACCTGCCTCCTCACCAGCCAATCTGCTCCAGCCTGCTTCCGCACCCACCAACCTGCTCCAGTCTACCTCTATGATTACCAATGGAGCCAAGTTGGCCTCTAATGATACTAAACCTAACCCTGACAACTCTCTGCCTGCTGTCCAGCCTGAAGTTCCGGTGCCTGTGTTCCAGCCTGAAGTTCGAGTGCCTGTGTTCCAGCCTGAAGTTCCAGTGCCTGTGTTCCAGCCTGAAGTTCCGGTGCCTGTGTTCCAGCCTGAAGTTCCAGTGCCTGTGTTCCAGCCTGAAGTTCCAGTGCCTGTGTTCCAGCCTGAAGTTCCGGTGCCTGTGTTCCAGCTTGAAGTTCCGGTGCTCATTTACCGGCCTGAAGTTCCGGTGCCCGTTTCCCGGCCTGAAGTTCCGGTGCCCGTTTCCCGGCCTGTGGAGCCAGTGCCCGTTTCCCGGCCTGTGGAGCCAGTGCCCGTTTCCCAGCCTGTGGAGCCGGTGCCCGTTACTCAGCCTGTGGAGCTGGTGCCCGTTGCCCAGCCTGTGGGGCCAGTGCCCATTACCCAGCCTGTGGAGCTGGTGCCCGCTAATCAGTCTTCTGAACCAGTGTCCATCACTCGGCCTGTTGAACCAGTACCCGTCATCTGACTTGCTGAGCCGGTGCCCGTCACTCAGCTTGCTGAGTTGGTGTCCGTTACCCAGCCTATTGGGCCAGTGCCGTTACCCGGAGCCTGCTACCCAGCCAGATGGCCTGGAGCCTGCTACCCAGCCAGATGACCTGGAGCCTGCTACCCAACCAGATGAACCAGAACCTGTTGCTCAGCCAGATGACCCATAGCCTGCTGCCCAGCTAGATGACCCAGAGCTTGCTGCCTTCCCAGATGACCCAGAGCCTGCTGCCAAGCCAGATGACCCGGAGCTTGCTGCCCAGCCAGATGACCCGGAGCCTGCTGCCCAGCCAGATGACCCGGAGCCTGCTGCCCAGCCAGATGACCCGGAGTCTGCTGCCCAGCCAGATGACCCGGAGTCTGCTGCCCAGCCAGATGACCCGGAGTCTGCTGCCCAGCCAGATGACCCGGAGTCTGCTGCCCCACCAGACAACCCTAAGCCTGCTGCCCAGCCAAATGACCCTGAGCCTGCTGCACAGCCAAATGACCCTGAGCCTGCTGCCCAGCCAGATGACCTGGAGCCTGCTGCCCAGTCAGATGACCTGGAGCCAGCTACCCAGACAGATGAACCAGAAACTGCTGCCCTGCCAGATGACCCAGAGCCTACTACCCAGCCAGATGACCCAGAATTTGTTGCTCAGCCAGATTACCCAAAGCCTGCTGCCCAGCCAGATGACCCAGAGCTTGCTGCCCTGCCAGATGATCCGGAGCCTGCTGCCCAGCCAGATGACTCGGAGCCTGCTGCCCAGCCAGATGGCCCGGAGCCTGCTGCCCAGCTAGATGACCTGGAGTCTGCTGCCCAGCCAGATGACCCTGAGCCTGCTGCCCAGCCAAATGACCCTGAGCCCGCTGCCCAGCCAGATGACCCAGAGCCCGCTGCCCAGCCAGATGACCCGGAGCCTGCTGCCCAGCCAGATGACCCGGAGCCTGCTGCCCAGCCAGATGACCTGGAGCCTGCTGCCCAGCTAGATGACCCGGAGCCTGCTACCCGGCCTGATGTGCCTCTGCCCACTACCCAGGCTGATGTGCCTCTGTCTGTTGCCCAGTCTGATGTGTCTCTGGCTGCTGTCCAGCCTGATGTGCCTCGGTCTGCTGCCCAGCTTTATGTGCCTGTGCTTGTGCCTGTTACCCATCTTGATGTGCCTGTTGCCCAGCTTGATGTGCCTGTTGCCCAGCTTGATGTGCCTGTGCCTGCTGCCCAGCTTGATGTGCCCCTGCCTGCTGCTCGGCTTGATGCCATGGACTTTTACCAGCAGCGGCTAGTGGAAACATCCAGAGGCTGCTCCTTTGAGGGTGGTAATGTCAGGAAAGGTTACACCTGCTGGTGGCGCTGTCGGACATTTGGCTTGCAGTACTGATGTCCACCAGTGGGGGTCTCCCGGCAGTCTGGAACTGTCAGGAGAGCTTTTGCCTGCTGGTGGCACTATCTGATCCTTGGGCTGCAGTACTGGCATCCACCAGCGGGTGGTTCCCAGCAGTGTGGAGCCGACATCATCTCCTGCGATCAGGCGTCACCTGAGCCTGATTGCAGGAGATGTGTATAAATACCCGGCAACACACACACAGTTGCATCGGTATCTTCCTTGCACCCTGACATGAACCTGTGAGGTTTGAACCTGATCCTGTCTCTGTACCTGAACCCTGTGCCCTGTACCTGAACCTATCCCTCCTGTGACCCTGTTACCTTTACCTTTGCCCTGCAGCTTTATCCATCCATCCTCTCCCTGTCCTGTTTGTTCCCTGTCCCCATCTGCTGATCTTCCGTTGATCCCTGGCCTGGCTACGTTTATGATTCCGGTATTCCCCATTTATTATATATTCCTGTCTGACTATTGTTATTTGTGGGTCTCTGTCTGTGAGTTGGTTTGTTGTGCACTGTATTATATTGGAGGTGTTTGTGTTTATATTTTTCACTTATCTTAATAAATCACAATATTTTCACTTTACATGCGCTTGGTTTCCTCTATTGCTGTCCACGCAGTTCTGGTCACACCTGAGACATGACAACAGTATTCTAAATGAGGTCTAAATAAAGATCTATATAGGAGAATCAGGGCCTCCTTTCTTCATTTGGTGTTCCTTCTAGTGATGCAACCTAGAATCCCATTTGCTTTTCCCATTGCAAGACCACATTGTTTGCTCATTGTGCAGTCATCTGAAATAAGTACCTCCAAATGAATTTCCTCTGTAGTGCTGGACAGCACTGTACCCCCAATATTGTACTCAACCAATAGATTTTTTTGCCAAGGTACATTATTTTACATTTATAAACATTGAACTGAAGTTTGCACAGATTTGACCAATCCTCCAGCAATGCCAAATCATGTTTTATGTTACAGACACCTCCTGGGATATCAATGCTATTGCACACCTTTGTGTAATCAGAAAAAAAGACATACCTTACTGACAAAACCTTTTGGTATATCACTAACAAATAGATTAAATAGAACAGGACCTAGTACAGAACTTTGTGGTACACCACTAGTGACTGGTGTCTGTTCCGAATGAACACCATTTACAGCCACACTCAGCTATACAGTATCTATCTTTTAGCCAACTGCATATCCCCTGAGCCACTCAGGGGTTAACTTTTTATTAGGCTATTATGTAGGACTGTATCAAATGCTTTGCTGAAATCAAGATAGGTTATGTTCACAGCACTACTCTGGTCTGAAACATTAGTGATATAGTCAAAAATTTCAATCAGGTTACTCTGACATGATTTGCCCTCAGTAAAGCCAAGCTGCTTTGGGCTGTGTGCTTTTAAAAGATCAATGATCTTTCTTTTAGGAGTGATCCTATTAAATTGTCTACAACAGATGTTAAACTCACCGGCTTGTAATTGCCAGCTTCTACCTTGCTACCTTTCTTGTGGATAGGTATAATATTGGTTTTATGTCAGTAATGGGGAACTCCTCCTAGAAGAAATTGATTAAAAAGAACAGTTAATGGTCCAACAACTATACCTTGAAGTTTTGGGATTAATAATATCAGGACCCATTGCTTTTTTAAGCTTTAACCAAGCCAGTTCCTCTGCTACCTCTGCCTCTATAAATTCTAATTCTTTATTGATAGAACACCAGTCTCAACTGCTTTAGGAATGCCAGTAAAGAGCTTGGAACAGTGGTATGTTGCAAAGCTCAAGGTCACCAAGCAACCTGAACACCTTAAAAAGAATACCATCATGTATATAGATCCAATCAGCAGGACCTTGCTGCCAGGAAAACTCAAGTTGTGGAGTTTGGCATACCCTAAGACTTATGTGGCCACTAACAGTGTATGAGATCTCCATAAATAATGTCTAAAAGCTGGAAAGAATAATCAGCACACACCTGAAACAGTGGCTTGGACTTCAACATTGTTGGCCGTGAAAAAGGTATGGGGGCTCTGCCCCCCCTCCCCAAAGCACTTTGTCCCCATGTTGATGGGGACAAGGGCCTCTTCCTAACACCCTGGACAGCGGTTGTGGGGGACTGCGGGCAGGGGGCTTATCAGAATCTGGAAGCCCCCTTTAATTAGGGGCCCCCAGATCCCGCCCCCATTTGGATTAGTATGGGATACATTGTACCCCTACTCATTTACCCAAAAAAGTCAAAAAGAAATAAAAACACACACATTGTTTTTTATTTTTAATAAAGGAATTGTCAAAAACTATGTCTCCCGATGTGGATTCATCATCGATCAGAGAATTCACTCGGTGGCACCGCCCCCTTGTTACATCACCGGCCGGTGCATGCTGGGTCAGTGACATCTCATGGTGCGGTGCCACCAGGTGACATCACCAGGTGGCCCCTCCACTTACCTATTTAAGAACTGGCAAATGGCAGAGCAGGCAGTTGCAGCTAGCTTTCGCCATTGGACAGAACTTTTTTTCCTTTTTCGGATCCAGCGGTGCAGCGGTGTCATGATTGACAATTTATTTTTATAAAGGAATTGTCAAAAACTGTGTGTGTCTTTTTATTTCTTATTGACACTTTTTTTGGGGTAAATGAGTAGGGGTACAATGTACCCCATACTTATTCACATGGGGGGGCCAGGATCAAGGGGTTAAAGGGCGCTTCCAGATTCTGATAAGTCTCCTGCACATAGACCTGGAGTTGTGGGGAATAGGCCCCTGTCCCCATCAACATGGAGACAATGTGCTTTGGGGTGGGGGCAGAGCTCCCCCCTATGTTGAGGGCATGTGGCCTAGTATGGTTCAGGAGAGGAGGGGTGCTGCTTACTTGTTCCCCCCTTTCCTGACCTGCCAGGCTACATGCTTGTATAAGGGTCTGGTTTGGATTTTGGGGGGACCCCAGGCTAATTTTTAAAAACATTTTAGTGTGGTGGTTACCCTCAAAATCCATGCAAGACCTAAGGGTCCGGTATGGATTTGGGGGGGACTCTACACAGTTTTTTTTCTTTTATCCTTGCTGTAAAAATTTAAATGATATGCACCTATCAAACAGGTGCAGAAAACTTGGTCCTTGGGTGTTAATTGCCCATGAAACCTATACCAAAATAATTCCTCCAGATAAAATCAACACCCACAAAGCTAGGCAACCTAGACAGTCTTGCAGAGATTCCACATCCCAAAAACACTTAAATCGGTGACATCAGTTTTAGGGGCTTGATAGCTGCTGTTAATCAAAGAATGATTCATTTTGATAAATGTCAGCTGGTCAACGGAGTCTGTGAACAGACACGCTCTTTTATCTGTAACAAACCTCCGGAAGCACTGAATACCGTTCAGAAAGCATGCTGGATGCAGGGCAGCCCAGCAGCTTAATTGCATACTAGGTAAGTTCTGGCCAGTGGTCTATTCTCATGACCCAGTATCCCAGTGGACAGTCAACTGGAAAGCTCTCCATGTCTGTTTTCCCCTTAGATAATTTACCACCATATGATGAAGACACTGCCAATGGGAAGGGTAAGCTAACAGCCCTGGACACCGAGGACCAAAAAAACTTTTAAATGCATCACTGAGGTGGCCGCCTTCTCCACCGCTCCTCTATTGACCAACAGAAGCCTCAAAACTAGCTTTTCCATGAGAATGTAACCTACCAGAGTTTGGAAAGGGGTTACATAAAATCCTCTTTAAGGTGTCCTCAAGTGATTTCATACTCTTCTCCCTCTGTGGAGAGACTTTCCCCTTGTAACGGTGGTCAAGGAGGGTTGCCAACAAATGATCCTTATCCTTGATGCCACAAATTCTCAGGTCCTTTCACAGTCTTTGAACGATCAGGGAGGCCATGTACCACAAGTTTGCAGAGGCATGAGAAGCAGAGTCCTCAGGGTCACTGAGGATTACAGTATCTGGAACTGCCTCTTCCCAGCCACGTATTACTCCCAAGGGTTCTGGGGATGAAAAATCATCTCTTAAGGTTCGACATGTGTCTTCCTCTGCTTCAATGCCAAAACTATCAGAATTTTCCTCCTCTTCCCTCTCCTCTTGCGTGTTCTGTGACGTCGCAAGAATGATGTCTGCATAAAGCGGGCATTGACAGGAAGGGAAGTCCTCCTCTTCCTCCTGCTGCTCTGCCTCGAGTGCCCAGTCCAGAGTATGCAACAGTAGGAACACAGCAGGAACTATGACACTGATGCATGCATTATCATGGCTGACCATCTTTGTTGCCTCCTCAAATGGTGACAGTACAGTTCATGCATCCTTTATGAGCAGCCATTGGCATGGGGAAAAAAGCCAATCCACCATGAGCCTGCCATTTTGCCATACTCACACATGTTCTCAATGATGGCCTTCTGCTGCACGTGCAGACACTGCAGCTTTGCCAAAGTTGAGTTCCACCTGGTGGGCATATCACACATCAGGCAGTTTATCGGCAGGTGGAATTCTGGCTGAATTTCAACCAACTGAACACTGGCTGTGTATGACCGTCTGAAATGACTACAGACTCTTCCCGCCTGCTCTAGAAGATCTTGCAACCCTGGGTACCTGTTTAAGAAATGCTGCACCACCAAATTGAGGACGTGTTAGGCATGGCACATGTGTCAACTTTCCTTGTTAAGAGGCGGACAGGAGGTTGGTGTCATTATCGCACACCACTATTCCTGGCTCAAGCTGGCTTGGGTGAACCACCTCTGGGCCTGACCCTCCAGAGCTGAAAGAATCTCTGCTCCATGTGGCTTCTGTCCCCCAGACAGATCAGCTGAAGCACTGAATGGCATTTTTTAGCCTGACTCATTGAATAGCCCCTTGAACACTTAGGGGGTGCTGGTGGTTCATAGGACAATTCAGCAGAGGAGTGCATGGAGGAGAAGGAGGAGGGGATGGAGCTGAAAAATCTCGCATTATCACCACCAGCTGTATGGAGATATGGTGGCAAAACAAGCTCCAGCACTGAGCCCTGTCCTGCATCCTTCCGGGTTGCAAGCAGAGTTACCCAGTGTGCTGTAAACTAAATATGGCATCCCTGACCATGCTTGCTGGACCACATGTCAGTAGTAACGTGGACCTTGCTGCTAACTGCCTTGCCCAACGATGCCACAACATTGCCTTTCATGTGATGGTACGGAACTGGAATGGCCTTACATGCAAAGAAATAGTGACTGGGAACCTGCCATTGTGGTACAGCACATTCTGCAAATTCACAGAAGGGGGCAGAATCCACCAGATGGAAAGGCAGGAGTCATAAAGCCAGCAATTTGGACAAGCTGGAATTTAGACGCTGGGCATTTGAACGGCAGGGACTGTGTTTTTTTTACCGCTGCAGCAGAGAAATTTGCCTGCCATACTCTACAGCTGGTGGTGTGCTGCTGGCAGACATGCTGCAAGGACCTGTCATCCCTGTCCCTGGCTGCTGAGAAGTCATGAGATATAGCGGGGGTAGACCTGAAAGGTGAGAAGTAAGGAGGAGAAGAAAGTTGTCCCTTTTGTGTGGCTGTCAGGTGCTCTTGCCAATGGGCTGAGTAGTGGGAGGTTAAATACCTTGTCAAGCATGTGGTACCCAAATGGCTGGTGTATTTGCCACGCTTGTTCTGCTTGAGGCAAGGTTTACAATTTACAGTAGTGCGATTGGCAGCACATGTGCTAAAAAAGGCCCAGAGAGCTGAGCTGTGGGAAGTGGGCCAGGACATAACAGCTCCATAATATGATGGAATAGGGTGGCTGCTCTCTACTCTTCCATGATGGCTGCCTCTGGAGGACATCTTGCCTTGTTGGGGTTGTGCCTTACACTCACTTTCCTCCTCTGCTCTATCTGGCACCCAAGTCACGTCAGTGACCTCATCATGATCATCCCCTCCATCCTCATCATCACTGGAGCCAACTTGACAATACACTTTGGCTGGGGGAACATAACTGCCAAATTTTTTTTTATTAGTGTCCTCCCCTCTCTATAGGCTCATTTTCCTACCTTCCTCAACCTCAGAGTCAGAACCAACATCAGAATCAAGTAATGCCTGTGCATTGTCAAGAAACAAGTGGCTGACGCTGTGTTCAAATAAGTCAGATGACTTCTTCATGCATGCTGCTGGGGCTATAGCAGGGATCGCTGTGAGCAAGGAGGCAGAATAAGCCTCTCTGGCAGCTGCAGTGGACTACACACTAGTCTCTGCTTGGGTGATAGAGGATGAGGAGGATAGTTTAGTAAGCCAGTCCACCACCTCCTCTGCATGCTGTGGCTGGATAGCATGGGCAAGATCACTAAACAGAGAAAATGGTGCCCTGCCTGAGGACAGAGTACTTCCACCTTTGCCTGTGGACACATACTGTAAGCTGACCCCCTTACAGTGGCATGGTAACGTCTGACTCTCCTTGTTGGCCTCCCAAACATGATGGGGGCGCTTATTACCAAAATGTAATAGAGAAGGGGAAATGTGTAATTGGATGAGCTTTAATCAATGAAAAGTGGTGTTTGGTACACTTTAACTTGAGAACAGAAATGTCAAAACTATAAAAAATAAAGGGGGGGGGGGGGGACAACAGTGCAGCAGTCAGAAAAACTCACAGTTTCAAAAAAGGGGGCAGGCACAGGACAAAAAACAAAAAAAATAACATGCAGCAACCCAAAAAAGGGGGGTATACACTACTGTATACAGCACTAAAAGTTATGTGATGTGGTTTAAAACACTGCACTACACAGACACACTCCACTATACTGAATTAAAACTGCACTAATGCACTTCCATATACTGCAGTAAAACAGCACTGATGCACTTCAATACAGTGGGTCCCCTAGTTACAAACATCCGACTTACAAACGACTCCTACTTACAAACGGAAGGAGACAACAGGAAGTGAGAGGAAATCTACTCCTAGGAAGGGAAATTCTCTCCTGTTAGAGCTATTATGGGGAAAAGGTACCTCCACTGATGCTTTACCACCAAGGCTTGTTTCCACAACAACTCAAAATTTTCAAAATCCAATTATCAATGGGACTGAAAGTAAGGTGAAATCTTCTGAACAGGGGCACAGACAGCAAAACAAATGTTACAGGGGTGATACCTCTTCCCTATGCTATCCAAAAAGCTTAAAAATAGTTTTTTTGGCTGGAGCTACACTTAAAAAATGGACCTGTTCCGACTTGCAAACAGATTCAACTTAAGAACAAAACTACAGTCCCTAACTTGTTTGTAACCCGGGGACCCCCTGTATACTGCAGTAAAACTGCACTGATGCACTACAGTATACTGCAGTAAAACTGCACTGATGCACTTTAACCGCTTGCCGTCCGGCTCACGCAGAATAGCACGCATGCACAAATTGAATGGCACGCCAGCGGAGAGGCAGAACAGGGAAATGCAAGGCATTTCCAAGTTCTGCCTAGTAACATGACAGAGATCTTCTGTTCCCTGTCATCGAGAACAGTGATCTCTATCATGTAAGTGGTAGCCCATCCCCCCCTACAGTTAGAACACACTGAGGGAACACACCAAACCCCTTGATCGCCCCCTAGTGTTTAACCCCTTCCCTGCCAGTGACATCTATACAGTAATCAATGGCTATTTTTAGCTCTGATCGCTGTATAAATGTCAATGGTCCCAAAATAGTGTCAAAAGTGTCTGATCTATCCGCCGCAATGTCACAGTCCCGATTACAAATTGCAGATCACCACCATTACTACTAAAAAAAATGTATAATAAAAATGCAATAAATCTATCTGCTATTTTGTAAACACTATACCTTTTGTGCAAACCAATCAATATACATGTATTGCAATTTTTTACCAAAAATATGTAGAAGAATACATATCGACCTAAACTGAGGAAGAAATGTTTTTATAAATATTTTTTGGGGATATTTATTATAACAAAAAGTACAAAATATTGAATTTTTTTCAAAATTGTCAGTCTTTTTTTGTTTTATAGCGCAAAAAATAAAAACCGCAGAGGTGATCAAATACCACAAAAAGAAAGCTCTATTTGGGGGAAAAAAGGACGTCAATTCTGTTTGTGTACAGTACGACCAATTGTCAGTTAAAGTGACGCAGTGCTGTATCGCAAAAAATGCTCTGGTCATCTTCCGGGGCTGAAGTGGTTAATATACTGCAGTTAAACTGCACTGACGCACTTCAATATACTGCAGTAAAACTGCACTAAGATATACTGCAGTAAAACTGCACTGACGCACTTCAATATACTGCAGTAAAACTGCCCTGACACACTACACCAGGCATCACTAAATGGCGGACCGCGGGCCGAATCCAGACCCAGTAGCAGCCCTATGTGGCCCGCAGCCTCGCCAGATGGTTGCCTGAGTGTTCTCTCCCCTCTGCCCGCCGCTGCCGCTAACATCCTTGATTTACATGGGAGGCATGGCAGGTCTCTCCTTTACATCATCGCATCACTCCCCCTTCCTCCCCCTCCACACACTGCCCTACCTTATTCACACAAGCCTGGAAGCGATGCAGGTCCAGACAAAGGACGTGGCTTTTCAAGTTACAAAGCAGGTGATTGATTGCTAGACAGTGGGGCGGTCCCAGCAACCAATCACCTGCCTTTACCTTGAAAAGTCCTGCCATTTGTCTGGATCTGCCATGCGTGCTTCCTGGCTTGTGTGACTAAGGTAGGGCAGTGTGGGGAGGCGGAGGAAGGGTGAGGAACGGGGAATGCTGTGTTGATGAAAGGGACAGTCTGACTCTGTAAAATCGGGGGAGGACTGTGATGGAGGGAGTCTGGGGGGTCTGTAATGGAGTGAGGTCTGTGATAGTGGGGTCTGTAATGGGGGGATCTGTGATAGTGGGGTCTGTAATGGGGGGGATCTGTAATAGTGAGGTCTGTAATGGGGGGGATCTGTGATAGTGGGTTCTGTGATAGTGGGATCTGTAATAGTGGGGTCTGTAATGGGGGGATCTGTAATGGGGGGATCTGTGGAGTGGGGTCTGTGATAGTGGGGTCTGTGATAGTGGGGTCTGTGATAGTGGGGTCTGTGATAGTGGGGTCTGTAATGGGGGGGATCTATGATGGAGTGGGGTCTGTAATGGGGGGGATCTGTGATAGTGGGGTCTGTAATGGGGGGGGATCTGTGATGGAGTTGGGTTTGTAATGGGGGGGATCTGTGATGGAGTGGGGTCTGTAATGGGGGGATCTGCGATGGAGTGGGGTCTGTAATGGGGGGGATTTGTGATGAAGTGGGGTCTGTAATGGGGGGGATCTGTGATGGAGTGGGGTCTGTAATGGGGGGGGGATCTGTGATGGAGTGGGGTCTGTAATGGGGGGATCTGTGATGGAGTGGGGTCTGTAAAAGGGGGAGAGGATCTGTGATGGAGTGGGGATCTGTGATGGAGGGGGGTCTGTGCTGGAGAGAATCTGTGATTGGGGGATCTGTGATGGGGGTGGAGCGGTCTGTAATTTGGGTGGGAGGGATCTGTGATGGAGGGCATCTTTAACAGGTTCAATACCGGGCATTTTCACCCCCTTCCTTCCCAGACCAATTTTTAGTTTTCAGCGTTGTCGGACTTTAAACGACAATTGCGCGGGCGTGCAACGTTGTACCCAAACAAAATTGATGTAATTTTTTCCCCCACAAATAGAGCTTTCTTTTGGTGGTATTTGATCACCTCTGCGGTTTTAATTTTTTGCGCTATAAACAAAAGAAGAGCGTCAATTTTGAAAAAAACACATTATTTTTTACTTTTTGCTATAATAAATATCCCAATTTTTTAAAAAAAACCAATTTTTTTCCTCAGTTTTGGCCGATACGTATTCTTCTACATATTTTTGGTAAAAAAAATAGCAATAAGCGTATATTGATTGGTTTGCGCAAAAGTTATAGCGTCTATAAAATACGGGATAGATTTATGGCATTTTTAAAAAAAAATGTATTTATTTATTTATTTTTACTAGTAATAGCGGCGATCGCAATTTTTTTTCGTGATTGCGACATTATGGCGGACACATCGGACACTTTTGATACATTTTTGGGACCATTCACATTTCTACAGCGATCAATGCTATAAAATTGCATTGATTACTGTGTAAATGTGACAGGCAGTGAAGGGGTTAACCACTAGGGGGCAGTAAGGGGTTAAATGTGTTTCCTAGGGAATGCTTCTAACTGTAGGGGGAGGGGACGCACAAGGGGAGGAGACCGATCAGTGTTCCTCCGTTCTGGGAACACATATCGCTCTCCTCTGAGCTGACAGGACGTGGATCTCTGTGTTTACACACAGAGATCCACGGTCTGGCCCGCTTAACGGGCAATCGCGGGTGCCCGGCGGACATCGCGGCCCCTGGGCACACGCACCGGGTCCCGAGCAATGCGGCGGGCGCACGCGCGCGCCCCCTAAGTGGCCGGGAACCCGAGGCTGTCATATGACGTCCACCCAGGATGGGAGATCCCATCTGTGGACGTCATATTACTATAGGCGGGTAGGGAAGTGGTTAAAGGGACACGCTGTGATGGGACGGTCTGTAATGGATTGGCGGGTCTCTGATGGGTCGGTCTATGATGGGGGACTGTGATGTAAAAGGGAGAGATGTGCTGTGAAGGGGGTACTGAGGGCACTGATGTAAGGGCTTGTTCACACTTGTACAGAGATCTATAACAGAAAACAATCATGACACTCGGACCTCCGCTGGAAGAAAATTTTACTGACCGGACCCCCCGTGAATTTTAATTCAGTACCCCTGCACTACACTGACACACTTCAATACACTGCAGTAAAACAGCACAGCCGCACTAAACTGACACTGTACTATCACTATATTCACACTATACTACGCTCACAATAGAATCAAAATAGCACACTATAGCACACTAACTCACTAGTAGGGATGAGCCGAACACCCCTCGGTTCGGTTTGCAGCAGAACATGGGAACAGGTAAAAAAAATTTGTTCAAAGACGCGAACACCGTTAAAGTCTACTGGACACTAATGTGAAAAATCAAAAGTGCTAATTTTAAAGGCTTATATGCAAGTTATTGCCATAAAAAGTGTTTGGGGACCCGGGTCTTGCCCCAGGGAATATTTATCAATGCAAAAAAAGTTTGAAAAACTGCCGTTTTTTGGGGAGCAGTGATTTAAATAATGCTTAAAGTGAAACAATAAAAATGAAATATTTATTTTAATGTCATGCCTGGGGGTGCCCTTAGTATGACTGTAAAGTAGCGCATCTTTCCCATGTTTATAACAGTGCCACAGCAAAATGACATTTCTAAAGGAAAAAAATGTCATTTAAAACTACTTGAGGCTGAAATGAATTGTCGGATCCCAGCAATATAGATAAAAATAAAAAAAAAATAGTGTGGATGTCACCCCCAAAATCCATACCAGGCCCTTCAGGTCTGGTATGGATATTAAGAGGAACCCTGCACCTAAATTTTTTTTTTAAATGGTGTGGGGGTCCCCCAGACCCCCAGTCACTATATACTTTTAACAGCAGTATATATACACTATACGACATGCCCTATATACTCTGCAGAAAATTGGGCCTTAGGTGTTGGTGGTACCAGAACACTGTAAGCCCTCACAGTTACTCTTGTTGGGTGCAGGAACGGGCCCTGCTGTGAAATATTTTATCAAGAATTGTAATTACATGCCCCTGTTAAACAGGGGCAGAAAAATTGGGCCTTGGGCCTTGAGTGGTGGTGCCACAACACTGTAACCCCTCACAGATACTCTTGTTGGGCACAGGAATGGCCCGGCTGTGAAATATTATATCAAAATCTTTAATAACATGCCCCTGTTAAACAGAAAAATTGGGCCTTGGGTGGTGGTGGTGGTGCCATAACACTGTAAGCCCTCACAGTTACTTTTGTTGAGCACAGGAATGGACCCTGCATTGAAATATTATATCAAAAATTGTAATTTCCACCCCCCCATTAAACAAGGGCAGAAAAATTGGGCCTTGGGTGGTGGTGCCACAACACTGTAACCCCTCACAGATACTCTTGTTGGGTGCAGAAACGGGCCCTGCTGTGAAATATTAGATCAAAAATTGTAAATGCATGCCCCTGTTAAACAGGGGCAGAAAAATTGGGGCTTGGGTGGTGGTGGTGCCCTAAACCAAAAATATTGTATTCAGCATAAGCAGTCCTCAAGGGATCCCACATCCATAGCAAATTCAATCAGGTACATCAGCATCAGGTGCTTGATAGCTGCTGATCCAAGACTGATTCATTTTTATGAATGTGAGCCTATCAATGGAGACTTTGGACAGGCGCACTCTTTGATCCATTGCAAACCCTCTAGCAACACTGAATGTGCGTTCAGAAAGCACTCTGGATGCAGGACAGGCCAGTAGCTAAATTGCATATTGAGCAAGTTCTGGCCAGTGGTCCATCCCCTTGATATTCCTGCACCATGTAATGCAAACGCTGGTGATGGTTGCTTGAACCGATCAGACTTTGGTGCTGAGGACTGAAAAATTATTTAAAGGCATCGGTCAGCTGGCCACCTTCTCCACCGCTCTTCCTCTAACTGAACAAATCCTCTGCAACACGTTGTCCAGCACCAGGAAATTGTAACTTCCCAAGGTCTGGAAAGGAGTTACACAAACCTTTCTTCAAGGCCTCCTGAAGATGTTTCATCCTCTGCTTCCTCTGCGAAGGCAGGATGAGTTCTGCAACCTTACTCTTGTAACGTGGATCAAGAAGGGTTGCCAGCCAGTAATGATCCCTCTCCTTGATACCACAAATCCTAGGGACCTTTCACAGGCTTTGTAGAGTCAGGGAGGTCATGCAGCATAAGCTTGCAGAGGCATTCGATCCTGAGTCCTCTGGGTCAATAAGGATCACATGATCTGTAACTACCTCCTCCCAGCCATGTACAACTCCTTGGGTTTCTGGGGACTGAAAAACATCCCTTGAAGACTGCTGATGAATGTTATCCTCTACATACATGCTGACACAATCCTCCTCCTCCTCTTCTTCCTGTGTGTTTGGTGGGCCCGCAGGAATGCTATCTGGATAAGGGGGCCCTGAGAGAAAAGGAAGTCCTCCTCTTCCTCCCACTGTTCTGCCTCAAGTGCCCTGTCCATGATTCCATGAAGCATGTGCTCCAACAGGAAGACTAGAGGGACAGTGTCACTGATGCATGCATTGTCGCTGCTCACCATCCTTGTGGCCACCTCAAATGGTGACCGGACAGTGCATACATCCTTGATCAGTAGCCACTGGCATGGCAAAAAGAAGCCAAGCTCCCCTGACCCTGTCCTGGTGCCATACTCACACAGGTACGCATTGATAGCCCTCTGCTGTATGCGCAGCTGCTGCAGCAATGCCAATGAGCATCTGTCTCTCCTTGGTGGCCTTCCGGACATGATATATTTTTTGTTTTGCAACACCACACTACACTGTATTAGATGCTGTGTACACCACCTGAAGTGTATTAGAAACTGTACACACTATATTAGATACTGTGTACACTGCCTGCACTGCATTAGCAACTGTACAACGGCTGCACTGTATTGTATATTGTGTACACCACTAGAAGTGTAGTAGAAACTGTACACACTGTATTAGATACTGTGCACACCACTAGAAAAGTAGTATAAACTGTACTACGGCTGCACTGTATTTTGTACACCACCAGAAGTGTACTAGAAACTGTACGCACTGTATTAGATACTGGATGCAGAGTATATATGTATATAAAGTGAGTACACCCCTCACATTTTTGTAAATATTTTATTATATCTTTTCATGTTACAACGCTGAAGAAATGACACTTTGCTACAACGTAAAGTAGTGAGTGTACAGCTTGTGTAAAAGTTTCAATTTGCTGTCCCCTCAAAATAACTCAACACAAAGCCATTAATGTCTAAACCACTGGCAAAACAAGTGAGTACACCCCTAAGTGAAAATGTCCAAATTGAGCCCAGTTAGCCAATTTTAAAATAAACCAGTATTCCAGTATTAATATATCTGAAAATAACCTAAGGTTTGCAAGCTGACACTTAAGGTGAATTCATAATAACCCTTTAAATGAACAGAAACATAAAATAGTGCAGCACAATATAATGAAAAACTAATAGTCCATAGTGATTAATGGCAGAAAAAACAATACAGGCACTGGGCAGAACTCCAAAACAGCTCCCAAAGTGACTCAGGTAGACAGGACGATGTGACAGTAATTCAGGTCCCTCCACCACAGGTAGTCTAAGCCTCTCACCTCATATATTCGACCTGAAACAGGTCACACAGCCTTGTACCCTCTCCTGGGGTGATGGTGATATATAGGTGAAGCCGTTATAAGTCTTGCAATACGTAATCATAAAAAGAGAGAAGGGACAGACTAGTGCTCTCTGTATAAATTATTTATTCAACAATTAAAAAATAGAGATTATACTCACATAAAAAGCACTCCAAAACCGAGTGCAGGTAAACAAGTGTGTACACATATAAGGTTGTTTCCAACCAAGAAGATGGCCGCGGGTGACGTCAGATGTGACTCCTCCCCACACGTCTGACGTCACCCGCGGCCATCTTCTTGGTTGGAAACAACCTTATATGTGTACACACTTGTTTACCTGCACTCGGTTTTGGAGTGCTTTTTATGTGAGTATAATCTCTATTTTTTAATTGTTGAATAAATCATTTATTCAGAGAGCACTAATCTGTCCCTTCTCTCTTTTTATGATTACGTATTGGGAGACCTATAACGGCTTCACCTATATATCACCATCACCCCAGGAGAGGGTACAAGGCTGTGTGACCTGTTTCAAGTTGAATATAGAGGCTTGGACTACCTGTGGTGGAGGGACCTGAATTACTGTCACATTGTCCTGTCTACTTGAGTCACTTTGGGAGCTATTTTGGAGTTCTGCCCAGTGCCTGTATTGTTTTTTCTGCCATTAATCACTATGGACTGTTAGTTTTTCATTATATTGCACTGCAATTAGCCAATTTCCCTCCCCGATGTAATGTGACTCGTTAGTGTTACAGGGTCTCAGGTGTGAATGGGGAGCAGGTGTGTTAAATTTGGTGTTATCGCTCTCACGCTCTAATACTGGTCACTTGAATTTCAACATGGCACTTCATGGCAAAGAACTCTCTGAGGATCTGAAAAAAAGAATCGTTGCTCTACATAAAGATGGACTAGGCTATAAGAAGATTGCCAATACCCTGAAACTGAGCTGCAGCATAGTGGCCAAGACCATACAGTGGTTTAACAAGAGAGTTTCCACTCAGCACAGGCCTCACTATGGTCGACCAAAAAAGTTAAGTGCATGTTCTCAGCGTCATATCCTGAGGTTGTCTTTGGGAAATAGACGTATGAGTGCTGCCAGCATTACTGCAGAGGTTGAAGGGGTGGGGGGTCAGCCTGTCAGTGCTCAGACCATACACCACACACTGCATCAAATCTGTCCGTGGCTTCCTTCAGGTCTGCATGGCTGTCATCTTAGAAGGAAGCCTCTTCTAAAGATGATGCACAAGAAAGCCCGCAAACAGTTTGCTGAGGACAAGCAGACTAAGGACATGGATTACTGCAACCAAGTACTGTGGTCTGATGAGACCAAGATAAACTTATTTGGTTCAGATGGTGTCAAGCATGTGTGGCGGCAACCAGGTGAGGAGTAGGGTTGAGCTTAGAGTTCGAGTCAAACATTCATGTTTGCTCGTTCGTCGAATTTGCAACATTATGGGCCGTTCGCGCCAAATTCGAGTGGCGCGTCACGGCCCATAATTCACTGCGGCATCGCAGTGCATTGCTGGCTGATGATTGACCAAGCATGCACTATGACCCGCATGCTTAGCCAATCACAGCGCCGTCTGTACAGAGAGCCGTAATTTGCCAAAGCCATGGTGGCTTTGGCCAATTATGGCTCAGGGGGTTTAGTACATACCCCACACTATATAAGGCCACCTGCGTGGCGGCCTTGTGCAGTGTGTTGCGGCTGCGGAGAGATAGACAGAGAGACAGTGTCATTTGATTTAAGTTAGAGTAGGCAGGCAAGTCAGTTAGCTGCACTTAGAGTGTATTGTGTATATATATATGCATCCTAGGTGTTGTGTATACAGTGGCTTGCGAAAGTATTCAGCCCCCTTGAACTTTACAACCTTTTGCCACATTTCAGGCTTCAAACATAAAGATATAAAATTTTAATTTTTTGTGAAGAATCACCAACAAGTGGAACACAATTGTGAAGTGGAACGAAATCTATTGGATATTTTAAACTTTTTTAGCAATTAAAAAACTGAAAAGTGGTGCGTGCAAAATTATTTGGCCCCTTTACTTTCAGTGCAGAAAACTCACTCCAGAAGTTCAGCGAGGATCTCTGAATGATCCAATGTTGTCCTAAATGACTGATGGTGATAAATAGAATCCACCTCTGTGTAATCAAGTCTCTGTATAAATGCACCTGCTCTGTGATAGTCTCAGGGTTCTGTTGAAAGCGCAGAGAGCATCATGAAGACCAAGGAACACACCAGGCAGGTCCGTAATACTGTTGTGGAGAAGTTTAAAGCTGGATTTGGATACAAAAAGATTTCCCAAGCTTTAAACATCCCAAGGAGCACTGTGCAAGCGATCATTTTGAAATGGAAGGAGTATCAGACCACTGCAAATCTACCAAGACCTGGCTGTCCCTCTAAACTTTCAGCTCAGACAAGGAGAAGACTGATCAGAGATGCAGCCAAGAGGCCCATGATCACTCTGGATGAACTGCAGAGAACTACAGCTGAGGTGGGAGAGTCTGTCCATAGGACAACAATCAGTCGTACACTGCACAAATCTGGCCTTTATGGAAGAGTGGCAAGAAGAAAGCCATTTCTCAAAGATATCCATAAAAAGTCTCGTCTAAAGTTTGCCACAAGCCACCTGGGAGACACACCAAACATGTGGAAGAAGGTGCTCTGGTCCGATGAAACCAAAATCAAACTTTTTGGCCACAATGCAAAATGATATGTTTGGCGTAAAAGCAACACAGCTCATCACACTCAACACACCATCCCCACTGTCAAACATGGTGGTGGCAGCATCATGGTTTGGGCCTGCTTTTCTTCAGCAGGGACAGGGAAGATGATTAAAATTGAGGGGAAGATGGATGCAGCAAAATACAGGACCATTCTGGATGAAAACCTGTTGGAGTCTGCAAAAGACCTGAAACTGGGACAGAGATTTATCTTCCAACAAGACAATGATCCCATACATACAGCAAAATCTACAAAGGAATGGTTCACAAATAAACGTATCCAGGTGTTATGCCGCGTACACACGAGCGGACTTTACGGCAGACTTTGACGGACTTTACGATGGACTTTCTGAATGAACGGACTTGCCTACACACACTCCACCAAAGTCCGTCGAATTCGTACGTGATGACGTACGACCGGACTAAAACAAGGAAGTTCATAGCCAGTATCCAATAGCTGCCCTAACGTGGCTTTTTGTCCGTCGAACTAGCATACAGACGAGCGGACTTTTCGACCAGACTCGATTTCGACGGATTGATTTAAAACATGTTTCAAATCTAAGTCCGTCCAACTTTTGAGAAAACAAAGTCCGCTGGAGCCCACACACGATCGAATTGTCTGACGAAATCCAGTCCGTCGGGCAAAGTCTGCCGTAAAGTCCGCTCGTGTGTACGCGGCATAAGAATGGCCAAGTCAAAGTCCAGACCTGAATCCAATTGAGAATCTGTGGAAAGAGCTGAAAACTGCTGTTCACAAACGCTTTCCATCCAACCTCACTGAGCTTGAGCTGTTTTGCAAGGAAGAATGGGCAAGAATTTCAGTCTCTTGATGTGCAAAACTGATAGAGACATACCCCAAGCGACTTGCAGCTGTAATCGCAGCAAAAGGTGGCTCTACAAAGTATTAACGCAAGGGGGCCGAATAATTTTGCACGCCCCACTTTTCATTTTTTTATTAGTTAAAAAAGTTTCAAAAATCAAAAAGATTTTGTTCCACTTCACAATTGTGTCCCACTTGTTGGTGATTCTTCACAAAAAATAAAAATTTTATATCTTTATGTTTGAAGCCTGAAATGTGGCAAAAGGTTGAAAAGTTCAAGGGGGCCGAATACTTTCGCAAGCCACTGTATATATATATATATATATATATATATATATATATATATATGTATATATATATATACATACACACACATACATACACACACTGTATTCAGTTTAGCTAGATCCATTCCTGTTATTCTCTTCCTACTGGCAGGCAGGTGTTTTTACAGTATTTACAGCTACCTGAAGAAAATTGCTGGTGTTCTTCTGATCCTATTAGTCCTATTAGCTACAGTATTTACAGTTAGTGTAGTGTGTCCTCTGCACAGTGTGCACCTAAAGCTACCTGAAGAAACTTGGTGTTGTTCTTCTGATCCTATTATTACCGCAGGCAGCTGCAGTATTTACAGTTACTGTAGTGCGTCCTCTGCACAGTGTGCACCTAAAGCTACCTGAAGAAAATTGGTGGTGTTCTTCTGATCCTATTAGTACCACAGGCAGCTGCAGTATTTATAGTTAGTGTAGTGCGTCCTCTGCACAGTGTGCACCTAAAGCTACCTGAAGAAAATTGGTGGTGTTCTTCTGATCCTATTAGCACCGCAGGCAGCTGCAGTATTTACAGTTAGTGTACTGTGTCTTCTGCACAGTGTGCACCTAAAGCTACCTGAAGACAATTGCTGGTGTTGTCATACTAATAATACTACAGGCAGGCAGTTGATTCTGCTAGCTGCAGTATCAGTATATATATATACACATCCCATCTTTGTGCGCTACATCTCACTGCAGGCCATTAGTATGTCCTTTTTTTCGGCAGCTGGCCGTGTTGAGCCACAACATGCCGAAGACTTGGTAGAGTGGATGACCAAGCCGTCCTCATCCTCCTCTCTCACCCAGGCTCAGGGTACTTTGTCTGGCAAAGCAGCTGCCAATGCAGCCTCTTCTCTCGGCTCAATGGCATCAGTCACTCCTTTCCTAGCCCCTAATGTCCTTCTGAGGAGTCCCCCGAACTGTTTGACCACAGTGTTGGGTACATGCTCCAGGATAATGCCCAGCGTTTTGAAGGCTCCGATGATGGTACCCTGCTAGAGGAAGGCAGTAACATGAGCCCAGAGAGAGGGGTGCCCAAGAAGGACAGCAATCTGGCAGTCATGTTCCCCCAGCTGCAGCATACTGCCAGCTTTGCTCCAGTGATGAGGAGGGAGGGGATGATGAGGTCACTGACTCCACGTGGGTGCCTGATAGGAGAGAGGAGGAGGAGGAGGAGGAGGCACATCTCCAATGAGGCAGGATGCCCTCCAGGGGCCAGCTTAAGGGCAGCACACCGACTGCATCACACCACAGAGCTCCGCATGTGCAGGGCGCTGCTGTCTCTACACGTTATTCCAAAAGTTCTTCGGTGTGGGCCTTTTTTGAGACGAGTGCGTATCTCCCGTGGCCAAAACATCACCCGCTTGGGCACCACATGCTTGACCAGACATGTCGACCTGCCATGCAGTTCATTGGCAAGCGTACCTAACAGACCCACACCAAAGAACAAAGCGGACCTCTCCTTGCTCCTCATCAGCTGGGATCTCCAACCCCACTATACCTTCAGTCTTCTCTGAAACCTGCACTGGGAGGAATGAAGGTATAGAATTAGGTCACAGCCAAGTACTTGCAGGCAATCCGCTATCAATACACCAACGTCAGATTGCACCAGGCAAATTTCCCTGCTCCAGCTGCTGCACCGCCGAAAGAAGTTCGCTTCCAGCCATCCACATGCCCAGCGATTGAATGCTAGCTTGGCTTAATTGCTAGCACTTCAACTGCAGCCTTTTCAGTTGGTAGACTCTGCCCCCTTCCATGAGTTTGTAGAATGTGCGGTTCCTCAGTGGCAGGTTCCCAAATGCCACTTTTTCTCACGGAAGGCGATTCTGGCTCTCTACCGGCATGTGGAAGGCAATGTCTTGGCCTCGCTGGACAGGGCGGTCAGCGATAACGTGCACGAACTGGGCACCAGGGCAAGGTCACAGGGATAGCTGGGTTTGTCAACAGGCAGGCAGCAGGGTACCGGAACATCAGGTAGAGGCGGGTCAGATGGGAAGCCAGATTTGTCAACAGGAGGGCAGCAAGGTACCGGAACATCAGGCAGAGACGGGTCAGATGGGAACCCAGGATCAGGAACCAGAGATCAGGTAAAGCAGAGTTCAGAGCCGGTGTTGGTGTTCCAGCGACCCTGCCTTCCTTATACCCGGACTTCCATCCGCAGCAGTCAGCCGTAGGGTCCACTGCCTTGCGGTGCACTCCTGATCCCAACGGTGTGCATCTGTCACCTAGACTCAAGGTGACCTGACAGTTTGATCAGCCATGGACCCGGCTGACGTGCCGCTTCCTGCAGCCGATCCATTGCAGGGCATATTTCTCAGACTCGAGACCCAGGAATCTAATCAGACTCAGGTGATGCTATTCCTTAAGGATCTGGCTTCCCGCTTCGAGCAGCTCCAGGCCTCCTTGGGAGACCCGAACCTGTAGTCTCAAGTACAATTAGCAGCTGCACCTATCGCACCAGTCGCAGCCACACATTCATATTTACTGCCAGCTCCGTCCCGTTTCTCTGGGGACTCCAAGGCCTGCAGGGGCTTCCTCAGCCAATGCACCATTCATTTTGAGCTCCAGCCTCAAAACTTTGTCTGATCGGGCTAAGGTAGCCTATATCATTTCCCTCCTCTCTGGTGAAGCTTTAGCTTGGGCTGCCCCCCTGTGGGAGAAGAATGACCCGGTGGTTTCCAGCCTGTCTGACTTCTTGAAGCTCTTTCGTAATATCTTCGAGGAGCCAGCTCGGGTTTCTTCAGCGGTTAGTGCCCTTTTACGCATTCGCCAAGAATCTTGTTCAGTGGGACAATATGCGCTTCAGTTCCATATCCTCACAGCTGAATTGAGCTGGAACAATGAGGCCCTGGTCGCAACCTTTTTACATGGCCTCTCTGACCGAGTGAAGGACGAATTAGCAGGAAGAGCCATCCCCGCCGGTCTGGACGATGTAATTTCCTTGTGCAATCAGATTGACATTCATTTCCAGGAGAGGTTCCTAGAAAAAAAAACTCCAGCACCCTCTAGGTCCTAGTCAGCCAGAACTCTTCCCCCGTCACTCTGTGGAGCATCCTCTGCCTGCTGAGGAACCTATGCAACTGGGCCGGACTAGACTAACCCCAGAAGAATGTGCTAGATGCAGAACTCTAGGCTTGTGTCTTTATTGTGGGGGCAAGGGTCATCTTCGTGACTCCTGCTCGCTTCGTCCGGGAAACGCTCGGGTCTAATACATTTGGAAGGTAGAGTATTGGACCCAGAAACATCACCTTCTCATCTTCTTCTTTCGGTGTCCCTCCATGTAGGCTATTCTCCCCAATCGGTCCTAGCATATCTGGACTCCGGTGCTGCCGGCAATTTTATGGACTGGAGAACTGCTTCTTCTATGAAGCTTACCCTTTCTCCCCTCGCTACACCATTGGTAGTCTCGGCAATTGATGGCACTGTGCTCCCAGGGGGTCCTATATGTTTCCAGACGCTACCTATTAGGATGTCGGTAGGGATACCCCACCAGGAGTGGATTTCCTTCCTCATTCTACCCAAGGCCTCTACCCCCATTGTATTGGGCTTTCCTTGGCTACAGCTCCACTCTCCACATGTGGACTGGGTCTCTGGGCAGATCCTGGCTTGGGGTCCTTCGTGTTTCTCGTCCTGTCTTCTCAAGGTGGTCCCCAAGGAGAGACTTTCCATTGCTACCACATCCGTATCTTCTGATCTTCCCACGGCATACAGCGATTACCGGGATGTGTTGTGTAAGAAGTCTGCTGAGGTGCTTCCTCCTCACAGATCTTTCGACTATGCCATTGACCTTGTCCCTGGAGCAACTCTGCCCAGGGGCCGTACCTACCCTCTGTCCATTCCAGAAACTCAGGCCATGTCCGAGTATGTCGCCGAGAATCTGGAGAGAGGTTTCATCCGGAAATCCTCGTCGCCTGCAGGAGCAGGGTTCCTTTTCGTTGCTAAAAAGGATGGTACTCTCAGACCCTGCATCGACTATCGAGGGTTAAACGCAGTGAACATCAAAAACTGATACCCCTTACCTCTAATATCTGAGCTATTCGACAGGTTGAAGGGGGCTTCCATTTTCACCAAGTTGGATCTCAGAGGTGCATACAATCTCATTAGAATACGGGAAGGTGACGAATGGAAGACTGCGTTTAACCCTAGGGACGGGCATTACGAATACCTTTTTGTTTGTGTAATGCTCCAGCTGTGTTCCAGAACTTTGTCAATGAAATCTTCAGGGATCTACTGTACCAGTTTGTTGTCATCTATCTGGATGACATTCTCATCTTTTCTGAAAATCTGCTTGCTCACAGAAACCATGTCCGCACCGTTCTTCAGCGCCTTAGAGAGAATAATCTCTATGCCAAGCTGGAGAAATGTTCCTTTGAATGTCCTGAGGTCCTGTTTCTGGGATGTTTTGTTTCTAGTTTGGGTCTTCACATGGATCCGGGAAAGGTCTCGGCCATTACCAACTGGCCCCTTCCTGCTAGCCTCAAGGCCACACAGCGCTTTCTTGGCTTCACAAATTATTATAGGCAGTTCATAAGGAATTACTCTTCCATTGCCGCGCCTATTATCGCTTTAACCAAGAAGGGTGCGAATGTCAAAGACTGGCCTCCCGAGGCTGTCTCTGCGTTTCACGATCTGAAACAGGCCTTTGTTTCTGGACCTCTCTTAAGAAGACCAAATCCTGGGGATCCATTTTTTATTGTAGTAGACGCTTCTTCCATGGGGGTGGGAGCTGTGCTTCTTCAGTTCTTTGAGAAGAGACGTCAACCATGTGCATTCTTCTCCAAAAAAAATTCTCAGGCAGAGAGAAATTATGCCATTGGTGATCGGGAACTTCTCGCAATTAAATTGGTGTTGGAAGAGTGGCGTCATCTCTTGGAGGGTTCCCCTCACTCCATTACGATCTTTACTGATCACAAGAATCTACAATATCTACAGAATGCTAAACGTCTGAACCCCAGACAGGCCAGGTGGAGTCTCTTCTTTTCTCGTTTTAATTTCACGATTACGTACAAACCTGGTTCCTGCAACGGTCGGGCTGATGCGCTCTCTAGGTCATTTGACACTTTTGACGAGGAGTCCACCCCTGATCCTGAGCCGATCATTCCGACCTCATGCATTGTTGCCCATTCTACCACCCTGGAATCAAAAATTCCTCCTGGCAAGACCTTTGTTCCCACGGAGCTAAGAGCTAAGATCCTTTGTTGGGGACATGATTCCAAGGTGGCAGGTCATGCTGGGTTCCTCCGATCCTTCCTGCTCATCAGTCGTCTCTACTGGTGGCCTAATCTCCGCTCGGATGTTAAAGAGTACGTTAAGGCTTGTCCTGTCTGTGCTCAGTCTAAATCTTCCACACTAGCCCCTGCTGGTCTTCTCATGCCCTTGCCCATTCCTAAGGATCCCTGGTCTCACATCGCCATGGATTTTATCACCGATCTTCCACTGTCGGAGAATAATACAGTCATTTGGGTGGTAATCAATCGGTTCTCCAAGATGGCTCATTTTGTTCCTCTTCCTGGTCTCCCTTCTGCCTCTGCCTTGGTTCCCATTTTCGTACGAGAGATTTTCCGCCTTCATGGTGTTTCTTCCCGTGTCGTTTCGGACAGGGGTGTTCAGTTTACGTCCCGTTTTTGGAGAGCCTTTTGCAAATCCCTCAACATTACCTTGGATTTTACCTCTTCTTACCATCCCCAATCCAATGGCCAGACTGAGAGGGTTAATCAGGAGTTGGAGGTCTTTCTCCGTACCTTGGTCTCGGCTCATCACGATGATTGGGCATCACTACTTCCGTGGGCAGAGTTCTCCCACAATAATCATGTCAACGTCAGTTCTCAGAAAACACCCATTATCACTGTTTATGGAAGACATCCTCAACTCCCTCTTCCTATGACCTGTTCTTCCAACATTCCAGCCTTGGCTACTGTTCAGGAATCATTCAATTCCATGTGGGCTGACGTTCATGATTCCCTCCAGAAAGCTGCCAACAAATTCAAGAGTTTTGCTGACTGTCGCAGGCGTAAGCCGCCTTCTCTTCAGCCAGGAGACAAAGTCTGGCTCTCCACCAGGAACATCAAACTCCGGGTTCCTTCTCTCAAATTTGCCCCAAGATTCATTGGTCCGTACACCATAACTTCTAAACTGAATCCGGTTTGTTTCAAGCTCCAGATTCCCAAAAGCCTCAAAATCTCTAACTCCTTCCATGTTGCCCTTCTGAAGCCTTTAGTCCTCAATAAGTTCTCTCGTCCTCTCTCTACCGCAGCGCCGGTCTCTGAGGGTAATCAGTAATACGAGGTTAGCCAAATTTTGGATTCCCAACTCTGTAGAGGCATTCTCCAGTACCTCGTGCATTGGAAGGGGTTTGGTCCTGAGGAGAGGTCGTGGATCAAGGCTTCTGAGGTCTTTGCACCTCGTCTGTTGAGGAAGTTTCATCTGAAGTTCCCCTCTAAACCTAGTCCCAGGCGGGGAAGGGGGAGGCCTCGTAAGAGGGGGGTACTGTCATGCTTATGCAATAGAGTCTGTTTGTCAGCCTACCTGTTTCCATGTGTTCATCTCCAAAGACCAGCTGTCTCTCGCCTAACTGCTTTTATTAACTCTCATCTAGCATGGCTCCACCCCAGCCCCTATCAGAGAACTCTATATTAACCTCTGCACTGCAGGTCAGCCCTGCTGATCAACCTTTGTGTGTTTGGCTTCCTGTTCATGCCTGCCGTGTGCTCTACATTTATCTCTGTTACCGACCTTGGCGTGTTCTATACTATTCCTGTCTGCTCGTGACCCTGACCTTTTGGCGTGTCCCCGACTATCCTTGTTTGCCTGTGACCCTGAACCTTGGCGTGTACCCTGATGTCCTTGTCTGCTTGTGGCCCTGACCTTGGCTTATTCCTTTACTATCCTTATCCTTCTGTTGACTGCTGTGGGTGTGAGCTGGGGTATCATGGGGGTCGCGACCTGGAGCCAGTTGCAGCCCAGTCCATCCTCACCACTAGAGGCTCTGGTGAACACCTACTGGCTCTTAGACTCCACGCCCCAGGGAATCCTACGCTCTAACCCCGGTGGGATCCGTGTTGGTGTTCCAGCGACCCTGCCTTCCTTATACCCGAGCTTCCAGCAGTCAGCCGTAGGGTTCACTGCCTTGCGGTGCACTCCTGATCCCAACGGTGTGCATCTGTTACCTAGCCTCAAGGTGACCTGACAGCGTGCACATCAGAGCAGGGTTCCCACAAATTGTCTTCAGGGCCATAGCCCTTCCACTTAATAAGGAACTTCTCTTCCTGCAATCCAGGACAGCTTCCACTTTGAACTCCTCATTTCCTTCCACCAACACAGGAGCAGGAGTCTCGTATTCCCAAGCAGGAAAGGGAATAACCACGGATCGTTTCAAGAGGGACACGTGGAACACTGGATGAATTCTGAGATTTTCTGGTAGGCTTAACTCGAAAGCAACAGCGTTAATCCTTCTTTTTATAGGAAATGGGCCAATGTATCTTGGTCCTAGCTTCCTTGAAGGGCAGGCCAGCTTTAGATTTGTGATAGATAGCCATACCTTATCTCCGGGTTTCAGATCCAGATCACCTCTTCTTCTGTCATAGAATCTCTTGTCATCTACTTGGGACTTGGAGATATCTTCTTGCAGGAATAGGTTGTTAACTTTCCAGAACTCCAGACGATCCTGTACTGCCGTTACTGAGGATTCCTTGGGGACATCGGGCAAGAAAGATGGATGAAACCCATAATTAGCAAAAAAGGGGGTTTGCTTGATAGAGGAGTGTATTGAATTATTGTAGGCGAACTCTGCTAACGGCAAAAGAGACGCGCAGTCGCCCTGTGCAAAAGAAGAGAAACATCTGAGATATTGCTCCAGAGTCTGGTTCGTTCTCTCTGTTTGCAGATGATCTGTAGGCAGATGATAAGCAGAGTTTAATGCCCAAGACTTCACACAGGGATTTCCAAAACCTGGAAGTAAACTGTACTCCACGATCCGACGTGATGTTAACAGGGATACCATGTAGGCGTACCACTTCCTTGACAAAGGATGAGGCAGTCTCTGCAGCGGAAGGAGTACCTTTTAGGGGCACAAAGTGGGCCATTTTGGATAGGCGATCCACTATGACAAAGATGGTGGTAAATCCCTTAGATGGGGGTAACTCGACAATGAAGTCCATGGAGATTATGCTCCATAATTTATCCGGTACAGGGAAAGGTTCCAGCAGGCCCCAATTCTTGGATCTGTCTGTCTTGTTCCGTAAGCACATAGTGCAAGATCTCACATGGTCTCTGCAGAATTGTATTAAGTCTGGCCACCAGAAGGAGCGAAGGACCAGTTTTGAAGTTTTGTGTACCCCGAAATGCCCTGCCAGAGGATGATCGTGGCACATGTAGGGGACTGCTGTCCGTAACTGTTCTGGAACAAAGATCTGTGTACCATGGAAGTAGAGACCCTCTTTAAAATGGAGATGAAGACTGCTGGGGGGATGATTCAAGACTGCTGTCTTGATTTGGGAAATGAGATCAGTTTGTAGTAACAGGAAGTTTTTAGTGGATAGGATGGTATCAGGTTCGGGAGATACTTCAGTATCTTGAAACATACGTAAAAGAGCGTCGGGCTTCCCGTTCTTGGATCCGGGCCGGTAAGGGATGTGAAAGCAGAATCTTGCAAAAAAGAGAGCCCACCTGGCCTGGCGAGATCTTAATCTTTTGGCCGTTCTCAAGTATTCCAGGTTTTTATGATCTGTGAATACAAGAATAGGTTGTGCGGCTCCCTCTAGCAAATAACGCCATTCTTCAAGGGCAGATGTAATAGCGAGTAATTCCCCATCACCAACATCATAGTTCCTTTCAGGATTACTCAGTTTTCTGGAGAAGAAAGCGACAGGATGAAGTAGGGATTTTGTCCCTTGTCTTTGGGACAATATGGCTCCCACGGTTATTTCAGAGGCATCCACTTAAAGGACATAGGGCAGAGCAGGATCTGGATGTTTCAGGATAGGTGCGACTGTGAAAAGGCCTTTCAGTTTTTCGAATGCTGTCAGAGCTTCTGAGGTCCATGTGAAGGTCATACGTTGCTTGGTTAACTGGGTGATAGGGGATACGATACTGGAAACGTCTTTAATTAATTTTCTGTAAAAATTAAGGAACCCCACAAACCGCTGCACAGATTTTTTATCAGCAGGGGCAGGCCAATCGAGTACTGCAGATACCTTCTGTGGGTCCATGGCAATTCCGTCTGCAGAGATAATAAGCCTCAGGAACTGGATGGTAAGCTTTTCGAACTCACATTTCTCCGCCTTGGCATAGAGATGATGTTTCCTTAGTCTGTTTAACACTTTTTTCACGTGAATTCGATGAGCCTCTAAAGAGGTGGAAAAAATTAAAATGTCGTCCAAGTAAACAATAGTAAATAAATCAAGAAAGTCCCGGAACACATTGTTTACAAAATGCTGGAAGGTGGCTGGAGCATTACAGAGTCCAAAGGGCATCACCAGGTACTCAAAATGTCTGAAACGAGACCTGAAGGCCGTCTTCCATTCATCCACTTCTCTTATTCTAATTGGGTTGTATGCTCCCCTTAAGTCTAATATTGTAAATATACGAGCCTCTCGTAACCTCTGAAATAGTTCCGGAATAAGAGGTAAGGGGTATCGGTTTTTGATGGTTACTTTATTTAAGTCCCGGTAGTCAATACAGGGCCGGAGGGAGTGATCCTTTTTTTCCACGAAGAATATTCCCGCTCCTGCAGGAGAAGAGGATGGCCAGATAAACCCCTTGTCAAGGTTCTCATCGATGTACTTCCGCATGTCCTCCAGTTCTGGTTCTGAGAGTGGGTAGATCCTGCCAAAGGGAATTTCTGCACCAGGTAAGAGATCGATAGAACAGTCATATGGTCTATGAGGAGGGAGAGTGTCAGCGTTTTTTTATTGAAAACGTCCAGAAAATCATGGTAAACAGAAGGCACAAGTTTAATAGTATCAGGATCCATGTTAATGCTGAAGAGCAGTTCTTTGGACTTGGATGGAGGAGGAAGGCAGAATTCATTACAGTACTTAGAAGGAAAAGTCACTTGCCCTGTGACCCAGTTGATGAGGGGGTTGTGTGCCTTCAACCAGGGCTGCCCAAGGATGACAGGAAATAGTGGATATTTAATGACATCTAGACGTAGCAGCTCACAATGCCCAGAAGCTGTGAGACACAGGATGGGTTCAGTCTCTAGAGTGACAGGCCCTGATTTGATACCTGAACCACCTGCCAGATGGACCATGAAGCTGTTCTTCTTGGCACACAAGGGGAGTACGTGCATATTTGCAAAGGCAGAGGCAGGTGATGGGTCCGTGGAGCAGACAAGCATTAAGTGAGGATTCCCGGCCTTTTCAAACTACCTTTCATGCAGGCGGCGGTCGATGTGAATGCAAAGAGAGATTAAGTAATTCAGAGAGGCAGGGGTTTCCACTCTGGCAAGCTCATCCTTGATGACTTCAGATAGTCCCAGGCGAAATTGGAAATGTAAGGCTGCGTTGTTCCATTCTGTATCAGAACTCCACAGGCGAAAGTCAGAGACGTAGTCCTCCACAGGTCTGGAACCCTGTTGCAGGTGGCTTAATGAGGTTTCAGCAGTCTGATGACAAAAAGGGTCAGCATACAGTTGGGCCATGGCAGCAAACAAAGAGTTGACTGAATGCAGGACAGGGTCATGCTGTTCCCGAAGCTAAAATGCCCAGGCCTGGGGTTCCTCCAGCAGCAGGGAAATGAGAAATCCAACCTTCACTCCCTCAGTAGGAAATGTGCGAGGAAGCAAGGAGAAATACAGCTCACAGGAATTCTGAAAAGTCCTGAACTTCCTACGGTTACCAGAAAAACGTTCGGGCAATGGTACCCTGGGCTCAGGAAGATAAGGTAAAACTGCTTGGGTGCAGGTCAAGCTGGAAGTACTCAGTAGTTGATCATGGATGCGGGCTAAGTCCACATGCAACCCTTTTACTACATGGGAGAGTGTGGTAACAGTCTGACAAAGGGTTGATAGCAGAGAGACCTCCCTTTCAGACTCCATCTTGGGCTGACTGATACTGTCACGTACCTGAAGGGAGACTGAAATGACGAGGTCAGCCTCTCTTGTATCTCCAGTCCAGGTCCCACTGAGAGTGAAACAGAAGGAGCCAAGGAACAGGAGGCACACAGATGGAGACCTGGAATCCTGTAGCAGGAAGTGGCAGCTGGTCGCAGGACTGTGGTTGCAGAGCAGGAAGTGGCAGCTGGTCGCAGGGCTGCAGTTGCAGAGCAGGAAGTTGCAGCTGGTCGCAGGACTGTAGTTGCAGGCACTCGGTTAGTTGTGCTGGGCCAAACTGGGCACCAGGGCAAGGTCACAGGAATAGCCGGGTTTGTCAACAGGCGAGCAGCAGGGTAATGGAACATCAGGCAAAGGCGGGTCAGATGGGAAGCCGGGTTTGTCAACAGGCGGGCAGCAAGGTTCCGGAACATCAGGCAGGGACAAGTCAGATGGGAAGCTGGGATCAGGAACCAGAGATCAGGTAAAGCAGAGTTCAGAGCCGGGTAAACAAGAGCCAAGGTCAGCAACGGGAATCAAGCAGAACAACACAGGTTTCAGAGTAACGAGAACACAGCTGAAGACCAGTCAGCACCGATCAGTTGCTGGGGCCTCCTTTAAATAGGCAGACTGGCGCCAACTGGTGCTAAGGCGCGCTCCTGCGTGTGTACAGCGGGCACTACGCATGAGTGCGCACAGGTATCTGTGGTCTCCCGTGCGCATGCGCACCAGCGTGCCAGGCGATTTCTGCTTGTTTCCTTACAGGCAGGTTCAGAGGTGGTTGACGCCATGCCAGCTTAAGCCAGGTATGGTGGTTTGCAACAATGCCACCAACCTCCTCTCCGCCCTCCGACAGGGACAACTGACCCATGTGCCCTATTTGGCTCACGTCCTTAACTTGGTGGTACAGCGGTTCTTGGGCAGGTACCCGGGCTTAAAGGATGTCCTGAGGCAGGCCAGGAAAGTCTGTGTGCATTTCTGCAGGTCATATAATACCAGTGCTCGGCTGGCTGACCTTCAAAAGGAATTTAACCTGCCCAAGAACTGCCTAATCTGTGACATGCCCATCAGGTGCAACTCAACGTTGGCCATGCTGCAGCAGAGGGCCATCAATGAGTACCTATGCGACTATGGCACCAGGACAGGATCAGGGGACCTTGTTTTTTTTTCCCTACGCCAGTGGGCTATGATCAGGGATGCATGCACTGTCCTGTCACCATTTCAGGAGGCCACAAGGATGGTGAGCAGTGACAGTGCATGCATCAGTGACACTGTCCCCCTTGTCCACCTGTTGGAGCCCACACTGCATGGAATAATGGACAGGGCACTTGAGGCAGAACAGAGGGAGGAAGAGGAGGGCTTCCTTACCTCTCAAGGCCCCCTTTATCCAGACATTGTTCCTGCGTGCCTGCCGATCACACAGGAAGAGGAGGAGGATTGTGTCAGCATGGAGGTGGAGCCTTGCACTCAGCATCAGCAGCAGTCTTCAAGGAATCATTTACAGTTCGAAGAAACCCATGGACTTGTACGTGGCTGCAGATCATGTCGTCCTTAGTGACCCAGAGGACTCTGGACCGAATGCCTCAGCAAACATACGCTGCATGGCCTCCCTGATCCTGCAAAGTCTGCAGAAGGATCCTCGTATTTGTGGTATCAAGGGGAGGGATGATTACTGGCTGGCAACCCTCCTTGATCCACGTTACAAGGGTAAGGTTGCGGACCTTATCTTGCCATCGCAGAGGGAGCAGAGGATGAAACATCTTCGGGAGGCCTTGCAGAAAGGTTTGTGCAATGCATTTCCAGAGCCTGGGAGGTTACAATTTCCTGGTCCTCCTGGACATTGTGTTGCTAAGGCTTCGGTCAGTCACAGAAGGAGCGGTGGAGAAGGTGGCCGTCTGACCGATGTGTTCAGACAATTTTTTAGTCCGCAGCCCCAAGGTGTGATCGGTTCCAGCAACCATCGCCAGCGTCCGATTCACATGGTGCAGGATTACCTAGGGGCAAGATCAGACTTGGAAACCTTTCCCACCGAAAATGCTCTGGGTTACTGGGTCTTGAGAATGGATCACTGGCCAGAGCTTGCACAGTATGCAATTGAGCTACTGACCTGTCCTGCATCCAGCATTCTTTCGGAATGCACATTCAGTGCTGCTGGAGGCTTTGTAACCGATTACAGGGTGCGCCCGTCCACCGAATCGGTCGATCGGCTGACCTTCATAAAAATGAATCAGTCTTGGATCACCAGCTACCAAGCACCTGATGCTGATGCAACCGATTGATTTTTTTTTAATGTGAGATCCCTTTAAGACGGCCTATGCTGATACTGAGTGTCTATCCTGTTATGCTGAGTCACAATTCTCTTCCTCCTCAATTTTCATGCTGATAGCTTGTAAGAACATTTTTGGTTCTGGGCACCGCCACCAGTGGCCAAGGCCCAATTTTTCTGCCCCTGTTTAACAGGGGCGTGCAATTACAATTGTTGATGAAATACTTTGCAGCAGGGCTCATTCCTGCGCTCCAACTAGAGTATCTGTGAGGGGTTGCAGTGTTGTGGCACCAGTGCCTAAGGCCCAATTTTTCTGCCTCTGTTCAACAGGGACATGTAATTACAATTCTTGATATAATATTTCACAGCAGGGCCCATTCCTGTGCCCACCAAGAGTAACTGTGAGAGCTTACAGTGTTGTGGCAACACCACCACCACCAAAGGCCCAATTTTTCTACCACTGTTCAACAATGGCATGTAATTACAATTCTTGATCTAATATTTCACAGCAGGGCCTTTTCCTGCGCCCACCAAGAGTAACTATGAGGGCTTACAGTGTTGTGGCAACACCAACACCTAAGGCCCCAATTTCTGCAGAGTATATAGGGCAGGCCCCTACTTTCAAACATCCAACTCACAAACGACTCCTACTTGCAAACGGAAGGAGACAACAGGAAGTGAGATGAAATCTACCCCTAGGAAGGGAAATTCTCTCCTGTAAGAGTTAATATGGGAAAAACGTGTCTCCTCTTCACAGATGCTTTATCACCAATCCTTGTTTCACTAAAAACCCCAAATTTTCAAAAAACATTTGTCATTGGGACAGAAAGTGAGGTGAAATCTTCTGAAGAGGTGCACAGACAGCAAAACAAATGTTATGTGAAAGTGGAAACTCCTGCGCTGTCGGGGGGGGCTACGCTAAAAGGACACTGCTGCAACACCTAAGTACTGATCCAAAGCAGGACAAATGAGACAAAGTGGGGGAAGATGGTAGTTGCGCTGTGATGAAGGGGGGGGGCTCCCCCCCTTCATCTCAGCAAAACAAATGTTATGTTTTCCAAAAAGCTTAAAAATAGATTTTTTTGGCTGGAGCTACACTTTAAAAATGTACCAGTTCAAAATTACAAACAGATTCTACTTAACAACAAACCTACAGTCCCTGTCTTGTTTGCCCCATGCCTTTCCTTTTTCTAATTTGGGTGCGGGGTTCCCTTTAATATCCATACAAGACCCAAAGGGCCTGGTAGTGGACTGGGGGGTGGGGGGGTACAGAAGCCGTTTGTCTCACTGATTTTCATCCATATTGCCGGGACCCGACATTACATTAAAGCTGCAAGCAGTTTTAAATGACTTTTATTCCTTTAAAAATGTAAATTTGTGCAGGGACTGTTATAAGCACGGGAAGCACGCGCCACTTTACAGGCATACTATAGACACCCCCCAGGTACGATATTTAAAAGGAATATTTTTCTCTCTTTTTTATCACTTTAAGCATCATTAAAATCACTGCTCCCGAAAAAAAGTCAATTTTTAAAACTTTTTTTGCATTGATACATGTGCCCTGGGGCAGGACCCAGGTCCCCAAACCCTTTTTAGGACAATAACTTGCAAATTAGCCCTTAAAATTAGCACTTTTGATTTTGAACATTTGAGTCCCATAGACTTTAATGGGGTTCTAAAGTTTGCGCAAACTTTCGGTCCATTTGCAGGTTCTGGTGCGAACCGAACCAGGGGGTGTTCGGCTCATCCCTAGTGAGGAGTACAAAGACAAATGTGTCTTACCTACAGTCAAACATGGTGGTGAGAGTGTCATGGTCTGGGGCTGCATAAGTGCTGCCGGCACTGAGGAGCTAAAGTTTTTTGAGGGAACCATGAATGTCAACATGCACTGTGACATACTGAAGCATAGCATGACCCCCGCCCTTCAGAGACTGGACTGCATGGCAGTGTTCCAACACGATGACGACCCCAAACACACCTCCAAGATGACCACTGCCTTGCCAAAGAAACCGAGGGTAAAAGTGATGGACTGACCAAGCATGTCTCCAGGCCTAAACCCTATTGAGCATCTGTGGGGCACACTCAAACGGAAGGTGGAGGAGTGCAAGGTCTCTAACATCCACCAGCTCTGTGATGTCATCATGGAGGAGTGGAAGAGGACTCCAGTGGCAACCTGTGAAGCTCTGGTGAACTCCATGCCCAATAGGGTTAAGGCAGTACTGGAAAATAATGGTGGCCCCCCAATTATTGACACTCTGGGCCCAATTTGGACATTTTCACTTAGGGGTGTACTCACTTTTGTTGCCAGCAGTTGGCTGTGTTGAGTTATTTTGAAGGGACAACAAATTTACACTGTTATACAAGCTGTACACTCACTACTTTACATTATAGCAAAGTGTAATTTCTTCAGTGTTGTCACATGAAAAGATATAGTAAAATATTTACAAAAATGTGAGGGGTGTACTCACTTTTGTGAGATACTGTATATCTATCTATCTATCTATCTGCACTGTAGATATAGGCTACACTGGATGCAGAATATATATATATGTATATATATTGTGTAAAATCATGGGTCAGAGCAGTATAATGCCTACGACCCTCTACTTATGCATAAAAATAATAATAATAGTGTCATGAAAAATATTAATTTTATCATGAAAAGAAATTTCCTTAACACCCAGTGAAAAGTGTCACTATAAATAATAAATTACAAGAAATGAATGATCAAGTTCAACAGTTGTTTTTCAATCTTCTTGTGAAAAATCTTCTTCTACTCTTCCACCACACCACCGTGATAGTGACACCACTCCCTCTGAAGAGCGCACTCACCAGATTGTATAGCCTCCCACTCTCGTGTTTGGCAAAACAGCAATTGAACCACACCTGGGTTGCATGTGATGAACCGTGACTCCAATCAAGCCAGCTCCATATGTGAAAAAATAAAGTGCTCCACATAGCGTGATACCATTTTGACAGATTTATTAAAAACACTTCAAACACACTTCAATGGTTACACTCACTTTTAAACTGAAACATAAAGGCCTTTAAAATCCACAGCAAGCACAGCAAGCAACAGGATCAGTGATCCAACGGTGCACCGCGGTCACAGCGGACCTGAAGTGTAAACTGGTGTATCTCTCACCCAACCTTCTAAGGCCCAGCCATCCGATCGGTGTAGTCCTCCTCAGACAGCGGCATCTAATGTCAGTGCGATGGAATGCCGTGTAACCATGCCCAAGACATGTTTCGTCGAATAGATTTTTTCAAATGGGATTGGCTACACGGATGGTTCATCAATCCTTATATACTATCTATGATTAGTCATGTGATCACCATCAGTCATGTGATCACCATCAGTCATGTGATCACCATCAGTCATGTGACCTCCTGCTCTGCACATGCTCACACTTCATGTCCCCCTGACCGTGAAGCACAGGTACAAAGACTGAATGCATTAGTAGATCCCAAACATTTTTACGGTGTGTAGTTAGAATGCTGCGTCCAGCATTACCATATATGACATATGACATATCCTAACTTATAATCCACCACTAGTTACAGTGCTAATGTGGAAAAGTAACCAATAAAAATGAATATTAATAAATTAAAATGAACATTTCAACAGGAGATAATGATAATGATAATAATCTCTATCTGTACACGTGTGAGAGGTATAGTTTTGGGATTTTGATCAGTCTATGTATTTATTTAAGTGGCAGCTTTTTTTCACTGTACACTGTGGATGTACACATATTTTGTATTCATTTACACATCTTTTATGCAACTTTGCACTTTTCTTTGGCACAGTGGAGTAAGAGAGATTCAGGGGCGGTTTATTTGTATCTCTTGCTACAAACCAATATATATATATATATTATATATTATATATATATTTTTGCGGGTATTTATTATAGCAAAAAGTAAAAAATATTGCTTTTTTTTCAAATTGGCGGTCTTTTTTTGTTTATAGCGCAAAAAATAAAAACTGCAGCTCAAATACCACCAGAAGAAAGCTCTATTTGTGGGAAAAAAAAGAACATCAATTTTGTTTGGGTACAACATTGCATGACCATGCAATTGTCAGCTAAAATAACGCAGTGCCGAATCGCAAAAAATGCTCTGGTCAGGGCCTTCCGGGCCTGTAGTGGCTAATACACCGCTTAAAGTGTATTAGAAAAAGTACACCACAGAATGCACTGTAGATATAGGCTACACTGGATGAAGAGTATATATATATATATATATATATATATATATATATACACACACACACATACATACACACACACACACACGAGACTGTATATATATTAATACACTGCCTATATAGTCTATGCTAAATACAGAGTATACACACACGCGCACACACACACAAACACACAAACACACACACATACATATATATATATATATATATATTCAAACTTTGGGTGGGTTACTGCCTTTTCTTTGTCCTTGCTGTTAGACTGGAATGGTCAAGGTGGACTCCCTGTTCTTCACCGATATCCATCAACATAAACGAAGGGACACGTTCTCCAATGCAAATATATTTACTGAATCTTCAAATCATCAAAGTCGTCATGTACATCAATTGCAGCTACTGTATACAGTTGCGAGCATCCCTGCTCTTCCTCAGGCTGTATGGCTTTGTGTGAAAATTCTATGAGTGATTCCCTCTTTTGTTCAAAAACTCTAGTACAAGTGGGTGTTACCCCACAGGTGTGTCCCATGCTTCCAAAATGAAAGGCCCTGGGAGAAAAACATTAACCCCATGTCAGTTCCAATTTGTTTCCTACCTAGGCAAACAGATGCCTGCACAAGCCAAATAGATTGAGAAAGAGATAAAACAAATCAATCAATAATTCCATATAAACATATTTTCATTCATCATCTAGATAAAAATATCTTAAATGAAAAACTCGCATACAGGTGCAATAGACATGGATGGACCCACAACTGTATTAAAATGAAATCCTACGTCAGTTGAGTGACCAAACTGTCTATAAAAAGGTGCCAAATTACCCCACCTGGCAAATTAGGAAGCAATTAGAAAGTGTCTTAAAACCAGCTTTAAAAGAGGGAATGATCACACGTGACCTTTATGATTTTTTGCTACCTGCTCATACCCGGATTCCCATTTTGTATATCTTACCTAAAACACACAAAGACAGCTATTCTCCACCTGGTCGTCCCATAGTGTCAGGACGCGATTCTATTTTTGTTCCAACTGCACAGTTTTCAGACAAGATCTTGGCACCCCTTGTGAAGAACACCAGAGCATATATCAAGGACACTAATGATTTTTTGTGTAAAATCAAGGACATTTCCCAGTGTTCTGGAAATTAAATTTTAGTCACTTGGGATGTCAATAGTTTGTACACATCCATCCCACATCAACCTGGTATTGATGCGGCGATGGATCTGATTAGAGGATGTAATAACTTTTCAGACATGCAAATCTCTCTTTTCGAAAAATTATTTAAAATAATATTATCAAACAACTATTTTCTGTTTAAGGATCAATTTTTTATGCAACTGAAAGGAGTTGCAATGGGTTCTAATGTTGCCCCACCATATGCCTGTACATTTATGAATGACTTTGAACACAGGTACATCTTTCAGAATGAATTATTTAAAAGCCATTGCGCCACCTGGTGGCGATACATTGATGATGTTTTTGTCATATGGCGGGGCAACATGGAATTGCTACTTGCCTTTGATGTGATGCTGAACGATTTTTCTCATGAGATCCAATTCAAAATCAACATTGGGGGGAAATCGGTTCCATTTTTGGATACCAGGATTTACATTGATAACAATCAGATGGAATCCAATTTGTATATCAAGCCGACTGATAGGAATCAGCTACTATTGTTTGACAGCTTTCATCCCCCCCATGTCTTCCGTTCCATTGTAAGAAGTCAACTTTTGCGGCTCAGGAGAATCGTTAGTAATGAAACCGTGAGGAATTTAAGAATGAAGGAAATGTGTTCTAAGTTTCAGGAACGAGGATATCCCAATTACATTATTTCACAAGAAGTAAAAAAGATAGAGGAGGAGGAGATAGGTACAGCTCGAGTGAGACATAGACCACAGACGAGACGATTACCGTTTTTGATGCAATTTCACAGTTACAGCGAGCAGGTTTTTAGAGTCATCAAGAAACATTGGCTCCTTTTAAAACGCTCCTATCCACAGATTGAGGTCTTTCAACAAACACCATTTAAAGCCTTTAGAAGGAATAAAACGCTGCGAGATGCATTGGTGAGATCAGAATATAGACCAAGGGAAAACATATCTAAAATGACATTTCTGGGTAAGAAAAGGAAAGGGTGCTTTCCCTGCTTGAGTTGCATTCAATGTAAGCTTTTACTTAAAGGTGACCAGTATGTCCATCCTGAAAATGGAGATAAGGTTGCGATTAACCACTTCCCGCCCGGCCTATAGCGGATTGACGGCCGGGCGGTGGTTCAGTTATCCTGACTGGGCGTCATATGACGTCCTTCAGGATAACATGCCGCAGCGCGCCCCCGGGGGCGCGCATCGCGGCGATCGGTGGACCGGTGTGTCAGTCTGACACACCGCTACACCGATCTTGGTAAAGAGCCTCCGGCGGAGGCTCTTTACCACGTGATCAGCCGTGTCCAATCACGGCTGATCACGCTGTCAATAGGAAGAGCCGTTGATCGGCTCTTCCTCACTCGCGTCTGACAGACGCAAGTAGAGGAGAGCCGATCGGCTGCTCTCCTGGCAGGGGGGGTCTGCGCTGATTGTTTATCAGCGCAGCCCCCCCGCAGATCACCACACTGGACCACCAGGGATCGCCACTAGGACCACCAGGGAAGGGAAACATGTGGATGGCCATGTATGTACCCCATGGCCATCCACATGTGCCCAGTCAGTGCCAAATCTGTGCCAATCAGTGCCCACAAATGGGCACTGATTGGCACAATTATGTTGCAGTGATGCCCAGCAATGCCACACTTAGGGGCATCACTGCCATCAATTAGTATCATCAGTGCCACCCATCAGTGTCCATCGGTGCCACCTGTCAGTGCCCATCTGTGCCCATCTGTGCCCACCAATCAGTGCCCATCCGTGCCTATCTGTGCCAACTATCAGTGCCACCCATAACTACCCATCAACGCCACCTACGAGTGCCCATCAATGCCACCTACGAGTGCCCAACAGTGCCGCCTATCAGTGCCCATCGTGCCACCTATCAGTGCCCATCAGTGCCACCTACCAGTGCCACCTATCAGTGCCCATTAGTGCCACCTATCAGTGCGCATCAGTGCCGCCTATCAGTGCCCATCATCAGTGCCCGTCAGTGCCACCTCATCAGTGCCACCTCATTGGTGCCACCTCATCGGTGCCACCTCATTGGTGCCACCTCATCGGTGCCCATCAGTGCCGCCGTATCAGTGCCCGTTAGTGCAGCCATATCAGTGCCCGTCATTGAAGAAGAAAACGTACTCATTTACAAAAAATTTTAACAGAAACAAAGAAAAACGTGTTTTTTTTTCAAAATTTTCGGTCTTTTTTTATTTGTTGCGCAAAAAATAAAAACACCAGAGGTGATCAAATACCACCAAAAGAAAGCTCTATTTGTGGGAACAAAATGATAAAAAATTTGTTTGGGTATAGTGTAGCATGACCGCGCAATTGTCATTCAAATTGTGACAGTGCTGAAAGCTGAAAATTGGGCTGGGCGGGAAGGTGTCTAAGGCTGGATTCACACCTATGCAGTTTTAGTGCTTTTTGCATTTTGCAGATTTGCACTACAGAACGTGTTCCATAGGAAACCATGTGTAATGGACTGTGGTGCAAATCTGCAAAATGCAAAAAGCACTAAAAATGCATAGGTGTGAATCCAGCCTAAGTGCCTGGTATTGAAGTGGTTAATGGATTTTTTACATGCCAATCCTCCTATATGATCTATATTCTGACCTGCCCATGCAAATTGTTGATGTTGGTGAAACAACCCAAAAGATTAAAGACCGAATCGCACAGCATTGCAGCACCATTAGATTGAAACAACCAGGGCTGCCAGTATCAAGAAATTTTTTGGAGAAAGGGCATCAGGACTCAGATTTAAGATTTATGGTGCTTGAGGAGGTTCCCCGAGACAGAAGAGGGGGTGACAGAATATTGAGACTTAAGCAGCGAGAGGTTTGGTGGATCAACAGGTTACGATCCCTCTATCCAGATGGGATGAATAGGGACTATGATTTGTACCTATTTTTATGACGATCGAGTTAGCGACTTTTTTACATTTTCTATTTTCAGATAGTCGCATCTATTTTTATGACGATCAAGTTAGCGACTTTTTTACATTTTCTATTTTCAGACAGTCACATCTTGACACATGGGAATAAGTGGGAATTGATCAGAAGGATGAAAATCCTATGAAGTCCTGATTGGAATTTGTGGACTACATGTCTATTGCACCTGTATGCGATTTTTTCATTTAAGATATTTTTATCTAGATGATGAATGAAAATATGTTTATATGGAATTATTGATGTTTTGATTGTGACACTATGGGTTGAAAAATTTGTTTTATCTCTTTCTCAATCTATTTGGTTTGTGCAGGCATCTGTTTGCCTAGGTAGGAAACAAATTGGAACTGATATGGGGTTAATGTTTTTCTCCCAGGGCCTTTAACTTTGGAAGCATGGGACACACCTGTGGGGTAACACCCACTTGTACTAGAGTTTTTGAACAAAAGAGGGAATCACTCATGGAATTTTCACACAAAGCCATACAGCCTGAGGAAGAGCAGGGATGCTCGCAACTGTATACAGTAGCTGCAATTGATGTACATGACGACTGTGATGATTTGAAGATTCAGTAAATATATTTGCATTGGAGAACGTGTCCCTTTGTTTATGTTTATATATATATATATATATATATATATATATATATATATATATATATATATATATATTAGAGTTGCCACCTCATCCCTTTAAACCCGAACACATATCAATTACACAGGTTCAGAGGCTGATTAAGGTGGTAATTAAACTCACTTGTTGCCTTATGTGCATTAAATTAGCCTTCAGAACCTGTGTAATTCATATGTGTTCGGGTTTAAAGGGATGGGGTGGCAACTCTAATATATATATATATATATATATATATATATATATATATATATATATATATATATATATATATATATATATATATATATATATATACATATATATATATATATATATATATAGTGGGGCAAAAAAGTATTTAATCAGCCACCAATTGTGCAAGTTCTCCCACTTAAAAAGATGAGAGAGGCCTGTAATTGTCATCATAGGTATACCTCAACTGTGAGAGACAAAATGTGGAAACAAATCCAGACAATCACATTGTCTGATTTTTGAAAGAATTTATTTGCAAATTATGGTGGTAAAGAAGTATTTGGTCAATATCAAAAGTTCATCTCAATACTTTGTTATATATCCTTTGTTGGCAATGACAGAGGTCAAACGTTTTCTGTAAGTCTTTACAAGGTTGTCATACACTGTTGGCCCATTCCTCCATGCAGATCTCCTCTAGAGCAGTGATGTTTTGGGGCTCTCGCTGAGCAACACAGACTTTCAACTCCCTCCAAAGGTTTTCTATGGGGTTGAGATCTGGAGACTGGCTAGGCCACTCCAGGACCTTTAAATGCTTCTTACGAAGCCACTCCTTCATTGCCCGGGTGGTGTGTTTGGGATCATTTTCATGCTAAAAGACCCAGCCACATTTCATCTTCAATGCCCTTGCTGATGGGTGGTGGTTTGCACTCAAAATCTCACGATACATTGCCCCATTAATTCTTTCATATACATGGATCAGTCGCCCTGTTCCTTTTGCAGAGAAACAGCCCCAAAGCATGATGTTGCCACCCCCATGCTTCACAGTAGGTATGGTGTTCTTTGGTTGCAACTCAGCATTCTCTCTCCTCCAAACATGACGAGTTGTGTTTCTACCAAACAGTTCTACTTTGGTTTCATCAGACCATATGACATTCTCCCAATGCTCTTCTGGATCATCCAAATGCTCTCTAGCAAACCTCAGACAGGCCCGGACATGTACTGGCTTAAGCAGGGGGACACGTCTGGCACTGCAGGATCTGAGTCCCTGGCGGCGTAGTGTGTTACTGATGGTAGCCTTTGTTACATTGGTCCCAGCTCTCTGCAGGTCATTCACTAGGTCCCCCGTGTGGTTCTGGGATTTGCTCACCGTTCTTGTGATCATTTCGACCCCACGGGGTGAGATCTTGCGTGGAGCCCCAGATCGAGGGAGATTATCAGTGGTCTTGTATGTCTTCCATTTTCTAATTATTGCTCCCACAGTTGATTTCTTCACACCAAGCTGCTTGCCTATTGCAGATTCAGTCTTCCCAGCCTGGTGCAGGTCTACAATTTTGTTTCTGGTGTCCTTCGACAGCTCTTTGGTCACCCGATGTTCGACTCGAACATCAAGCTCATCCCTACTCACTAGTAATAATGAACAGAGCCCTGTTCTATCTATCTGCACTCCAAAATCACACTGCAAATGGCTCCTCTGTGAAGGAACCTTTTGTAGTTTTGTGTGGGTTTATGAGCAATGAGCATTGATTGGGCAAAGTCATCATGACTTTCTCCAATTATGGCTCTGACAGTGCTCTGGACCCTAATTGCGCAAAGCCTTTCATTGCTCCAGTCAATCAAGGCTTAGAATGCACTGTGCAGTGCGCATTGCATTGTGGGGCATTCGGAGGGCTGAACAAACGGTCGAACGTTCTGCCAATTTGGGTGTTCGCTGAACAGTTTGGCTCAAACTCTTCACCCAACACTAGTTGGATGCATTACTTTATGATATTTATGATATTATGAGCCAGTGGGTGGAATCATAAAGAAATCTCTTTTTTTTTTCTTATTATTATTGGTTCACAAATACCTAAGAATGCATCCTAGTTACTTTAGATGATTTTATACTATAGGAATGTCATTACAAACTTATATTACCAAGTCCACCAAGCCCCTTCAGGAATGTGTGCTATCTTCCTTAAAAGATAATATCACTTTTCTAAGGGTCGATTGGTCATTACTTACCCATTTGTCCTGTATATACCACCATGAATCCGACTGAGACAGAACTTCTGTCACAGAAGTACAGTTAAATCACACTTGTTTAATAATAATAAATCAAAGGTAAACAGAGTAAATGTAGTCAAAACATAGCCAGAGTTCAGGAACCGGAAAGGATAGTCAGACAAAACAAAACGTCAGGGAGCCATAGATGAGCGTAGTATGACCGCTCCCCCTCAGAGGACCCCCAGGCTTGAGGGGAAAACATCTATGGAAATCAAAGAGGAGGACAGGGGCATGTACGTCCGAGGATGAGACATAAGAGCGTTTCTCCAGACCATACCCTTTCCAATGCACCAGGTACTGTATGCCCACTGAACCTAAGGGAGTCAACAATGGACTATACTTCATACTCCTCATGGTTCTCAACCTGTACAGGGTAAGGACGAGGCACCGAGGTGTTAAAGCAGTTGCAGACCAAAGGTTTTAATAAGGAGACATGAAATACATTTGAGATACGCATATTAGAAGGAAGGTCTAATGCGCAAGCCACTGGGTTAATCCTGAAAAGAATATGCAAAGGCCCAATAAACAGAGGTGCGAACTTCAGAGAGGGAACACAAAGTCGGAGGTTGCGAGATGACAGCCAGACCCTGTCCCCAACCTGGTAGGAAGGCGCAGGCAGGCGTCTGCAGTCAGCAAGGAGTGTGTACCTATCATTAGCATGTTGCAAAGCCTCCTGGACTTGTGCCCAAGTGGAACAAAGACCACAGAGATGCTCCTCTAACGCAGAATACTCTGCAAAACAAAGGAGTCAGGCAACATGGAAGGGTGGAAACCATGGTTCGCCATAAACGGGGACAATTGGGAAGCAGAATTCAAAGGCACTATCGTGAGCAAACTCCGCCCATGGTAAGAGGTCTGACCAGTTGTTATGATGGTCAGAAATAAAGCAAGGTAGGAATTGCTCCAAGGAGAATGTAAGCGAAAGATCTCCCGAGCAAAAACAGAAGCCAGTTCCTTAGAAGTGGGCAACTTCTTAAGTGGAATACAATGGGACATTTTCAAGAACCGTTCAACCACCATAAGGATAACTGTGTTGCCCTGAGAGTTGGGTAACTCCACAACGAAATCCATAGGATAAGTGGGTCCAGGGCCTTTCTCCATTGAGTATGGGTTGTAGGAGGCCCACTGGAAGGTGTCGTGGAGTCTTACTCTGAGCACACATGGAACAGGCAGCTACATCAACACATAGACTAGGCTAACAGAATTGTTGGGAAATGGCCCAGAAGAGTTGATTCTTTCCAGGGTGGCCAGAATCCTTGGAAGAATGGTAAGTCTGGAGTACGGCAGTACGGAGACTCTCTGGGACAAAGCAGCGGTCATAAGGTTTCTCAGGAGGAGCATGGACCTGAGCAGCAAGAATTTTGTCATCCAAAAGAGAAGTGAGACTGGTGCGAACCGTAGCCAGAATACGATCAGGAGGAATCCCAGGAACTGGAACCGACTCCATTTTGGAAGTGGAAGAAAATTGTTGTGACAAAGCATCAGCCCCTACATTCTTAGTACCGGGTAAGAATGAAACAATGTAGTTGAAACTAGACAAGAAAAGGGCCCATCGCTCCCTTCTGAGAGAGAGGCGTTTAGCCACAGACAAGAATGTGAGAATCTTATGGTCTGTAAGAATGAGATGTCTCCATTCTTTCAGGGCTAAAATGATCGCTAACAGCTCTCTGTCACAAATCTAGTAATTTCACTCTGCAGGTGACAAGTGGAGTGCCACGCATCTGCAGCGGAATCGAGTGCTTCGATACAAAGGCAGCATCAATGAACAGGCCTGCAGCCCCATAGTCGATTAGAGCCTGTATCTTGATGGATGACTCAGCCCAAGAAAGGCTAACCAAAACCAGGGGCTTATGCTTCTGGATAACTGGGGACGAAACAACGCCACCTAAGGTCTGTCCGTGACAGGACCTCAAAGTTTGGGCGTTCCCTGGATGGGTAGGACAAACCTTCAAAAAGTGACCTGCTTGGCCACAATAAAGGCACAATCTCTCACTCCTCCTAAGGGTTCTCTCATCCGCAGAGACGCATGAAGCCCAAGTGCATGGGCTCATCTTCACAGACCGACTCGGTACCAGGAGACATTGGAGGTGAGGGAGGCAAGGGTGGGACTGCAAAGTTCAGAGACAAATGTACAGGAGGCTTCCGCAAGTGCTCCTTAAAAGAAAGTCTTTCTCTGAGTCTGGAGTCAATGAGGATGGCAAACGTGATCAACTTCTCCAGCTCAGTGTGTATATCTTGGGCTGCTATCTCATCCTTGATGGTATCCGAATGACCATGATTAAAAGCAGCCACGAGGGCCTCATTGTTTCAAGCAACCTCTGCTGCCAGAGTACAGAATTCAATGGCGTAGTCGGCAACAGTTCTCATACTCTGTTTGATGGACCTGAGACACTTGGCAGCAGAAGCGAAGCATGCAAGAACGTCAAATACCCTTTTAAAAGAAGCCACAAACTCAGAGTAACTCAAGACAACAGGTTTTTGCATCTCCCATAAAGGGTTTGCCCAGGCCAAGGCTCTCTGAGAAAGCAAAGATATAACGAAACCTACTTTGCTTCTGTCCGTGGGAAATGCCTGGGGCAGCATCTCAAAATATATCTCAACCTGGTTGTAAAACCCTCAGCATTGGACTGGATCACCCCCAAATTGCTGAGGAAGCAGAGCTGAACCAGACATACCCCTTATAGAGGTAATACTCCAGGCGGGTGCCTGCATAGAGACTGGAGCAGCAGCAGAGATGACCTGCAACACAGGTTGTACCGGAGCAGCCACAGTGGGAGATTCCAGGTGAGCCGTGTGACTCCATGGCAAACTAATATATGCGGTGATCCTGCTCATCCAATCTGGAAAGAAAATTACCAACAGGTGGATTGACTGCATTTTCCTAATTCATGGCCTTCGCCTACTGTCAGAAACCGTGAATCAGACTGAGACAGAAGTACAGTTAAAGCATACTTGTTTAACCACATTCTGACCAGCCGCCGCAGTTGAGACAACATGTCTTAGCTGCGCGAATCACCATCATGGTACGTTGGTATCATAGACGCCCCCTGCTTGCCCACGAAGCCAATAGCAGTGCCCGGCAGTCACGATCACCGCTGGGCTCCGGCGATCGCTCGGGGCACACTGAGAACCAGGATCTGTGTGTGAAAAAACACACAGTTTCCGTTTCTCTGAGGGGAGAACAGACAGATCGTCTGTTCATACAGAGTATACAGACGATCTGTCATGTCCCCCCTTCAGTTAGAACACGTACTAGGATACACTTAACCCCTTCACTGCCTCCTAGCGGTTAACCCCTTCACTGCCAGTGACATTTTTATAGTAATCAATGCATTTTTAATCGCACTGATCGCTGTAAAAATGCCAATGGTCCCAAAAATGTGTCAAAATTGTCCGACGTGTCCGCCATAATGTCGCAGTCCCGATAAAAATCGCAGATCACTGCCATTACTAGTAAAAAAAAATTAATAATAAAAAAGCCATAAAACTATCCTCTATTTTGTAGACACTATACATTTTGCGCAAACCAATCAATATATGCTCATTGCGATTATTTTTACTAAAAATATGTAGAAGAATACGTATCGGCCTAAACTGAGGAAAAAAAATGTTTTTATATATATTTTTTGGGGATATTTATTATAGCAAAAAGTAAAAAATATTGCGTTTTTTTCAAAATTGTTGCTCTTTTTTTGTTTATAGCGCAAAAAATAAAAACCGCAGAGGCAATTGAATACCACCAAAAGAAAGCTCTATTTATGGGAAAAAAATGACATCAATTTTGTTTGGGTGCAACGTCGCACGACCGCGCAATTGTCAGTTAAAGCGACACAGCGCAAAATCACAAAAAGTGCTCTGGTCTTTGGCCAGCCAAATGGTCCGGGGCTTAAGTGGTTAAAAATAATTAAAAAAGGTAAACAGAGTAAACATAGTCAAAGCATAGCCAGAGTTCAGGAACTGAAATGGATAGTCAGACAAAACAAAATGTCAGGGAGCCAGAGATGAGCGTAGTAGAACAGCAAGCAGGATCTGGAGCCAGAAGGAATGTCAGCAAAGCAAGTCTTTAACAGGAACACAGGAGAGTGTCTCTAGAGATGTGACCATGGCAAAGGCAGAGATAATCTGGGCTGGACTGCTTAAGTAGGCAGGACCGATGAGCAGGATATTATCAACAGGTGGAGTCACTGTGGATAGATAGGAGCTGACAATTAGCAGACAGCTGAGCGGCCAGCTTAGAGAAGGAAGGGCTGAGCCCAGCCTTGACAATACCACAGCCAAGATTGGAATAAACTAGTATCTGACCAGAGCTGCATTATGCATGTGTCTGGTTTGATCATAGTGCCAAGCTGTAAATGTTGGAAAGAACAACAGCATGGTTGCTTATAAACTGACAATACTGTATGCATTGTACCTATTTTTGCAGCAGGTGGAGCTGTAGTATTATTGTGTATAGTTAATGTAATCTATGATATAATGTAATGGGAAGAAGTATTGTTTTTCCTCTGTGTGCACTCATTTGTGTTCTCTTCCTGTTCCATGATGAAGATATTCTCCATGAAAGTAAAGCTAATTGCTGCAAACAAGAAGCTTCCAGCGCATGATTTCAATACTCAGCACAACAGCAAAGACGGCAGATCACCTTGCAAAAGGCATCTATAGAAAAGCATTCTTGTTACATTTTCCAATATTATTGCTTTTGTTATCTTTATCTATCTACCGGCCCCCTGGACCATTATCGACTTTCCTTGATGAGTTTTCTGCCTGGCTACCATACTTTCTCTCTTCGGAAATTCCCACAATCCTTCTCGGTGATTTCAACATCCCTGCTAATACAAACACTCCTGCTACTTCTAAACTTCTTATGCCGCGTACACACGGTCGGACTTTCAATCCTACTTGGTCCGGCACACTTTTCGATGGACTTTGTCCGCCAGGTGCGCCGGACTTTAAAACGGACGGACTTGCCCACACACGACCGGACTTTGCGGCGGGCTAAGTCCGCCCGTTTTTCCGACGGACTTTCGCCGGAGTTACGGCGGACTTTCAGAATGAACGGACTTGCCCACACACGGACAAGTCCGTTCATTTTGAACGTGACTCATGTGCAACGGGACTAGAAAAGGATGTCAATCTTGCCGCTTTTATCGGCAAAATTGACACCTTGCGAGCCCCGTCGCGGGTCATGCCGGGCCCTTAGGTCTACGGGTTTAATTAATTTTTCTGCACGTACAAGAAAACACCCACCTAACCACCTGTCCACTGGACCCTATTCCCTCTCACATGCTACTTTCACCCTCTGACTCCATCCTACACTCTCTAACCCACATCTTCAATCTCTCCCTCACCTCTGGCATTTTCCCCAATGCTCTAAAACATGCACTGGTCACCCCCATACTTAAAAAGCCGTTCTTGGACCCTTCCAATCTTAACAACCTACGCCCTATCTCTTTGCTCCCCTTTTCCTCTTAACTCCTTGAATGCCTGGTTTACAACCAATTGAGTGACCACCTAATTAAGAACAACCTTCTTGATCCCCTTCAATCTGGATTTCGCCCCCAACACTCCACAGAAACTGCTCTTTTAAAACTCACAAATGGCCTACCAACTGCAAAAACCAACGGACACTATTCTGTACTCCTACTTCTGGACCTTTCAGCTGCCTTTGGCACAGTTGACCACCCGCTCAAAAAGCTTTACTCCCTCGGTCTCCGTGACTGTGCTCTTCAGTGGCTCTCATCCTACCTATCCCAATGCACCTTCAGTGTCACTTACAATTCTACTTCCTACACTCCTCTTCCCTTCTCCGTCGGGGTCCCCCAAGGTTCTGTTCTTGGACCTCTTTTATTTTTAATCTACACCTCTTCCCTGGGTTAGCTGATAGCCTCTCATGGCTTTCAATATAATTTCTACGCTGACGATACACAAATCTATCTCTCCACCCCTCAACTCACTCCATCAGTCTCCTCACGCATCACTAACTTACTAACAAAGTTTGCCGCCTCAACCTCCGCAACATCTCTAAACTACGTCCCTTTCTAACCAATGAAACCACAAAGCTCCTGATTCACTCCCTGGTTATCTCTCGCCTTGACTACTGCAACTCCCTCCTCATTGGCTTACCTTTAAATAGACTATCCCCCCTTCAGTCCATCATGAATGCTGCTGCCAGACTCATCCACCTTACAAACTGCTCAGTGTCTTCTACCCCTCTCTGCCAATCCCTCCATTGGCTGCCACTCGCCCAACGAATTAAATTCCAAATACTAACAATAAGTTACAAAGCCATCCACAACTCTACCCCCAGCTACATCACTAGCCTAGTCCCAAAATACCAACCTAATCGCCCTCCCCGTTCCTCCCAAGACCTCCTGCTCTCTAGTTCCCTCATCAATTCCTCCCATATCTGCCACCAGGACTTCTGAGCCTCGCCCATCCTCTGGAATTCCCTACCCCAATCTGTCAGACTGTCTCCAAATGTATACACTTTTAGGCGATCCCTGAAAACTTTCCTCTTCAGAGAAGCCTATCCTGCCTCCATCTAACAACTGCACTATTTTCTCCATTAGCTCATCCCCCACAGCTATTACCCTTTTGTATAACTTGACCCTCCCTCCTAGATTGTAAGCTCTAACGAGCAGGGCTCTCTGATTCCTCCTGTATTGAATTTTATTGTAATTGTACTGTCTGCCCTAACGTTGTAAAGCGCTGCGTAAACTGTCAGCGCTAAATAAATCCTGAATAATGATAATCTGTTATTATTGAATTAAATGTTATTAATACAGTTTGATTTTACCTACAAGTGTGTAAACTATCTTTGCACATCTTGAAAAAAAAACAAAAACAAACTATCCGTGATAAAACAGTGTTACAAAGTCAACTGACTTCAGTTTAATGTCTGTGTGCACCCTATGAACTGTTAGAGAGCCTTTCATTGAAGCTAATTCATGGGATGCACAGTACAGGGCTGATATTTTAGAGACTTGTGAAATGCTGTGCATTGCTGGGTATGCTAAGTATGTCCAAACCTGTAGGAATGTAGAGGAGGGTGATAAGAATAATTGCACTTATTCTTTAATGTAGTCTTTGTTAAAAAGTATATTGAAGAAATTCTCCACATTGCCTTCCTACTACTAATTTTACTTCTTTACATCACACTGGTACTTCTACAGTGCTACTGCCACCCTAAATTCAGTATTATCCACAAAATAATTATTTTGCACCTAGATTTTATATCCAAATACATGCAGGCCTTTCCATTTTTAAAATATTCACTAGTTAACCCAAACACAATCGCCTTCTACATCTCAGAGCACTGATATCCCCTAGTCAATGCATTAGCAAGATGTATGATAATATTTAGTTTTAGTATAATTTAATACTGTTATATCATAATATTTGTACTTGTATATGGGCTATTTACAGTTTATTTTGAATGGTATGCATACTTTCCATGTAATGTCATTACCATTTGTCAAAATGTAACATGGGCATTAAGGCATATACTGTATATTGCTGGTACCATATTTTTGCATTGGTCTTCTTGTAAAAAGAACTGAAATGCAATTCATAATGTAAGTAGATGTTGTGGTTTTGCATTGTTATTTTCATCTAGGAGAAAGCTAAATCAATTTGGAAGACTCTGGTTTTCCAGTAAAATGAATAATTTAGTAAACATGCCTCTTGCAAATGATAGTTGTAACTGATAGGCTTTTGTCATTATTTGCAGCACAAGTCTCATATATCTAGATATTGCATACTGGCACCAGATAATATCACCATGGGCACAAGTTAGTAAAACTAGCCATCCAGCACTGTGAAAGCACCCCACCCTTTTTAATCAACTTACTCTATATATTTAGTAAAATATTTTGATTCTTTTTTTAAAAGGACCTCTGTCTGTCTTGGCACTAGCCTCATTGTTGCTTCTTGTAACATAAATAAAGTACCCAAGTATTATTTCTATGCATGTCTGTACTTGTATTCATTACATTCTAAGTAAATAAAAAAAAAACTTCTAAATGGTTACAGTGTTTGGGCCATCCATAAAAACAATGTAATTTAGATTTTATGATTTTATAAACAAATAATTATTAGCCATCTGTGTAATTTTTTATTTTGTATTATATGTCCCACCAAGTCTCAGCCTGTAAATATAAAGATTTTCATATAAGTAATTTGTTTAAGCAATGTATGGATATGGTATCATCAAGCAATGATTTAGGAGATCATTTTGCAGTGATGAGCTAACAACTTATCTTTGGAGAGGAAGGTTAGTTTGTAACTTTCACATTTATGTAGATCATTAAAAAAAAAATTAGAAGAAACTATTTTGGCAAAACTTAAAATAGAATGAAAATTTATACAAATGAATTTATTAATCAGATTTGAAGCATCATTTTCATGTAATATCATTAGAATATATATTTGCACCTCTCTTGCAGCATTAAATGAGCAGCTTAGGGGTCTAGTGGGTCAACACTAATTAACCATTTAGATATCAGAGATGTTTTTGTGGGTTTTTTTACCTGTTTATAAAAATAATTTTATGCCTGAAAAAATAGTTTCCATTTTTTTTTTTAATACATTTCGTTTTATTGAGTATGAAAGTATAAACATACATAGCAACAAAAATACATTGCTTAACAATTAAGTTACAATTGTAAATAAGCAATCAAAGCAGTAGATGATATTACAGTGACTGATAGATAATTATTATCAGGGCACCTTTACTGAAGGAATAGAATCTTAAGAACTAAGTTAGAAGTTAACTGAGCATTTTCATTCCTGACGTTAGTCATAAGACAAACATATGATCCCGTGCTATAGCTTAGGTAGAGATAATTACAGCTCTTCAAAAACTAAGCAGCAAACATTGTAACAATCTTCAATGGTTAACTTGTTTTGTCATCCTTTATAAACATCACTTTCATCTTAATGTAAAAAATAAGAGAAAAAAGGAGAGAGAAAAAAAAAACAAGGAGGAGAAAAGGAAGAAAAAAGAGGAAAAAAGGAGAAAAGGAAAAAAAGAATGAGAGGTGGAAGGAAAAGAAAGAGGAGGGGGGGGGGGGGAATTGAAGAAATATACTTAGGTCACTTGATCCCAACCGAACTCTGATGGGATTTAGAGCAGGACCCCTATAGGTAAGATGACCAAAAGGCGTCAAACAGAATCCTGTGACATGGAAACGTTGAAATCCTGTGAGTATTTAAAGGTGAACCATGGTTGCCAGGTCCTATGGAACCTTTCAATGCGGCCCCTGTCCTGTGCCAGCGTGTCCTCCATTTCGCAAATATCCCCTACCTTATGCAGCCAGTCTGCTGTAGAAGGTACTCTCGCGGAGTTCCAATGTAGTGGGATCAAGATTTTGGCCGCATTAAGAAGGTGCTTAGTCAAAGAGTGCTTATACCGTTTAAATGAAAGATTCGTTACATGTAAAAGACAGCAAGCTGCAGTCAGGTTTATTCTAGTTTCTGTAATTTTTTTAATCAGATCCCTGATTTTAGACCAAAAGTTTGCGATGGAGGGACAGTGCCACCAGACATGGGTCAATGTACCTATCTCCCCCTGACATCTCCAGCACGACTCTGACTTCTGAGGGTTAAACTTATGTAATTTATCCGGTGTGTTGTACCAGTGCATCAACAATTTGTAGCTCGTCTCCTGCGATTTAGTGTTTATAGAACCTTTATGAGCAAAAATACATGCATACCTCCATTGTTTATCTGAGATTTCCTCTCCCAGCTCCTCCGACCACCTCCTCCTGTGACCATCATCCTCCGTGCTCTTGGGGTGTTGCAGCCATGCATATGCGAATGAGATGGCTCCGTTCAAAGGGGTCCTACTATGGCATACCGATTCCAGGTCCGTAAGAGGTCTAAGGAAATCCCCCTTTTGTCTGTGCTTGTTCAGGTAACTTCTTAACTGGAAATAAGACCATTGTCTTAGGTGGGGTAGGTTATTTTCGGACTTTAATGCAGTCCAATCTTGTCTGCCATCAGTAAAACAGTCACCTGCTAGTAAGGGGGATGCGTTCTGTGTTGTGGGTTGAAACATTTTATTCTGAAGCCCTGGCTCAAAGTCTGGTCTAAGGAAATCCCCTTTTTGTCTGTGCTTGTTCAGGTAACTTCTTAACTGGAAATAAGACCATTGTCTTAGGTGGGGTAGGTTATTTTTGGACTTTAATGCAGTCCAATCTTGTCTGCCATCAGTAAAACAGTCACCTGCTAGTAAGGGGGAGGCGTTCTGTGTTGTGGGTTGAAACATTTTATTCTGAAGCCCTGGCTCAAAGTCTGGATTGTCTTTTAGTGGTGTCAATGGGCTTACATCCGTAGTGATAAGGCGGCGATTGGAAAGTGAATGTAGAATCTCCAGCGTGATGCCGGTTAGAGGGTGTTTGCGTACGTTCGGTGGGCAAGTAGTCCAAGGTATCCACGGGGAATATTGTAGCGCTAGGGAATTTAACTCTCCCTCTAGGAGGACCCAATCCTTTATGTGGCCATGACAATGGCAATCTATCACTCTGGCTAAATGTGAAGCATAATAATAATGCTTAAAGTTAGGTAGGTTAATCCCCCCTGAGTCTTTGGGTCTTGTTAGCCATGGTAATCTAATTCTAGGTTTCTTTTGGTTCCAAAGGAATCGCAAAAGTATAGAGTTTAATGATCTAAAAAAGGCGGAAGGGATTCTGACTGGCAAGGTGCGCATTAGGTATAGAAACCTGGGCAGTATTACCATTTTAATAATAGCTGCCCGTCCAAACCAAGATAGAAAGTCCAGGTGCCAACCCCTAAGATCCTTTTCACAACTTTTTAGGAGTGGGGGAAAATTCTTTTCAAACGTGTTCTGTAGTTGGGGAGTAAGCCAAATACCCAGATATTTAAGCGCATTGGGGACCCATCTAAACTGAGAGTTGGAAGTGGTTAAACGGAGTAGGCTGTCTGGAAGTGTAATATTAAGTGCCTCTGATTTTGAGTAATTTATTTTTAAGTTAGAGATGTACCCATAAATATTAAATTCTTTCATTAAGTTAGGCAAGGAAAAAAATAAAAGATCATCCGCATAAGCTGCCAGCTTAAACTCCCTGTCCCCGATCCGAAATCCGGATATTGTGGAATTTTGCTTAATCGTTCTAATGAAGGGTTCCAATGTTAGAATGAACAGCAGGGGTGACAACGGGCACCCCTGCCTAGTCCCATTCGCTATGTGTACAGGTTTAGAAAGCATGCCATTGATTTTTAATTGCGCCTTGGGTTTCTGATATAATGCTGATATCCAGGAAAGCATGTGCGGGTCCAGACCCACATGGCGGCACACTGCTTTCATGAAATCCCACGCCACTCTATCGAAGGCTTTCTCCGCGTCCGTGGACAGGAGAAAGCCCTCGATATCCCGTGTTTTTGCCGCGTGTATAAGAAGGAGCGCTTTAGTGACATTGTCTTTAGCGTCTCTACCAGGCACGAAGCCCACTTGTTCCAGATCAATCAGATCCGGCAGCAGTGGACTCAGTCTCCTAATGAGAATCTTAGAGAATAATTTGACATCCAGGTTTAACAGGGATATGGGCCTGTAACTAGTACATTCCAAAAGGTCTTTTCCTGCCTTCGGTATCACCGTAATGTGGGCCGAAAGGAAGTCTGGAGTCACCTCTCTAGGAGAGGACAGGGAGTTCAAGGCAGCTGCAAGAGGGTTCGTAAGGATATTCAAAAAGGTTTCATAATAAATGGCGGAGTAACCGTCAGGTCCCGGGCTTTTGCCGGCTTTTAGATGTTTGATGGCTTGGCTAATTTCTAGAGGGGTGATTGGATCCTCCAGTAGGGCAGAGTCCGATTCCTGTAGAGTTGGGAGACCGCTTTTGGATAAATAATCTTTTATGATTTGGGTTCTGTTGTCAGTCATATTAGATTGTCTGTGCTGTGATGGTAGATTATAAAGTTTTGTGTAATATTCATGAAAATGATCGGCTATTGCTTCCGAAGTTACGTCAATTTTACCACTAGCCCCTCTAATGCCAGGAATGTTATTGGTAGCTGAGTGTTCCCTTATCGCTCTCGCTAAAAGTTTGCCCGTTTTGTTTCCCGCCTCATAGTACAATTTCCGTCTAAAGAATAAAATTCTTTTAGCTCTGGAATCCAGTATTTGTTGGAGATTCTTCCTCGCTTCTAATAGTTGTTTTGCTGTGACTGTAGAGAGTGACTGTTTATGCAAGGACTCTAGGGTATTAATTTGTGTGATCAAATTTTTAATAGCAAGTACTTTTTCTTTCTTACGTTTGGAGCCCATTTTGATCAACTCTCCTCTAATCGTACACTTGTGGGCCTCCCAAATCATGAGAGGATCTGTGTTTGGTGTGTTGTTTAATTTGAAAAACTCAGTCAATGTAGTAGTGAGTGAGGGGAGAAGCGACGGGTCTGTTAGGAGAGAGGCATTTAGTCTCCATGTCGGTTGTTTTTGTGGTGGATTTAGTAAGTCCAACGACAGGGAGATAGGTGAGTGGTCAGAGATCGTTTGGTTACCTATATGGGCTCCCTTTACCAATGGGAGGTCTCTCTGTGAGATGAACAGGTAATCTAGTCTCGCATATCTAGCGTGTGGGATAGAAAAAAAGGTGAAATCCCTATCCTCAGGGTGGAGAAAGCGCCAGGTGTCAACCAGCTGGAGGGATTGGAGAAGGGCCTTTAGTTTTTTGAGTATTCTGTAAGTAATACAAGTTTTCCCATTAGACGTATCTACTAGGGGATTAAGCAGGACGTTAAAATCCCCTCCCAAAATCAAGCAACCTGTGGCAAATCCCTGTAGCTCCCGGACAATTAGTTGGCAAAATGTGACATGTGCCTTATTCGGGAAGTACGCGTTTGCCAAGGTCACTGGGGTGTTTCCTAAAGATCCCTTTAGGAAAATGAACCTACCTTCGGGGTCAGAAATTTGGTCAGTCAATTCAAAAGGCGTATTTTTGCTGATTAATATTGAAACTTCCTTGGACCTGGAATCGTTATTAGTAGCATGGAACGCCCTCGTAATGTATGAATTCGTAAGTTTAGGGACATGATGCGTCTTAAAGTGTGTTTCCTGCAAATAAACAATTTGCGAGTACCCTCAGGAGGGAGGTGCGTCTTTCAGGAACATTCAGTCCTCTGATGTTGTGGGAGATTACCAGAGGGTTTTTCCCCAGCGATGAGTAGGTCATGTTGAGGGGTCAGGAGGAGGTGGTCCCAAGAACACTCTGTAAGGAGGCAACTACAAAAAGTTGGTTAAACAACTTGCCAATATCAAAGAGTCCTAGTCTCAGACTTAATAGGAGCGGGTCATGGGAGATCTAGGTAAGGACTTGAGAGAGAGAGATAGAGAGAAAGAGAGAAAGAAGTAGAGGAAGAAAGAGAGAGAGTTAGATAAGGAAAAGAAAAAGATAAAAAAAAAAATAAGTAAATTGAGGGAGCAAATAAAATACTGGGGATTCCCTCACCAGGGAGTGTTCCCACTGCCCCAGACGGGGAGCCCACTGGGTATATTAGTGAACCCCGAGACCTGTGGCCAGGGTACAGGGTCACTCTGTGGGGGAGGAGGGAGTCGTCAACGACCAGGTGGGGACACACTAAATACTTAAGTAAGTGTGCAAAACTGGGTATTAAAGAGAACTCAGTTGAGTCACACACAGCCTTAATGAATTTAACTCAATAAAAACAAAAAAAACTGAACCAATGTATACCCAACCCAATTAGTAATCGTAAGTCCAGGTAGAGGTGGTAGGAGGTCCTATATAGCAGGAGCTGAGTACAGATATAAATTTCTAAGCTAGGGCCCCCCTTGAACAGACAAACAACTTTGTGTGAAGCTCTAAAGGTGCTGTCCTCTGTCACGGAGAATCAGTACTCCAGTCTTGTAGGGGCATCGGACCATTACTTATAACTTAGAGTGAACAGTTAGAGCAAATTCAACTGGAGAACTTTGGAACTGCACAACGGTGCAGAAGGCCTCAAATTTTGTGGGCAGAGGGGAATATCCAAAGCCATCGAGTCAGATCCATGGAGGGACTGTAAAGTGCAGAAGGTCTGCAAAGTGCACGTGAACTAGGTATCAATGAGAACGCTGGTATGCACTAAAAACAAATTGAAGTATAAGTAGTGAGTTATTCATCCTCCTGGTTTCTGGCATTATCTGCCTGTCTTCTCTGGGGTTCCCAGTTTGGGGTTTCCATTTCTGCTATATTTGGATTTCTTCGACAGCCTCTTGTCAGGTGTGGAGAGAGGTGAACTCGGTGGGCTTCTTTCGCTTGGTGTCTGTAGAAAATCTGCGTACCACTCTGGTAGGTCAATCTGATCCAAGTCCAGTGCACTGCAAAATTCAGGGAGGTCAGCAGGTGTGCGCAGAGTGTGTTGGTGACCATTATATGAGACCATCAGGGCAAAAGGGAATCGCCATGAGTATCTGATATCTTTTTCCTGTAATTTCTCCAGCAGGGCGCGCAGAACGCGTCTATTTTGCAGAGTAATCTGACATAAGTCTTGAAATAGCATGATCGTTGCTCCATTAAAGACAATACTCTCATTTCTCCTTGCTTTACGCATTATCTCATCTTTTAACACAAAACTTTGTAAGCAGCAGATAATATCCCTTTGTGGGGCTGTGTCCGGACCTTTCGGTCTAAGGGCTCTATGTGCTCTGACAAAGTCAATTTCCATGTCCTCGGGTCTGTCTAATAGGCTGTTGAAAACCCTCCGGAGAGCTGGGGTTATTTGATCATATTCAACCGATTCAGGGATCCCCCTCACCCTAATATTGCACCTTCTGCCCCTGTTATCGAGGTCTTCAATGTGTCTATTCATGTTTATTTGATGCTGGGACTGCGTCAGTGAGGCCTTCTCTAGTCTGCCTATGGACTTGTCCCTGTGTCTTTCTGCAGCTTCAGCCGCCGTCATCTTCTCATTGATAACCAACATGTTAGTCTTTAAGTCAGTGATGGCGGCTGAAAATGTGGCTTTAATGTCTGTGGCTATCATAGACATATCAGCGTATGTTAAGGGGTGGTCTGGCCTAGACTTACCCCTGCCTGAGTCCTCCGGAGCTGACTGGGAGTCTTCACTATACTCCTCCTCGTTGTGAGCCGGCGCCATCTTGGGTCTCGTTTTGCTGCTGCTGGCAAGCGGTTTAGTTTTAAAGATATCCGCTATGTTAGAAGCCGAATGGGACACCGATCCATGTCTCGGGTGAGATTTGGGTGTGGAATATAGCCTCTTACCCGGCATCTGGTAGCTCTGGGTCGGGTATTAGGTTGCGAGCGGCTGCGTGTGCTGAGGAGCTCTGTTAGTGTGCCGCCATCCTCGTCGCGTGCCAAGCCACGCCCCTCAGTTTCCATTTTTTTTATGTCACACAATATTAGGGCAAAGGTTTAAGAAATGTAAGCTTTCAGTAAAAAATACCCTAAGGTGAATTTTAGGGGACACAAGCGCAATAAATTACCAATTCTTGTAAAATATAAAAGATGAGGTTGCACAGAGTAAATGGATACCTGACATGTGAAATCTTTAAATTGTGGGCACCTGTGAGTTGACAACAAACATCAGTACTCAAAATTCCACATGTAATGCCGCGTACACACGGTCGTACTTTTCGTCTACAAAAGTCAGACAGCCTGTCCGACAGACTTCCGGCAGACTTTCGGTGGACTTGCGGCGGACTTGCGGCCTACTTTCTAACGAACGGACTTGCCTACACACGACCACACAAAAGTCGGTCGGATTCGTACGTGATGACGTACACCGGACTAAAATAAGGAAGTTCATAGCCAGTAGCCAATAGGTGCCCTAGCGTGGCTTTTTGTCCGTCGGACTAGCACACAGACGAGCGGATTTCGGGGTCCGTCGTAGTTACGAAGTAAAGTTTTAAAGCATGTTTCAAATCTAAAGTACGTCGGATTTGAGGCTAAAAAAGTCAGTTGAAAGTCCGGAGAAGCCCACACACGATCGGATTACCAGCCAGCTTTAGTCCGTCAGCGTCCGTTGGACTTTTGTAGACGAAAAGTACGACCGTGTGTACGCGGCATAAGGCTTTTATTCTCTGTATTCATAATACAGGAACATAAGTAATGTGCCTTTAAGTATATAAAACACACCCTGTGTCAGGTTCATACATATATGATCTTAAATGAGAACCACAAATACTGCCCCTTTAAATGTATACTACACACCACGTGTCAATTTAATACATATGAAACAAATAAAAGTCCCAAAAAAGTCCATAAAAAAGTGCATTAGGAAAAAAGTCCAACTTCTCATGTGCCAGGATACCAGTCAACCAATTCAGTCCCCGCCACCAGAAGGAATAGCCAAACACTTTAACCTTTAATATGACCCCAATATCAATGACGGTCAAAATAGAGCTTGTTATTTTTCAACCAATCCACAATCATCCCTATTCCAAACTGTTTTATCACAGTCACGTGATAGTTTATGTTTTTTGGATTTGTATTCAATATGTGGAAAGAGAGATCGTACAAATACTTGTAAGTATTACATTTAAAGTGTAACTCCACTTTTGTTGAGAAAAAACATTCCCCTCTGGGTGATCCATGTACATTACAAGGATTATAACAAACTTTTTTGCAGATTCCTACCTTTTGTTATTCTGAAGAAATCCATGTGTGTCTGTCTGTGCCTCTGTTCTGAGTAGTTCTAATGGGAGTGGTTTTATAATTAACTGTCAGGTGTGGAGCTGCACAACACTATTGAGAAAATCTGCTGGGCCTGCATCCCATTCCCATTGAAAGTATCTCTCAAAAAAATTACATTTTTGTCGCAAGGGATGCCTGAAATCTGATTTGTATCTTAGGCAGACTTCTGGAAAAATTGCTGAGCCAATCACACAAGCAGGAAATGATGTTTCTGGGGAGTGGTCAGTACACACTCTGTGTACAGAAAACCTCCAGGTAGCCATATTGTAATGTATTCTCCGAAAATTACATTGGCTGCAGATAAAAAAGGAAAGGTCATTTTTAATTACATTCAATTACAATATGATGAGTGTCGCAATTATATGCTCTATATTATTTTTTCTTTATTTGCTCTTAAATAAAGATGCTGTTTCGCTATGGAGTCCCCCCACTTTCACGGCGTGGCAGATGATCACAGACGCGTTCATGATAGGAAGCTCTGATACGAGACTAAGATCTTACAAGTTTTGGCTGTGGTAATATAGGACTTGTGTGTAAGGAATGGCCAACCAACCCCCATTGGAGCAAAATGATCTTCTAAGGAAAATGGCCCATTCCTGAAAGGAGATTAGTGGGCTGGCTTGTCCATATAGTCACTTTTTAATGACATTCCTCTGGTATGAGATCGACTAAAGTGACCATCCTTATATGTCTTGTATGGCCCCTTAACCAGGTTTATAATTCATTATTAGATATTGTGAGCCAATAACAATAATAGGAAAGTATGAAATATGACATTTCCCCATCACAGACCCACGGTGATGGCTCCCAGGGATCATACGGAAGACACACAGGACTCACATGGATGGCTTCCAGGGTATATCAGAATTATGCACAAAAACCTCTTAGATGCCTCCTAGGACCCACAAGGATTCACTCCGGACAAGCCTCTCCAGCCACCAAACCACTTGCAGTGCGGAATATATAATTAAAAAGGAAGCTTATTGCACATAGTGTAACCCTGTTTAACCACTTGTCTACCAGCCACCGTCAATATACTGTGGCAGGTCGGCACAATCCCGTGAACCGTCGTAGCTGTACGTTGGTCCCTTTAAGCGGGATAGCAGGCGCACACATCCCAGTTTTGTGAGGAGAGGAGAGAGAGATCGTGAGTTCCTACGAGCTGGGAACCATGATCTGTCATCTCCTATAGTCAGTCCCATCCCCTACAGTTAGAGCACACACGTAGGGAACACAGTTAACCCTTGATCGCCCCCTAGTGTTAACCTCTTCCCTGTCAGTGACATTTACATAGTAATCAGTGCATTTTTATAGCACTGATCGCTGTATAAATGCCAATGGTCCCAAAAATGTGTCAAAAGTGTCCGATATGTTCGTCATAATGTCGCAGTCCTAATAAAAATTGCAGAACGCTGTCACTACTAGTAAAAAATAAAATAATGATAAAAATGTTATAAATCTATCACCTATTTTGTAGATGCAATAACTTTTGCGCAAACCAATCAATATGCGCTTTTTGCAATTTTTATTACCAAAAATATGTAGAAGAATACATATCAGCCCAAACTGATGAAAAAGTTAGTTTTTTAAAAAAAAAATTGGGACTATTTATTACAGCAAAAAGTACAAAATATTGTGTTTTTTTTTTCAAAATTGTCGCTCTTTTTTTGAATTATAGCACAAAAAATAAAAACCGCAGAGATGGTCAAATGCCACCAAAAGACAGCTCTATTTGTGGGAAAAAAGGACAACCGCGCAAATGTCAGTTAAAGGGACGCAGTGCCGTATCGCAAAAAATGGCCTGGTCATTGAGCAGCCAATTCTTCCAGGGCTGAAGTGGTTAAAATGTTCCTATTTATTATTATTATGTGTGCTCTCACAAAATAAAGTGCATGTGCAAAATTGGCAATCAACAGGTATGTACTGTGATAGTTATGCGCTGCCACCTAGTGGTATATAAATAAAAACACAATGTGTGAATTAGAATTAATACCATAATAATGTATTTTATAACATGTTCTACTTATCACATTATATTGCATTTAGACTTTGGATATATGCAATCAACAGGTATACTTGCAGTAAACAAAATGGTGTTATCAGGAACAATGATTAGTGTGCATGCGCAAAAACATGACTTGAGACTACGTGCCCCAACTGACGCATTTCGTGACTCAAGGGGAATGGAAGCACGACTTCAGTAACTTATATTTTCTAAAGACGTCACCTTAAAGACAAATTGTCCATAAATTGAGGCAGTTTAGTTTTGTGGCTACTCTTCCTAGAAGTGGGCCCCCAGTCAAGATGACTCCCAAGAGACATAAGTCTTTGAACAAGACATAAGTCTTTGTGTCCATGGCAGAACCCCACGGAGGAAGTCACTGCTCTCCAAAAAAAATTGCTGCACTCAATAGTGGGAGAGTAAATCTCCCCAAACACAAATCTTGTCTTTAAATATAAATGGTCAAGAGAGGGTCAAGGGATTATCACGGTGCCAAGCAATGATTGCAATCCATAAAGTAAAATAACAATATTTTATTCACAGAAAGTTAAAAAAGATGTATAAACATACATATCAAGGGTGTGAACAATACAAACAATCACAGTGAAATCACATCACTGCAGAGTAGTGAACATACCTTAATTAGTGCAGCAAGGACATGGGTGCCCTGGGAATGCCGGCGAGGGAATGGCCGGAATCGCCGGCCTCTTATGCCTACCAACATACCAACTGTCCCTGAGGAAGCCTTTTATGGCGAAACATGTAGGACTCCATATACCTGTTCACGTGACCTGCCACTATGCCATAGGCGGGTCTATGTGACACTACTGCTCAGTTGACTTTTTACTTCTCCGATTGTTTGTATTGTTCACACCCTTGATATGTATGTTTATACATCTTTTTTAACTTTCTGTGAATAAAATATTGTTATTTTACTTTATAGATTTCAATCATTGCTTGGCACCGTGATAATCCCTTGACCCTTTCTTGACCATTGATATTTATGCTATTGGGATGAGGTGCCATATTGTTATGAGGACTATCTAGTCATGCAATTCTGAACAAATCTTGTCTTTGTCTATTGTTGTGACTTAAGGATCATATCACATTTTATGGCAAATTTCTGCAGAAAACCAGTTAATTCCAAGGGGTTCACATACTTTTTTCTTGCCACTGATTTTATATATGTAGGAAGGCCAGTGTGCTGGCCTGACTTTATGGGAGGAGCCCGGGGGGTATTTAACCAGCCCGCTCGCCTGTGGTGTTTGTCGGTTTCCTGTGCGCGATACTATGTCACTAGGCCAACTATTCGAAACTCAGCGTCCGTGAGTTCTCGTGTTCGTGAGTTCCCGTATTCGCAAAGTTCAAGTGTTCGAAAGTTTTCTAGGTCCTCGTTATCAATTCACAGTTTCGTACAACGTGTCTGGCTCGGCTGTCGCAGGTAGGGTTTTTGGTTGACTTTTTCATTTCACGTATTGTTAGATATCTTGTCACTAAACCTCGATATCAAACTTACGGATCATTCGTAAAACCCTGCAAAGAGCAGGGTTTGCCAATCATTTCGAACCGTCAGTATACCAAATATCTTTTCATTTCACGTACCTCACTCCAACGCGAAGACACTGCTTCGGTCAGGCGTAGCTCACTGTTTAGCACCATAACATGCTCCACAGACAGATCACTGTCAGTCGCAAAATATTTTTTACACCGATACATGCCATATTTAGGCTAAATCATTTCAAAGAAAAATTTCAAGACGTTTCAAACCATTTCAAATCATTTTAAATCATTTCAATCATTTCAATCATTTCAATCTTGTACTGCACTCCGATTCGAATCTAGTCGCATCCATGATGCACCGATTCATTCAGGTGTGCCCCAGTTGTTTTCGGCCTCATTTCAGTACATGCTCCAGAGTCAGATTCGTTTTCAGTCGCAGGTTGCGGCTCACCGATTCATGTCTCTGTCATGACACATAATTTCTCTGTCACTATCACGTTCCGATACGAATCCAGTCGCACTCAAGATGTACCAATTCGTCCCGGCGTGCCCCAGGTATTTTTCAGCCACATTTTAGTACATGCTCCAGAGTCTGGTTCGTTATCAGTTGCAAACAGCGGCATGACCGATTCACGCCTCTGTCATGGCAATCAATTTCATTTCTGTCACATACCGCGCTCCGATTCGAATCCAGTTGCATTCAACATGCACCGATTCGTTCCGGTGTGCCCCAGTTGTTTCGGCCTCATTTCAGTACATGCTCCAGAGTCCGGTTCATTATCAGTCGCAGTTGCTCAGCGACCGATCTGCGCCTCTGTCATGGCAAATAATTTTCATCCATTTCACTCTCATGTATTGCGCCCTGGTTTGAATCCAATTGCATCCAACATGCACTGATTCGTTCCGGAGCACCCTAGTTATTTTGCCCCATCCAGTACCTGTACCAGAGCTCGGTTCGTTGCCAGTCGTAGTCACGGCTTGACCGATTCGTGCCTCTGTCAGAGCAAACATTTCATTCATTTTACTGTTTCGTACTGCGCTCCGATTCAAATCCAGTCGCATCCGAGATGCACTGATTCGTTCCGGTGTGCATTTGTACACACACCATCACCTTCCTTGGAGTCAACTTAGACACTTGCGCCATGCAGGCCAGCCTCCCTCTTGACAAACTGACCTGCATCAGGTCAGTCCTCCGAGACTTCACCCGTACTAGGGGGTGTACCAGGAAACAGCTAAAATCTCTCTTGGGAGTGCTCAATTTCGCTATGCGGATCATTCCCCAGGGTCAGTCCTTTGTGTCACGTCTCCTGGTCTTCCTCTCACAAGCACAGGACCCTGACCAGATCCTCAACCTGGACACCACGGCAGTAGGGGGCCTATCTATGTGGGAGGAGTTTCTTTCCACCTGGAATGGCATATCCTTGTTCATTCCTTCTATATCACCCCGATCTCTACAGGTAGTGACAGATGCCGCAGCCTCCACAGGCTTTGATGCAATTTTTGGCCACCATTGGCTCGCAGGACCGTGGCCTTCACAGATTCGTTCAATTCCTGACTTTACCCAAACATTCTCTCTCTTTGAGCTCTTTGAGTGGCAGCCGCCCAGCTCTGGGGTCATAACTGTATTTGCAGACGATACTAAGCTAAGCAGGGCAATAACTTCCCCGCAAGATGTGGAAACCTTGCAAAAAGACCTGAACAAATTAATGGGGTGGGCGACTACATGGCAAATGAGGTTCAATGTAGAAAAATGTAAAATAATGCATTTGGGTGGCAAAAATAAGAATGCAATCTATACACTGGGGGGAGAACCTCTGGGGGAATCTAGGATGGAAAAGGACCTGGGGGTCCTAGTAGATGACAGGCTCAGCAATGGCATGCAATGCCAAGCTGCTGCTAATAAGGCAAACAGAATATTGGCATGTATTAAAAGGGGGATCAACTCCAGAGATAAAACGATAATTCTCCCGCTCTACAAGACTCTGGTCCGGCCGCACCTGGAGTATGCTGTCCAGTTCTGGGCACCAGTCCTCAGGAAGGATGTACTGGAAATGGAGCGAGTACAAAGAAGGGCAACAAAGCCAATAAAGGGTCTGGAGGATCTTAGTTATGGGGAAAGGTTGCGAGCGTTGAACTTATTCTCTCTGGAGAAGAGACGCTTGAGAGGGGATATGATTTCAATTTACAAATACTGTACTGGTGACCCCACAATAGGGATAAAACTTTTTCGCAGAAGAGAGTTTAATAAGACTCGGGGCCACTCATTACAATTAGAAGAAAAGAGGTTTAACCTTAAACTACGTAGAGGGTTCTTTACTGTAAGAGCGGTAAGGATGTGGAATTCCCTTCCACAGGCGGTGGTCTCAGCGGGGAGCATTGATAGCTTCAAGAAACTATTAGATAAGCACCTGAACGACCGCAACATACAGGGATATGTAAGGTAATACTGACAGATAATCACACACATAGGTTAGACTTGATGGACTTGTGTCTTTTTTCAACCTCACCTACTATGTAACTATGTAACTGGACAGGACAAACCGTGGCATTCACCACTGACAAGGCCATAGCAGAAATCATTAATAAAGGCAGGTCCAAGTCCCTCTCGGTTATGTCCTTCCTCCAAAGGCTGGTACAACTCTCCTTACAACATAATTTTAATATTTTCTGTTCATTTATACCGGGCAAGTGCAACCTCGCAACAGACGCACTGTCCCACTTTAATTACATTTCCTTTTTCCAGCAGATTCCCGGAGCCGATCCAATGTCAGCCCGTAACCCGGCTTGGTCTCAGCTGACCCAGGACTAGCGCAGTATCTACACAGAGCACCCCAGCTCATCAATCAAACTGTCCCACAACACGCTTAAAGCTTAACATACAGCTTGGAATGCATTTAACAAATTCCTTATACTCTGCTCCGAGAAAACAACAGACGTCAACCACTTAGTGGTCTTTATCTCCTATTGACACACTCAGTTGGCCTTATCTTACAACACAATCCGGCTATACTTAGCCGACATCCAACATTTCCTGGCCCTGCAAGACCCCGCAAAACAATCCTTGTTCGCATCTCATGCGATTCGAGCCATCTTACGCGGTATCCAGAAACAACAACCGATAGTCAATACCAAACGCCTACCTATAACAAGTGCCACCTTCAGGGATATGTCCGCCATCCTAACTTCTTCTCCATTTGGTCTTCTCCCCAGCCTGGTCCTATAAGCAGCCATATACCTGGCCTACTACGGGTTCTTGCGGCCAGGCGAGTTCACCTGCAGCAACTCTGCCGGCCAAGTACTACGTAGACGTCACTTGGTTTTCTACCAAGACCATTTCATCCTACATCTCTCAGTTTCTAAAACCCAGCAAGCAGGTTCCGGGGTAGACATCCACATCTATAAAACTAACAACATGTGGTGTCCAGTGAAAGTACTCAATCACTTACTGTCACTCCTCCCGCAACAGTCGGACTCCAGTCCCCTTCTACCCTTTCCGGTCAAACCCTTGAGTGCCTGCCAGTTTGTGAAACACGTAAGGATTCTTATTCGCAACCTACACCTGAACCCCAGCCAGTACTCCGGTCACTCCTTCCGCATTGGAGCAGCCTTGGCTGCATCCCATCATGGGATCCCAGACTACGTCATTAAGAGACTAGGCAGGTGGAAGTCTGCCTGCTTCGCCGGGTACATCCCCAATCCTCAAGTGGAGATGGCGCAGGCATTCACCAAACTTGCTCAATAAATAAATCTGAAACTACTAAAAAACCATACCCCTACCTGAATGTTTTTGCCCCCCTTTTTTGGTATACCGTCCATCAGACTAGGGCACACTTCAGGTCCATTTCATATTGTAAGTCTTATGTTAAGTCTAAATGTTGTCCATACCCGTATCGGTCATAGGCCTTCAACCATAAGTAGGAAGGCCAGTGTGCTGGCTTGAATTTATGGGAGGAGCCGGGGGTATTTAACCAGCCCGCTCGCCTGTGGTGTTTATCGGTTTCCTGTGCGCGATACCCACCCTCCCATCCCCTTTTCAGGGTATTTCTCAAATTCATTTCTCTTCACAATATTCATTTCTAACCTTGGGTATGCCCCCTTATTTTGGTATACCATCCATCAGACCAGGGCACACTTCAGGTCCATTTCATGTTGTAAGTCTTATGTTAAGTCTAAATGTTGTCCATACCCGTATCGGTCATAGGGCTTCAACCATAAATATACATTGTGACATTATGAAAAGTGAGATGATTGATGGTTTTTATATTTCACCTCACATGCGTTCATTTGCTGAGATCTAGGATGGAATCCGGTCCGGGTTTTGCCAACCACCATGGCAGGGTTGGTTCCGGACCAGATTTTGAGGTCCACTTGTGTCCACCAACAGATGGAATAAATAAAGCAGGACTGGAGCGAAGATTTGCTCTTGGCCTAGGACTCAGGAAGCCATAAACCTAAGAGAGCTGCTTTGTGAGAGAAATAAAAGGTTTGCATAATCTTTGTTTTTGTGGGTGACTGGGAGAAGCCCTTCACCCCTAAGTTAGGATCCGGATATGTTTAGTTAGTGCCTGGATGGAAAGGATTTATTTTTCTGTTTTGTTTGTTTTATTTTCCATGCAACCTTTTAAATAAAAGTGACTGCCAGTCAGCTTTTAAGAAAGAACTGCTGTATGAACTGCCTTTTTTCCCAGCGAAGGTGATACCCACTTAAGCAAGCCCCTGACAATATATATATATATATATATATATATATATATATATATATATATATATACAGTGGCTTGCGAAAGTATTCGGCCCCCTTGAACTTTTCAACCTTTTGCCACATTTCAGGCTTCAAACATAAAGATATAAAATTTTTATTTTTTGTGAAGAATCACCAACAAGTGGGACACAATTGTGAAGTGGAACGAAATCTATTGGATATTTTAAACTTTTTTAGCAATTAAAAAACTGAAAAGTGGTGCGTGCAAAATTATTCGGCCCCTTTACTTTCAGTGCAGCAAACTCACTCCAGAAGTTCAGCGAGGATCTCTGAATGATCCAATGTTGTCCTAAATGACTGATGGTGATAAATAGAATCCACCTGTGTGTAATCAAGTCTCTGTATAAATGCACCTGCTCTGTGATAGTCTCAGGGTTCTGTTGAAAGCGCAGAGAGCATCATGAAGACCAAGGAACACACCAGGCAGGTCCGTAATACTGTTGTGGAGAAGTTTAAAGCCGGATTTGGATACAAAAAGATTTCCCAAGCTTTAAACATCCCAAGGAGCACTGTGCAAGCGATCATTTTGAAATGGAAGGAGTATCAGACCACTGCAAATCTACCAAGACCTGGCTGTCCCTCTAAACTTTCAGCTCAGACAAGGAGAAGACTGATCAGAGATGCAGCCAAGAGGCCCATGATCACTCTGGATGAACTGCAGAGAACTACAGCTGAGGTGGGAGAGTCTGTCCATAGGACAACAATCAGTCGTACACTGCACAAATCTGGCCTTGATAGAAGAGTGGCAAGAAGAAAGCCATTTCTCAAAGATATCCATAAAAAGTCTCGTCTAAAGTTTGCCACAAGCCACCTGGGAGACACACCAAACATGTGGAAGAAGGTGCTCTGGTCCGATGAAACCAAAATCAAACTTTTTGGCCACAATGCAAAACGATATGTTTGGCGTAAAAGCAACACAGCTCATCACACTCAACACACCATCCCCACCGTGAAACATGGTGGTGGCAGCATCATGGTTTGGGCCTGCTTTTCTTCAGCAGGGACAGGGAAGATGGTTAAAATTGAGGGGAAGATGGATGCAGCCAAATACAGGACCATTCAGAATGAAAACCTGTTGGAGTCTGCAAAAGACCTGAAACTGGGACGGAGATTTATCTTCCAACAAGACAATAATCCCAAACATACAGCAAAATCTACAAAGGAATGGTTCACAAATAAATGTATCCAGGTGTTAGAATGGCCAAGTCAAAGTCCAGACCTGAATCCAATCGAGAATCTGTGGAAAGAGCTGAAAACTGCTGTTCACAAACGCTCTCCATCCAACCTCACTGAGCTCGAGCTGTTTTGCAAGGAAGAATGGGCAAGAATTTCAGTCTCTCGATGTGCAAAACTGATAGAGACATACCCCAAGCGACTTGCAGCTGTAATCGCAGCAAAATGTGGCTCTACAAAGTATTAACGCAAGGGGGCCGAATAATTTTGCACGCCCCACTTTTCATTTTTTTATTAGTTAAAAAAGTTTCAAAAATCCAAAAGATTTCGTTCCACTTCACAATTGTGTCCCACTTGTTGGTGATTCTTCACAAAAAATAAAAATGTTATATCTTTATGTTTGAAGCCTGTAATGTGGCAAAAGGTTGAAAAGTTCAAGGGGGCCGAATACTTTCGCAAGCCACTGTATATATTACATACATACACATACATGTAATATATACTATATATATATATCAACTCACAAATGGAGCGAAGACCTAATTCAACCACCAGTTGCCCACATCCCACAACCACTTGTGACAGCGGGGGGACGTTTAACTCAATGGTAAATATGTTTTCAAGTAAGTTCACATCAGTCAGGAACTATATTTAAGGGCCTGGTAGCCCGCATTTAAAGGAAAGTGGAAAGTCCATAAAACCTGAGATTTCTCACACAGGGGCTCTTCTCCAGCAAAGATATAAATAAAAAATGATAGCCCACCGTGCTCTTGAGCTTTCACTCAGCTTTAATCACAGTACCTCTGCTCTTTACAAGGGTCACCCAGCCCACAGGTTCTTCTATGCAGACAGCTTCACTTCAACTCTCACAGCTCCTCTGGTCTTTATCTGCCTCTCACCTGCACTCTGCAAACTTGCAAAACCTGTGTCCTTTTCTTGACCAATTCCACAGTGATAGAGTCTCGTACTGTCATATATATATATAGTATCTCACAAAAGTGAGTGCACCCCTCACATTTTTGTAAATATTCTAATATATCTTTTCATGTGGCAACACTGAAGAAATTACACTTTGCTACAATGTAAAGTAGTGAGTGTACAGCTTGTATAACAGTATAATTGTGCTGCCCCCTCAAAATAAATTAACACACAGCCATTAATGTCTAAACTGCTGGCAACAAAAGTGAGTAAACCCCTACGTGAAACTGTCCAAATTGGGCCCAATTATTCATTTTCCCTCCCCGGTGTCATGTGACTCAGTGTTACAAGGTTTCAGGTGTGAATGGGGAGCAGGTGTGTAAATTTGGTGTTATCGCTCTCACTCTCTCAACTGGAAGTTCAACATGGCACCTCATGGCAAAGAACTCTCTGAGGATCTGAAAAAAAAGAATTGTTGCTCTACATAAAGATGGCCTAGGCTATAAGAAGATTGCCATGACCTTAAAACTGAGCTGCAGCATGGTGGCCAAGACCATACAGCATATAAACTTATTTGGTTCAGATGGTGTCAAGCGTGTGTGGCGGCAACCAGGTGATGAGTACAAAGACAAGTGTGTCTTGCCTACAGTCAAACATGGTGGTGGGAGTGTCATGGCCTGGGGCTGCATGAGTGCTGCCAGCACTAGGGTGCTGCAGTTCATTGAGGGAACCATGAATGTCAACATGTACTGTGCCATACTGAAGCAGAGCATGATCCCCTACCTTCGGAGACTGGACTGCAGGGCAGTATTCCAACGTAACGACCCCAAACACACCTCCAAGATGACCACTGCCTTGCTAAAGAAGATGAGGGTAAAGGTGATGAACTGGCCAAGCATGTCTCCAGACCTAAACCCTATTAAGCATCTGTGGGGCATCCTCAAATGGAAGGTGGAGGAGTACAAGGTCTCTAATATCCACCAGCTCTGTGATATTGTCATGGAGGAGAGGAAGAGGACTCCAGTGGCAACCTGTGAAGCTCTGATGAACTCCATGCCCAAGAGGGTTATGACAGTGCTGGAAAAAAATGGTGGCCACACAAAATATTGACACTTTGGGCCCAATTTGGACATTTTCACTTAGGGGTGTACTCACTTTTGTTGCCAGTGGTTTAGACATTAATGGCTGTGTGTTGAGTTATTTTGAGGGGACAGCAAATTTACACTGTTATACAAGCTGTACACTCACTACTTTACATTGTTGCTAAGTGTCATTTCTTCAGTATTGTCACATGAAAAGATATATTAAAATATTTACAAAAATGTGAGGGGTGTGCTCAGTTTTATGAGATACTTTATACACACACACACACACACACACACACACACACACACACACACACACACACACACACACACACACACACACACCACCTATTTAAAGTTATGTGAACATCTGAGTAAAATAAAATGATATAGAGCTTTAAAGAAACACTGTCCTTTTTGCTTGTAAATATAGGAGTTTCAGAATTTAATACGGTTTTGATAAAGTTTGAAAGGTTGCCTTCTCCTCTTTTCTTTGCAAATATTTAACTGATATAAATTAAAAAAGAATATATTTAAATTGAACAAATTACTAATTATACTGGTAAGAACAAGTTGGTAAGGGGTCACTTGTGGAAACTTGCAAAAATGCAATGGAGATTATATTAGCTATTCTGAGCCGTGCAAATACTATTTCTCAACTAGTGCATCCTAACATTTACACATATAATTCCCTTTGTATTATCATTGACATTTACTCCCACCTCTGCTTGGATCATGACATCCTGCCTCCTGTTTTGAATCATTTATCCCTATTAAAAATATTTAACTCTAGTACTTGAGTCACAAGTCTTCTCTAGATAGTATATTGCAAGGCTTACAAGTAGGGATGAGCCGAACACCCCCCTGTTCGGTTCGCACCAGAACATGCGAACAGGAAAAAAGTTTGTTTGAACACGCGAACACCGTTAAAGTCTATGGGACACGAACATGAATAATCAAAAGTGCTAATTTTAAAGGCTAATATGCAAGTTTATGTCATAAAAAGTGTTTGGGGACCTGGGTGCTACCCCAGGGGACATGGATCAATGCAAAAAAAAGTTTTAAAAACGGCCGTTTTTTCAGGAGCAGTGATTTTAATAATGCTTAAAGTCAAACAATAAAAGTGTAATATCCCTTTAAATTTCGTACCTGGGGGGGTGTCTATAGTATGCCTGTAAAGGGGCGCATGTTTCCCGTGTTTAGAACAGTCTGACAGCAAAATGACATTTTGAAGGAAAAAACTCATTTAAAACTACCCGCGGCTATTGCATTGCCGACAATACACATAGAAGTTCATTGATAAAAACGGCATGGGAATTCCTCAAAGGGGAACCCCGAACCAAAATTTAAAAAAAAAAATGACGTGGGAGTCCCCCTAAATTCCATACCAGGCCCTTCAGGTCTGGTATGGATATTAAGGGGAACCCCGGCCAAAATTTAAAAAAAAAATGACGTGGGGTTCCCCCTAAATTCCATACCAGACCCTTCAGGTCTGGTATGGATTTTAAGGGGAACCCCGCGCCAAAAAAAAAAAAAACGGCGTGGGGTCCCCCCCAAAAAATCCATACCAGACCCTTATCCGAGCACGCAACCTGGCAGGCCGCAGGAAAAGAGGGGGGGACGAGAGTGCGGCCCCCCTCCTGAACCATACCAGGCCACATGCTCTCAACATTGGGAGGGTGCTTTGGGGTAGCCCCCCAAAACACCTTGTCCCCATGTTGATGAGGACAAGGGCCTCATCCCCACAACCCTGGCCGGTGGTTGTGGGGGTCTGCGGGCGGGGGGCTTATCGGAATCTGGAAGCCCCCTTTAAAAAGGGGACCCCCAGATCCCGCCCCCCCCCTGTGTGAAATGGTAAGGGGGTACTTACCCCTACCATTTCACTAAAAAACTGTCAAAAAATGTTAAAAATGACAAGAGACAGTTTTTGACAATTCCTTTATTTAAATGCTTCTTCTTTCTTCTATCTTCCTTCATCTTCTGGTTCTTCTGGTTCTTCTGGCTCTTCTGGTTCTTCCTCCAGCGTTCTCGTCCAGCATCTCCTCCGCGGCGTCCTCTATCTTCTTCTCCTCGGGCCGCTCCGCACCCATGGCATGGGGGGGAGGCTCCCGCTCTTCTCTTCTTCTTTTGTTCTCTTCTTCTCTTCTTCTCTTCTTCATTTTCTTCTCTGGGCCGCTCCGCACCCATGCTGGCATTAAGGGAGGCTCCCGCTGTGTGACGGCGCTCCTCTTCTGACAGTTCTTAAATAACGGGGGGCGGGGCCACCCGGTGACCCCACCCCCTCTGACGCACGGTGACTTGACGGGACTTCCCTGTGACATCTGCTGTCAGACTGTTCTAAACACGGGAAACATGCGCCCCTTTACAGGCATACTATAGACACCCCCCAGGTACGAAATTTAAAGGGATATTACACTTTTATTGTTTGACTTTAAGCATTATTAAAATCACTGCTCCTGAAAAAACGGCCGTTTTTAAAACTTTTTTTTGCATTGATCCATGTCCCCTGGGGCAGGACCCAGGTCCCCGAACACTTTTTATGACAATAACTTGCATATTATCCTTTAAAATTAGCACTTTTGATTTCTCCCATAGATTTTTAAAGGGTGTTCCGCGGCATTCGAATTTGCAGCGAACACCCCAAATTGTTCGCTGTTCGGCGAACTTGCGAACAGCCAATGTTCGAGTCGAACATGAGTTCAACTCGAACTCGAAGCTCATCCCTACTTACAAGGTAAGTTGAACTAGTCTAATATTACATCAGATGGGAAGGTTTACTCTTACTTACACCTTTGTGATGTATATACATGTATAAAGAAAGCCATGTACAATAAATATGAGCAGTCTTGTCAAAAGCATTAAAAGATGAAATCTGTGCATCCTTGTTGCCCGAAAGCTCACCAAGTTCACTGATTTTGTTTATCTCGAAAAGTAAACAGTTAAAGGGAAACTATGATTTTTTTAAATCAATTTAATTAAGTTTTTGTTTTATTTTAACAGGTTTATAAACTCCTCTATACTGTTTCTAGTTATATGTGTAAATGTACAGTACAGTGGATACGGAAAGTATTCAGACCCCCTTAAATTTTTCACTCTTTGTTATATTGTAGCCATTTGCTAAAATCATTTAAGTTATTTTTTTTCTCATTAATGTACACACAGCACCCCATATTGACAGAAAAACACAAAACAACACATTTTTGCAGATTTATTAAAAAAGGAAAAAATGAGGACATGGTCCTAAGTATTCAGACCCTTTGCTCAGTATTTAGTAGAAGCACCCTTTTGATCTAATACAGCCATGAGTCTTTTTGGGAAAGATGCAACAAGTTTTTCACACCTGGATTTGGGGATCCTCTGCCATTCCTCCTTTCAGATCCTCTCCAGTTCTGTCATGTTGGATGGTAAACGTTGGTGGACAGCCATTTTTAGGTCTCTCCAGAGATGCACAATTGGGTTTAAGTCAGGGCTCTAGCTGGGCCATTCAAGAATAGTCACAGAGTTGTTGTGAAGCCACTCCTTCATTATTTTAGCTGTGTGATTAGGGTTATTGCCTTGTTGGAAGGTAAACCTTTGTCCCAGTCCGAGGTCCTGAGCACTCTGGAGAAGGTTTTCGTCCAGGATATTCCTGTACTTGGTCGCATTCATCTTTCCCTCGATTGCAACCAGTCGTCCTGTCCCTGCAGCTGAAAAACACCCCCACAGCATGATGCTGCCACCACCATGCTTCACTGTTGGGACTGCATTGGACAGGTGATGAGCAGTGCCTGGTTTTCTCCACACATACCGCTTAGAATTAAGGCCAAAAAGTTCTATCTTGGTCTCATCAGACCAAAGAATCTTATTTCTCACCATCTTGGGGTCCTTCAGGTGTTTTTTTAGCAAACTCCATGCGGGCTTTCATGTGTCTTGCACTGAGGAGAGGCTTCTGTCATGCCACTCTGCCATAAAGCCCCGACTGGTGGAGGGCTCCAGTGATGGTTGGCTTTCTACAACTTTCTCCCATCTCCCAACTGCATCTCTAGAGCTCAGCCACAGTGATCTTTGGGTTCTTCTGTACCTCTCTCACCAAGGGTCTTCTACCCCGATAGCTCAGTTTGATGTTTCGTCCCAAGCGTCTTCCAATTAAGGATTATGGAGGCCACTGTGCTCTTAGGAACCTTAAGTGCAGCAGAATTTTTTGTAACCTTGGCCAGATCTGTGCCTTGCCACAATTCTGTCTCTGAGCTCTTCAGGCAGTTCCTTTGACCTCATGATTCGCATTTGCTCTGACATGCACTGTAAGCTGTAAGGTCTTATATAGACAGGTGTGTGGCTTTCCTAATCAAGTCCAATCAGTATAATCAAACACAGCTGGACTCAAATGAAGGTGTAGAACCATCTCAAGGATGATTAGAAGAAATTGACAGCACCTGAGTTAAATATATGAGTGTCACAGCAAAGGGTCTGAATACTTAGGACCATGTAATATTTCAGTTTTTCTTTTTTAATAAATCTGCAATAGGGTGAAGACACCTCCCAAATTTTGCCACTTTCTCTTTCAAATTTATTCACTTCCTGTCACTGTGAGCTAAAATCTAGCTCAAGACAATCCTATTCTAATTGTGGGTATTTGAGGAAAACCAAGTGAGTGTTAGAACCCCTGCTTGTCTTTTTTAGGTTGGGCTTTGTGTCCCTTTTCTTAAAATTGACTTCACTTCCTGTCACATAGCCAAACAGGAAGTGAGGGTAAAACCCTGCCAATGTCTTTCCTTGGGGACACACAGGTCAATCTATATAGTTTCACCATCAGGTAATTTGCATTCCAGCATTTTGATCTGTACACCCTAAATTATTAGGTATCTTGGACTTTGGGGTTTATTTACAAATCCACTTTGCACTACAAGTGCACTTGCTGGAGATCCGAGGGGGGCATGCAAGGAAAATAAAAAAATAGCATTTTTGCTTCTACATGATTGGATGATACAATCACCAGTGCTTCCCCTCAGATTTACAGCAAGTACACTTGTATTGCAGAGTGGATTTGACTTTAATAAACCCCAAAATACCCAATAATGTTGGGAGTACACAACAAAGTGCTAGAGTGCAATTTGCCTAATGGGGACACTAGTTAGATTGACCTGTGTGTCCCCAAAGAAAGACATTGGTAGGGTTTTACCGTCACTTTCTGTTTGGCTATGTGACAGGAAGTGAAGCCAATTTTAAGAAAAGGGACACACAGCCCAACCTAAAAAAGACAAGCAGGGATTCTAACACTCACTTGGTTTCCCTCAAATGGCCACAATTAGAATAGGATTGTCTTGAGCTAGATTTTAGCTCAGTGCTTCTTTTTTTTTTTTTTTTACGTATAACTCTTTATTCAAAGATTTTTCCAAATATAAACAATCATGTAGAAAAAGAACCAAAACTAACTTTGCGAAGCATATACATCTAATAGGCCAACATCGACACTTATTAAATTTATAAACTAAAGATATAAACTAAAGATAGGAGATTAATGCAGAATATACATTAATACGCCACCTTAATGCAAATTAACTTTGAATCAAATAATAACCTACAAAATATGTTGATATGCATCGATTACTGCAATTGTTAACCTATATGCTTATACCTTAACTTAACTACTTAAAAATGAGAAACCTTTCTCCTGACCCCATCAATAGGGGTCCGGAGACAAAATCTACTAAAAAACGGAGAAAGAAAAAAAGGAAGAGAAAAAAGAAGGAGTAAATATAACTAACTCAAACTTAGAACCTTCGCTGCCTCCCCCCTCCCAGAGTTCCCCCATCAGGGCCCAGCTCATCCTTATGAATCCACCCTCCCAACCTATACGGAAATGCAATCAACATATTGAGGGGTGCCCAAAAAGGTCGTCCATAGCCGCCAGGTATGCCTACACTCCTCCTCTCTACCATAGAGAGATGCTGTCAAAAATTCCATTGTCCTAATTTTGTCTATCCTCGAAAACAGTGTTTCAGAGAAGGTGTAGTCGTGGACTTCCACATGTCTGGAATACAAGCCCAGGCAGCATTCAGCATTTGCGCTAACAGCGTCTTTCTATAATGGTGAAGGGGTTGTACATTTAAATGCAAGAGATAGCCCAAAGGGTCGGAAACCAAGGTCAACAAATGTCAATTTTTTAATCATCTCCCTCACATCCTTCCAGAATGCTGTAATTAAAGGGCACTGTCAAAAAATGTGTAGTAATGTCCCAATCTATTTATTACATTGCCAGCATAACTTAGAGATTTGCGGGTAGAATTTGTTCATTGAGGCAGGAACCCTATACCACCTAACCAATATCTTATAACCCTGTTCTTGAAAGAAGTTTGCTATGGAGGTTTTATGAGCCAATATAATAATCCTGTTAATTTGCAATCTTGTAAAAAAGATCTGGATGTCCTCTTTCCAGCGTTGTATATACACAGGAATCTGGCCTTCTGGAGGCTGAATAATCTGTTTATACAAAAGTAACAACATGTGTGGTACATGTTCCCCCTCTGCACATAAAGGCTCAATGGGTGTCAGTGGCCTTACATATAATTCCGCATCTGCTATAGACCTTAAGAATTGTGACAATTGAAAGGCAGACCACGGGCTCAAGGGAGGCTAAGAAAGAGTGGAAATGTCTTGCATTGACATCCAACCCTGTTGGGTAACAAAATGCATGCATCTGGTTCTACCTATTCCTATGAACCCCCAAAGCTGTTTATTATCAAGCCCAGGCATGAAGTCTGGATTCTGGATCACTGTTGTTAATGGGGATGGGAAGGGAGAGAGGCCTTTTGTTAAAAATATGTGAGTAAGAACTGCAATAGTGGCCCTAATTGTAGGATGCCTCTTCAATCCCCGATAGTATTTATGAGCGACCCATGGAAGTACAGACAGAGCAATCGGTGAAGCATGTTGTTCCACTTGTACCCACAGTTTAGTATTTAAACAGTTTTAAACCATTTCCTTTTTTCCTTTTTACCCTTGGGACTTTTAAGAATTATAAGAAGCCTTGCCTTGCCTTGTCTTGCCTTGTCCCAATCCCATTGCCATTACTGTAATAGGCAGGGGCAACAGCAGGTCCAGTCACCGGTGTGTTTCCCCTATATGTGTGTACCCCGTGTGTCTCAGCGGCTCTCTTTATGCTCTCCAACATGCCCCAGCGCAATCTAACCTCAGCAGTCTCTCAGCGGCACATCTTCAGCCCCCACATCTACCGTGACTTTGGTTTCAGATATTAATGAATGGATGAAATTGAAGGGGCCGGGTGCAGAGTGTAGGGGAGATCAGAGAGACCGCTGGTTAAGAGGAAAGAGGACAGTCAAAACCAATGAAGCAACTGTAAGACTAGTCTCGGATGGCAAATTTCAGAACAGCTGCTCAATCCGATATCCAACGCCCTCCACGCTCTGCATGTCTCTATACCCCATGGCCCATAGCTTGAGATACTGGCAAAGATGCGGGTGAGCAGGTTCAATCCGACCCTCAAGGCTCCTTAGAGAGAGCTCTCTCTCTCTCTCTCTCTCTCTCTAGATCTCTCCACCTCTCCATCCAGGCTTCGATCACAGCATGTTGCCGCTCATTCTCCCAAGCTCTGGAGTTTTAGGCTGAAGCTAAAGTCTCTGCTCTCAGCAACTCCCGGGGATCCTCTGATATAATTGGGAGAGGGAGACAGGGAGACAGGGGACCACCATAAGACTCCCAAGATTAAGTCATGCCGTATTGTGCAGTAACATGCACTGCTAGCCAGCCCAAATCCAACGTTCCATACCCTTGGAGGAAGCACTCAAGGCTCTAGCAGCAACAGCCGACTTGCATAGCACCACACCAACCAAGTGCGCAGCTCATTGCTTCTCAACCCTATCCTCAAGTACCCCCAAAAGGCCATGTTTGCAGGTTTTCCTCATCTTGCCCAGGTGCTTGAAATCACAGTCAATGGCTTGGTATTTTGGACAGCTATTTTAGCTAAGATAAATTCCCAAAACATGTCCTGTCAGGGGTACTTGAGGACTGAGGCTGAGAACCACTGCTACAAAGTATTAAAATATATATAGGAACTAATGCGCAAAACCAAAAAAATAAATAAATAAATAATAGTACCAGACAAGAAGCTGCCAACATAGGTCAGTGTACTCACATAACCCTAACAGAAAAATATTCAAATAAAATTATATGTGGCGCTGCCCTATCCTTATGTACCGACTCCAACTCCGGGAAAATAAATAATCACAAAGTGCTACAAAATTATACCCTCTTCATAAAAGTGCAATGTGCATATACAATATAGTAGCAATACACTGTGATAACCAAATGAGGTCTACTTCAATACATTAATGATTTGGCATAAATCCAAGAAAATAGTGCATCAAAATATTGTAATATATTCCTAGTGCTCATAAATATATGTATTAAAGTGCCCCATGCATAGTGCAAAAAATGCAACTCCTGTTGCAACTATTATAACATAAACAATGTTTAAAAAATGACACAATTTGCAAAATAACCATAAGGTGCATATGTGCGACTATAGATGCGACTAAAAACCCGCATAAAAACATAAGCAATGAAGTACATCTAAAGTGACAATTGTGCAATATAGTCTACAAAAAACTCTTTCATGCAATGCAACTCCTAATGCGACTGTAATGTCCGCAAAGGGAAGTCTATTAAAAAGTGCAGATAGTGGTGACTTGTGATAAATTCTTCAAATTCTGTTCTGTTGCGTGACAATTGTTTCCCCCAGCCTCTCACCTGCAGTGGCGGCCCCCAATGGGCCGAATCAAGCGAAAATGCACAGGTGGATGGTGCTCTGTACAGAGGATGACTCTTCGAAGGTGATCTCAGTTCCCGGGAGGACATCCGTGAATATGGCTCTCTGCAAACCTCACCACCACTCACAATAATCCCAGGGTGATAGTGAAGGAGAAAAGAATAGCCTCCATAGTGTAGTATTATAATAAAATTTATTTAAACAAACGTAACCACTTACATTAAAATACACAGCGAGCAGTGTGGAACAGAAGGCTTCCATCTATGAAGACGAAACGCATCGGGTAGGACCCCACTGTCGCCACGTCTTGTCTCAGCGCTGTTTCAATCGTTTTATCTGGATTTACATGTGAGTGTATATCTGCTTATTTTTAATAAATCACTCAATTTTACGGATTCACACTATGTGGCCATTCCTTCTTTTCCCACGTGTCCACATCATCGTTTGGCTCCACTAATCTGATTCTGAGGGATACGATACCATCTGGCTGGCTTCAACTACATTGTCCCCCTTGGTCTGGGCATCCACCAATCAAAGGGATATAGCATCAAGCCGGTCCATCCATCAGCATCATCTTTCCAGGTCGCTCTGAACCACTCACCACCCAAGCCTACCTGACCCAACTCGGCGTACGCCCTTTGGGTCCATCCCATCTGGTAAGCCTCTCCATCTTCAGGTGGTGCTGTGTTTATTTTCACCATAGATGTCTTCTTGAAGTATCCATTTTCTTGAAGGACTTCTCATACAATATACATAGATGTACTTTTTGGTTCACCTTTGGGAGTATTAACTCAATACGTTTTTACATATTGGACATTCCATCCTCTAGCGCTACACTTGTTTTGTTTTTTTCTTGTTTATGCCTTGTTGGTTGTGTTAGCTGCTATTTTTTCTGTGTAGGGCAGCGCAGAATCGTTTTGTATATATTTCCTTGGGGGAAACAATTGTCACGCAACAGAACAGAATTGGAAGAATTTATCACAAGTCATCACTATCTGCACTTTTTAATAGACTTCCCTTTGCGGACATTACAGTCGCATTAGGAGTCGCATTGCATGAAAGAGTTTTTTGTGGACTTTATTGCACAATTGCCACTTTAGATGTACTTCATTGCTTATGTGTGTATGCGGGTTTTTAGTCGAATCTATAGTCGCACATATGCACCTTATGGTTATTTTGCACATTGTGTCACTTTTTAAACATTGTTTATGTTATAATAGTTGCAACAGGAGTTGCATTTTTTGCACTATGCACGGGGCACTTTAATACATATATTTATGAGCACTAGGAATATATTACAATATTTTGATGCACTATTTTCTTGGATTTATGCCACATCATTAATGTATTGAAGTAGACCTCATTTGGTTATGACAGGGTATTGCTACTATATTGTATATGCACATTGCACTTTTATGAAGAGGATATATTTTTGTAGCACTTTGTGATTATTTATTTTCCCGGAGTTGGAGTCGGTACATAAGGATAGGGCAGCGCCACATATTATTTTATTTGCTACAAAGTATTGACTCAGGGGGGCTGAATACAAATGCATGCCACACTTTTCAGATATTTATTTTGTAAAAAAAATTGAAAACCATTTATCATTTTCCTTCCACTTTACAATTATGTGCCACTTTGTGTTGGTCTATCACATAAAATCCCAATAAAATACATTTATGTTTTTGGTTGTAACATGACAAAATGTGGAAAATGTCAAGGATTATGAATACTTTTTCAAGGCATTGTATATATGAATAAAAAAAATAAAAGGTAATAAAGAAAATAACCTGGTTCTTGCCTAGTACTGAATTGGACTCATCTTAGACAAAGGTTGCATGGTGTACACTGCAACAAAGGTGACTCTGACCATGTCCAAATTCTACCCTGTATACTGTATAACGCCAGAAAAACATCACATGACCAACTATCACCAATCAAATAGCCTAAATTTGATGCCAAAATTAGCCCTCTAGATTGTGAGCCAATGGAGAAAAAGCAGGAGACTTTGCTTCCTGCTTCTTGTAACCACTAAAAACAAAAACTTTGTGTTGTAAAATAAAGGCCAACACAAGAGATAAATTCATACAGTGCCTTGGTGTGTTGGTTATCTTGATGAAAAAAGTTTGTAACCTTTTTTTTTTTTTTTTTTTACCTCAACACTCAGCAGGATCAAGCATTCCAATTAAAAATCAGATAGTCTTATATTCCACAATTGCGTTCGGGGATATCTGTGTGTATATTATTCATATTGTATTTTTTTTCCTTACCGAAACTTCAGTTTGAAAGGAAAAAAAAATGAAGAAGAGGAAGGGAAAAAAGATAAAGTAAAAAAAAAAGAGAACGAAAAAAAAGATATGGATCTGGGGAGGGAAGTGGAGGGAAACATGGACATGGGAAATAGCAGAAACACTTCATCATGGCTGGGAGTGAACAGTGACAGGGTCCATTTTAGCCCAGGTCAGAAATTAAGATGAACTTTGTAAGTCTGACCAGGCAGTCCAACTGTAAAAAAAGATTCTCTTTTTCCATTTCACGTGCCAGCAGCCATTCCAAATCTCTGATGGAGTCTAGTTTGTTTGCCCATTCTGCGAGAGAAGGTACAGATGTTAATTACCAGTAATGGGGAATACCGTAACTGCTCTGGCTGCAGTAAGAAAATGTCTAAGCATGTCTTTTTCACCGTCTTAAGGGGTCCGGGGATCATGGATAGGAGAGCTATCACAGGTGATGCATTGATAGAAGTATCTAAAAGTTTGCAATATAGGTCAAAAATTATTTTCCAGAACATCCGCACAGGGGGGCAATTCCACCAGATGTGATGCATGTTTCCCTTAGAGGCATGGCATCACCAACAGATGTTGGTTAAAGTGATGTAAAACAACAGGACATCTATACCATCTAGTCATCACCTTTAAACCCTTTTTTGAATTTTCATAGCTATTGACAGTTTATGTGTTAAAGTGAATCATTTTTGCCATTCTTCAGGTGGGAAGGTAAGTTCAAGATCCTTTTCCCAAGCCCGTGTGAATGAGGAGAGGTCTGGATGGGTTCATGCAAAGAGAATAGCATATAGTGAAGAGATTGTATGTGTTGGTGGACCTTTCTGTGATACAGTAGCAGTGATTCAAAGGCAGTTGGTTTGGCAGGAATATCTGAGATAAAAGAGAATGATCATATATAAGACAATGCCTGTTGCCTCTGCAACCACTACATGGAGTTACACAAGGGTGTCGAGTAAGAGGAGGCCGCAGTCAATGTCAGGTCAGACTGGAAGACTTGAAATAGTCTTTTATGTTCCTGTTTGTGCCAAGGGCCAAACACAGTTGATCAGGAGGCTGGTAAAAAGCAGGTATTCTGAAGAATGGAATCATAGAGCCCAGATAGTTTGATACTTTAAAAGTAGGGATCACAGTGTCCCATATTTTAAGTGTTTGGCAAGTAAGATCAGCCAGAGTTAAGGGGCCCTTGCGAAGAGCGGATGAGATCCACGTAAAGGCACAAAGATCTGTAGTGTTTATATGGCCAATGGGCTGAACAAAAAGAATGAGCAGTTTCCTCCATCCACACAAACCGGATGAAGTAAACAAGTGGAGAAATTACCGGGAACCGCTTTTTAACTAGACAAAACTGCTGGAACTAATGTTTTGAGCAAAAAAATGCAATATATTGATTTCAACCTTTTAAAGTAGTCTCCATGTTTAATATGTTTGTTTTATGTCATAATAAATGTCAAAGTAAAAGTTTGTTTGGTTCTATTGATATCTGGAGAGCTGCACACAACTATACACAAAAAGCAAACACCTGGAACACTCATAAACGATGAAGTGTATTATGCAAAGAGTACAGATGATGAAATTCAAGGGCAGAAAGAATGATAATTTCCTTTTTACATAATTATATTGAATGGGACTATTTTCTCTTGCTGTTTATAAATGATGTTTATTGATCCTCAAGACCTTGAGATGAAAGCGTACATGCAACTTTTCATGCTTTCAACCTTTTAACCCATACTTAATTCCTTCCTGTGCTGCCTTCATATCCTGTGTCATATCCTGTGATCATAGCCTCCAGAGACTCAATTCAATTAAAATAAAACTGAATACATACAGTTCTTGTCCTTCAGTGCTAATTTGAAATTCATTTTTATTTGAACTTTGAGGAGATGAACAGAATTTTCAGTCATCCCTTTCATACTTATGGAATCTTGTCTGGTCCATCTAGTAATTATATGCCTGTTACACTTTCACTGTAACAAGAAATATTTGAATACACACACACAGACACACACAGACACAGACACACGTGCGTGCATATATATAAGGTATTTGGTATGAAATGAAGAAAAAAGCAACAGTGAAAGAGATAAAGGCTTGGAAAAAAAGACTTGACATCTTTTAGTTTGATTGTGATAAGCCAGTAAATAAATATGTATTTCTCAAGATTTAGCAGTGCTGCATGCTCTTCTGTATTTATATGAAAAATATGAACAGAATTAAATGGGATTGTGTAATACACAGAGTACAGGGCTTAAGAGTGCAAAACATACAAAATGCAGGGCACAGGAGTGTATAATGTTCATCCCCTTTCTTGGCCTGCCAGACTGCATGCTTGGGTAATAGACTGGCATGGATTTTTGGAGAGGGTCCCATCCTTTTTTTTCTTAAATTAGATTTTTGTGTGGGCTCCTCCTGAAAATTCATACCAGATCTGAAGGGCTTGGTATAAAGTGTTTTGTTTTTTACTATGGATGGACACTTTGTTTACATGGCTGGGAATTCTTGGCCAGCAAATGAATGGCGCTGGATGATGTCACTGGTTGCTAGGGACATGGCATGTGCTGGAACCCACCACTTTCTTACAACCATTGATACCAGACGATGGAAGCTGTCATATATAGTAGTGACAGAAAAACCTGCTCCAACTGAAGGGGCTAAATGTCTGCCATTCGGGTGCCTGAAGCAGGGTCTCATCCTCCCTAGAAGGAAGTTCATGACAGACAGAGTTTATTTGGAGTAGATAATACACAGTGTGCAGGGGTCATGAGCACATATTGGACAGAGTAATGTTATCAGGTGTACTGTAGGTATTAAAGAATGCAGATGTCAGGAGTACATAATGCAGAGAGGGTGGGGATCTGGAGAACTTAACACACCGACTGCAAGTGTCAGGAGTATGAAACATGAGAGTAAGGAGGTTAAGAGTGAAAAACACAAAGAGTGCATAGATCAGAACTGCATACCATACAGAGTACAATTTCCCTCAAGCCTGAATTCCCCCAGTACAGATTTCCCCTACAGCCCTAAGTCCCAGCATACTCTCCAGTACAAACCCTGCTCCCAGCCCAACACATCAGTACAGCACCTCAGTACAGATTCCCCCTCCCACCTTAGTCCCTCAGTGCTTACTTCCCCAGTACAGACCTCCTTCCCCAAGCAGAGATCCCCCTCAGCACAGGTCCCCCCCGAAACCCAAATAAGACAGTCATTATCTCAGTACCACACAAAAGATGTCAAGTTATCTGTCATTAGCAGAACCCATGTTTGAATGTCTCCATAAATATATTTCTCCATTCTTCAGGGGTCCAGCTAATTTTGCATTTTAAAGTGACAATAAAAGAACTATGTATATAGTATTTTTTAGAAACTAGAATTGTTTGGTTATTGATGTATATTGTGCATTCCACATGAACACAATGTACAGTACCTGAGGTATATGTCCCTGTGGGAGCTGCTCATAGATAATAATATAAATCTTTTGCAAAGCCTATCTATTTCATGTAGTTATTTCAAGTCTTTTATATTTCTGAAATATCACAATTCAAGCAAGGAGGGTCTTGCTGAAATTTGTTTCAAAGTTCTACAGTAATTGTTGAAATGTAAACTGAAAATGACTGCAAAAATCTTCTGCTTTTAGCAACAAACCCAATTTTATGCTTGTTATCATGATTATCTGACATGTATATTGCAATGCAGCATGTGATAGCATATAGGGTTGGTAATTATACAATTTTGTTTATGTTTAATAAAATTTTATATACGGTATACGCCATAAAATATACATGGAGACCATTACTAATTTAGCGTTCCTTGTAAATAATACAATGCAGTTTTAAATATTTTGTCTATAGAACCAATCCTCTGTATTCCACTATCAGCAACAGATGATCTAATTCATTCTTAATCCTGTTTTATTCTCTTTTTGTTTCTTCCTGTATTTTTAAAACATATAAAACATCACAATATCAGATACAAAACATTGAACATAAACAAGATAGTATTGTAAAGATAGGTTTATTACTTATTAGCCTGCAAGGTTGTGTGTATCTTGCATCTACTTCAGCATCCAATAAAGGTTTAGATTAAAGATATGTTCTCTGACTAGCAGGAAATCAGTAATTCATTCTAGCCACTCCCCTGTAGTGACTTGAAAGTCTTCCATCCTCCTAATCTCTAATGTATACATAGAGCGAGTACTCTGGGAGGGGGTATTAGGTTGAGCTGAGCTGCTGTCTTGAACAACTTCAGTGATTCTACTTTGGTTTTTTTTTGTTCAATACATTTTTTTTGTGTTCAGTAAAATCATATACAGTATAGGTACTCCGAAAGTTTGGCTGGTCACTAGCCACATTTAAGCAATGACATTGACCAAATATGGCCATGACTATAGTCAAATATGTCACTACTATCCCTTCCCCTTATATAACTGATAATAACTCAGGGAGCTGTCATTTGGTGAGCATTACTCTCTCGATTGGTTGTGTACGTTGGGTATATTGGGTTTTTCGTTTTGGCAAGTCGGCTGACCCCACCAAAGGTTTTTCTTTTATAAATGTCAGTGCTTTCAAAAAATCACTGCTCCAAGCCAAATTCATTTTTTTATTGTTTGTATGTTTGTACTGGTACTTGTTCCTCAGGGCAGTGCCTACTCCACCCACATTATATCCTTTATCTTTTACCAATTAGTCCCCTGCCTGCCAACCTGATACAAAACCCACCTGATCTGTAAAAATAAGATTGATTAGGAATAACTTTTCTCTTTTGGCCAATATCTTACCTAGTAACTTAACATGCATATGTATCAACCAAATAGTGAAATAATTTAGCCAAGAGGTATGATCGGGTTGAAGTTTTGTGAGCATACAAATGGTCAACAGTAGAGAATGCCATCCCAATAAAATGGCGAGTTGGAAATAAATTGATTAAACATTTTCATAACAAAAGAAAAGAGAATATCTGATATTGTTTTAAAAATTGGAGACAGTCTAGCATCTGGGCCTGGACTTTGCAGGAACATTAGTTGTGAAAAATAGCTTCAGCTGCCTAGTGGTCCACAGGGTTAGAGCTCTTAGTATACTTTTTTAACTCAGTTTGAAGTATTTAAAAGATTTGGGCTGGGATGGTCATAAAATGACCAATCCCTGCTTGTAGTTGGAAGGGTTTACGACTTTTATCAGCATCTTTAAGTCTGACCACCAGGAAGGGGGTCTAGTTTGGTACCTTTAAGGTTAAAACTGTGTTTGGTTCAGAGTAAATGACAATCTACCAAGTGGGATAGGCATACTGTAGATTGAGATCAGTGTTGAGGCTAAAGAGATGTGTTCTGCTATTGGGGGAGAGGTCATTCTGAAAGGCCTAGGAAGATATAGGGAAATCTGCCTCATATGTTTTGATACATAATTTTTTATTTGTATTTTCTTGAGAGGCTAACTGTAACTTTGTGTGCTTCCCAAACCATTACAAAGGAGTGTACCTGTCAATAAAGGTTCATTCTTATGCATAGAAGAATGATTCGTGGCCATATGACAGGTGTGCGGCAGTGTAAACATGCGTGAACAAATGCGCGGGAGCTTGAACAAATGTGCAAGCCCACACAAATGCTAGACAGGCTATTTAAACTGCACTAGGGCCTGGTGTCAGTGCCATTTGGTCTATTGTGTTCCTGAAACATCTGAATATCTGTTCCTGTATTGCTTATCCGTTGCCGACCTGATCCTGCTCCTCACTCTATTTGAACTCTGCCTGCACCGAACCCTGGCTTGCCTCTGGAGTCTGCTTCTGTCTCATTCCTCTGCTCAATTGCCTTAATGTTACTGATCTTGGCCTGACCCCTGACTACTCTCCTGCCTGTTGCCTGAACTTGATCTGCTCGCTTGTTACTGACCCAGACTGTCTGACCCTGTCTTGTGTCTGATTCATACTGCACCTGCTGTCCGTGCTCTTCCCTGGCTCTGCTCTGAGTCTCCATGTCATATATGTGTATCAAGCAAAGAAGGTGTCACCCTTAATTGATAATCATTCAAACAATCTAGCCCCCAAAGATGGCTGCTTGGAAAAACCAAGCCTTGTTTTAAATTAAAAATGGCTGAAACGCCCGTAATCCTCACAGCCTGATTTACATAACATGGCTGACTGACCCATATGCAAACCACGTTTGCAAGGTTGAAAATGGCCACCCTTGAGCTCCAAGACTAATTTTAGGATTAGAAATGGCTGCTGGAAATATGGCCGGGTTTGAAACAGGAAAATGTGGATGCCGCACACTGGATAAAGTTGAAAAAATCTTCTTTATTGTAAAACTTGGATCATAAAAAACAGGACAATCAGGCGGATGGTACAGACACAGCTGACGCGTTTCGCACTCTAGTTTGAGCGCTTACTAGTTTGACGCGTTTCGCACTCTACTTTGAGCGCTCGAACTAGAATGTGAAACGCGTCAGCTGTGTCTGTACCATCTGCCTGATTGTCCCGTTTTTTATGATCCAAGTTTTACAATAAAGAAGATTTTTTCAACTTTATGCAGTGTGCGGCATCCATATTTTCCTGTTTCAAACCCTGCTTCAATTTGCATTTAGCCAGCACCTGGGACTCCCCTCCTCTAAAGGATTCACTAATACACACCTGAAAGCAAGTTCCCTTGAGCGGTGATTCACTCTCTGTCTTGTCTGCACCAATGAAAATATGGCCGACCGAGTCCCTACAGGTACTCTATTTGTGGCTGTAGATAAATATGAAGCACCTTGGAGGGGGGCGCAACAAAAAGGGGGGTTTCACAATTAGAAACAAGATTAATTTATAAACTAAAAATTTACAGTCAATATGGTATGAATGTGGAATTGGATATTAATTCATTCATTAACAATGCACCAACCATTATGTTCAGGCCATAGTCTACCAGTATAATGCCCCGTACACACGGTCGGATTTTCCGATGGAAAATGTCCGATCGGAGCGTGTTGTCGGAAATTCCGACCGTGTGTGGGCTCCATCGGACATTTTCCATCGGATTTTCCGACACACAAAGTTGGAGAGCAGGAGATAAAATTTTCCGACAACAAAATCCGTTGTCGGAAATTCCGATCGTGTGTACACAAATCCGACGGACAAAGTGCCACGCATGCTCAGAATAAATAAAGAGATGAAAGCTATTGGCCACTGCCCCGTTTATAGTCCCGACGTACGTGTTTTACGTCACCGTGTTCAGAATGATCGGATTTTCCGACAACTTTGTGTGACCGTGTGTATGCAAGACAAGTTTGAGCCAACATCCGTCGGAAAAAATCCTAGGATTTTGTTATCGGAATGTCTGAACAAAGTCCGACCGTGTGTACGCCCTATAAGTGATTTTTTGGATTATAAATGATATTAAGATCTGTTTTATAATATGTAGGTATCTCCTTTATTTCATCCAGCTGGATGTTATTTAGCAAGTCATATGTGAGTAGTTTTAACCATTTGTTTTATTAAAAGTTCTTTTCTGATTTACACTATATAGACTTTTTTCATCTTGATTTTATGGTAATACTCTGCATTGGCATTACTGTCATGTATCTAATGATATTCCCGGAGAATCTGTGGTTTCTAGAGGTTCAGTATATTTGGACAGGATACTGCATCTGACTCTGTAATAGAGTCCACTGGTTCTGGTAAGGGTCCATCTTTTCATTGGTGGTGGACCACATGGTGAATATGGAATACTGGTAAAATTAAATCCTCTGTCACATGGTGGTGTACACATTTCCGGATTGGGACCATTGTTACTACTATATGTACTACTATTGGACATTTTGGTCACTTTCTTTAGTTCAGCTGAGCACATATTTGATATAAGAGAGGCCTGCCTCAATGCTTCAGGCTCCTGGGAGAGCCTTGTAATGGAAAAACAACCCCATGGTCATAAAATGATGTGTCCCACAGGGACCAAGGCATTTCCCTCTTTTACGGTAGTACCAGGACAAGTATCAAGCTCATGGCATTATGATCTGCCCATGAATTCCAGCATATAGAGGCAGAAAATACCCAATCTAAGTGAAGGAATTGTGATACTTTAAGTAAAAAATATAGGTTTCTTTGACAAGATGTTATTCCCTGCAAGTATACAGCAAATGATAGCAACAGTGTCCCTTAGCATGAGTGTCAAGCACTTGGAACATACAGTAAAAAAGCCTATTTGTCCAGAGTTTGGGGCAACATTGTACCAGAAGTATTATCGATTGATCCCATAAATAGCAGGAATCTGCTTCCTGGATCCGTGATCTGTTTGTTACAAATCAAATGCACAAATCATCAAAAGGCTATAAGGACTTCCTTTTGTTTCATCTTATCTGATGCAGTTTAAAATTGAGCATAAAAGGATTGCAAAAAAGTAGGAGTAATTTCCTGAAAAAAGTGGGTTTCCTATAACCAGAAAGTGTCTGCATGGTCCCTAAAGTATTAAAAAGCTTTTACTCTTTTGTTAGGTTGAGTAAACCCTTGTGTGTTTGAAGAGAACACAGTTAATGACATTGGCAAATTCGCAACAGTATTAGGGGTGTGAAGAGCCTGGCAATTATAGGTTAACTGCACCTATAGAGGCAGAGAATAGGGGAGTTTAAAGGAAGGGTTGAGAGAAGAGGACAAGGATAGGCAGAGAAGGAAGAGGTGAGAGTAAAAGGTGGGGAGAAATTGGGAGGAAAAAAAAAGATCAGAAAGTAGAATGAGGGCCTGAGCAGTAGTTGTAAAGGGTTTAGGAGGGGATAAATAGGGTAGGTGTCAGAAAAAAGAGAAGTGTTATACTTTTAGTACAGTTACTAGTCTGGACCCAGGAAATAAGCAGAGTCTAAACCCGTACATGAAACATGTGGAAACCAATCAGAGTAAGGGGCCAAACTAAAATGCTTAATGTGGCCACTGCCCCCATCTATAACTGGCCTTTGTAGCAAGGAGCACTGGAAGGGCAATGTATGTCAAACAAATATAAAGAGATTTCCAAGGTCAAACTTACCATCCAGCCAGCGACCAATCAAATTGACTTGTCTAACAATATGCGTTAAGAACAGGGGTTTAGTTGCACACATTTGCAAATACATGCGCAAGCTGCGGGCCCTGCAAAGGCACCCTGTTTCCTGCAGTCCCTAACTACTGAAAGTCTCTATCTTGGAAGCACATGCATTTATAATGGATAGGTAAGGGACAGGTGAGCCTGGAAGGAGCCACCTCTCCATAAAGATACAGGGTCACACCGAACACCCAGCACATAGCACTAATTAATGTGGAATCATAATGCAGCTGCATGTTGGCACAGAGAACAAAACCTAGACAATAGAGAAACTATTTAAGTTAATTTCTGGGGCTAGCCATCTCAAAGAGTAAATCCCCATAGCATTTGTTTAATATTACTAGTTGAGATAATGCCAGAACAGGGTTTCTAAGTTGCTGGATATGTGAAGCACATGAATTATATTAAAAGATAACATACCAGCCTTTGGGAAAGGAATAATTCAAGGTTGGTCTACCCGCTTAAGCCATGCAAACAGAATGTAACAGCAAAGTAAGTAAACATATTTATAACTAAATACTTAGACCAATTCATGCTGGGACACAGCCCCAGCCAGGGGTGACTGAATGTGAGCCCCAAGCAAAACCAGTCTCAGAAGAATCTAATTAACTAAAGACCCAATAAAACATAAAAACTTTTCATAGACTGGCTCTCGCACAAGCTAGTCTGGCCAATAATACAATCAAGCCTCTGCTGCTAAAACATGCCATTTTGCTAAGGCAACAATTGTTCCAATGTCACATCCTAAAGGAAATGGAATCCAGAGGATGACAGAGACTGCTGTAAAATTTAAAGATTAATTGGTTCATGGTGTCTGCAGCTACCGAGATCATTGAGGATTTGTTTAACCAGTTCAGCCCCGGAAGGTTTTACCCCCTTAATGACCAGGCCGATTTTTGCAATACAGCACTGCGTTACTTTAACTGACAATTGTGCGATGCTGTGCCCAAATAAAATGTATGTCCTTTTTTCCCACAAATACAGCTTTCTTTTGGTTGTATTTGATCACCTCTGCGATTTTTATTTTTTGCTCTATAAACAAAAAAAGAGCGCCAATTTTGAAAAAAAAAAACAACATATTTTTTACTTTCTGCAATAAAACACATCCAACAAAAAAATGTAAAATATCAAATGTCTTCATCAATTTAGGCCAATATGTATTCTGCTACATATTTTTGGTAAAAAAAATCCCAATAAGCGTATATTAATTGGTTTGCGCAAAAGTTATCCCGTCTACAAACTATGGGATATTTTTATGGCATTTTTCTTTATTTTTTACTAGTAATGGCGATCAGTGAATTTAAGCGGGGCTGCGACATTGCGGCGGACAAATCGGACACTTAACTGACACTTTTTTGGGAACCAGTCACATTATTACAGTGATCACTGCTAAAAATATGCACTGTTACTGTACTAATGGCACTGGCAGGGAAAAGGTTAACATCAGGGACGATCAAAGGGTCAACTGTGTGCCTAGCTGGTGCTTGCTAACTGTGTGGGGGTTGCTCTGACTGGATAAAGACAGAGATCAATGTTCCTGCTTAGCAGTAACACAAGATCTCTATCATCTTTCTTGTCAGAATGGCGATCTACCTTGTTTACATAGGCAGATCTTTCTATGTGTGAATTGAGTTTAATACCTTTTCATGTGGCATTTAATGAGCATTTACAAGAAAATACCCCAAAACAGCATAGTGAATTGACAGTTGCAGGATCATAGGGGATATTTAGGGAAATTTTATCGACACCTAAATACCGCATGCGAGATGCTTTTGTGAACACTGTTTGCAGCTCTCTTGTCCAACATCAGTGTCTGATCTTACAAATGCTCATTTGAAGGACCGCAGACTACCACAGGCACACTTCAAAAGCTTGTGGGAAGTCTTTTCTTAAGAGTGGAGGCTGTTTTAGCTGCAAATGTTGGGGGGCAATGGGGGAACAATGCCAGTTGTTTTAAAGGTAATGGCTTTGAAATGGGATGCCCGACAAGTTTATGCAGGTGTGATGCTCAGTTGTCCACAAGCAGAGTGTATGACAATAGCCTGGCCACATGATCACTTTATAGAGCAACAAAATATTAGTACAGTATATTAGTAGTTACCTGTCATGGCAACTGCCTAGTGCAAAATATTAAACTTCAATTACAAACACAGATGATCTTGGAATGCACCCCATTTGCTGAACCCACAAATAATTTAATGAAGGAGTAACATCTAAATACAGTAGGTTCCTAGTAACAATCACAGAACCCATGTCTCAACAGTTCCTTTATTCACACCTCTGACAGTTGGTGCAGTTAGCCCGGGCCATTTACACATTATTCTAGTGTTTTTAAATATGTTTGAAGGATGCAGGACCAACAACACTGCAAGTACAGCATGTTGATTAGTTTAGTAATGCTGTTTGCGAGATATTGAAGAATTTGAAATAATTTTAAGACATTCTACTAGCTCAAATTGAAACTATATATTTTATTTGTAATATTATTATATTGGCTTTGAAATGTTATAATTATGTTCTAATTTCAAATGTGCATTTTATATAGCTCATGGTTGTTTTCAGAATCCTTTGTCAATAATAAAAATAAAAAATGATTCTGCAGTAGCTAAGCCTTTGATTAATTAATATGCATTGACAGCTGCTCTATGCTTATCTTAGATGCACAGTGTAGTGCTCTGACTTTAACAATGTAGAATATAGTAAGGATGAGTGACGTCCCTATGGTATCAACTCTAGAATGTCAAGCTTAGTGTATTTCTTATTCATTTTGAGGAGCTTCTATTGAACAGTTAGTTTTAAGGAAAACTTACAACAAAATGGTTATGTAAGTGAGGAAATATTTCAAAATGTCATCACTGTAATGAGTATTCTAAAGTTAGAAATATAGCTATCCAATAAAATAAAGTAGGTTATGGTTGTTTTTGTCACCCACACTTAATGGACTATAAAAATGTCTTAGAAGGGAGATTAAAAAGCAATGAGATTTACATTTTAGGACCTTCTATGTATATGCACCAAATCATAAAAACAGGAGAATGGTAGCTGCTTAATCCATTTGAAACCTACAGTTCTTTAAGTAAATGCAAGAAATGAAGGGCTACACATTGATGACCTCACTAAAAGTAAAAGGCTTTACTAAACCAAGTATTTAGGCTGCAAAGCAATCCTGAGAACCACCCCTCACTGACATGTCCCACCCTTACACAATTATTTGACCAGTACAGGCATAGTAGCTTGAAACTTTGGATTATCTATCTGAGTAATCATCCATGCCATCCCCACTGACTGAACTCCCAAGTTTTCAACACTTGAGCTCCGACAACACCCTATTATAGCTCTTACTTGTCTCATTTGTAAACAAACATTTACTACCTACAGTATAAAGGCTGGCCATACACAGAGAAAATTTCTTTCCTGCAACCACAGGTTGCGGAGGGGGAAGTCACCCCCATTGGGAGAAGAAAGTGATTATTGCTAGCGGCTATAGCAGAGATAATCACAGGTAAAACCTGGCATACCCAAGTTGATCAATCAATCAACTTGGTACATTCAGCCTGCCCATACACTGTAATGAGATTCAAACCCTGTATAGCCTGCTTAAGCCCTTTTCCATCTCCCCTTTTCCATTTCCTGGCAAATTCAGCTTTCTTGCCCAACTTGCAAGATAAAATGTTTAATCACCTGTGTTAAAACAGCATAACTCTGTCAGGAGTCTGCTGTGGTAGTGAGCTATTGTAGATCGGCAACTCAGGGTTCCCCAGGGCGTGAAGTCTAAGCCCCAGCCTGCTTCTTCACCAGGGCCCCTGACGGTGGGGATGGACTTGCAGCAAGCTGGAACCAGGTCGCAGCCCCCAGGTATGACTAGCCGAGGATGAGGAGACCACTTGCCATGCAGAGTACAAGCAGCAGGCAAAAGGGAATCCAGAAGCCAAGCTGGGATCAGGGTGGGCAGCGAACAAGCACAAATGGTAAACAAAGCTGGGGTCAGTAAACAGGTAGTCAGACACAGAATGGACAAGAGGTATGTAAACGGGAGCTTAGAGAACTATGAAGTTGCTTGGGCAATGTGGGTTACACTAAGCATGTCTTATATAGACAAGCTGTGAAGGAATTTGATGTAGATAATAATAATAATAATAATCTGAAAATGTCTATTTTCTTATGTGCATACATATTTTTCTCCTTACTCATTATATAAGTATACAGGTTTGCTCTGTTCCTATATTTTCTCAAGATGGCGGGTACCCCCTACATCCCACACATCAGAAGAACGCGGAACTGAAGATAAAACCAAGGACAGCCAAACCTCGTTATGAAGATCCTCCATCTTCTTTTCTATCTTAACCAATGAGATGTACCTATTCGACTAACATAGCAATGACATATTTTTGTGTATAAAACATTAGCACCGCCTTGAATAAATCAGAAGTGTAAAAAATTAACGGTGCTGAGCGTGTCTCAGAGTGTTTACTTTTATATGCATGCTAGCCACACTTTCCAATTAGAGACAGCAGCAGATAACCTTGGGCTCGATTGGAGCTCTTAATCATTTCCTTAACAGCTGGTGCCGAAACCCAGGAGCTTCAGGCTACAGTCAAAGTCATACCGCGATAAGGATTCGAGCGTTAACTGATAAAGATAAGAGGGGGTTTGCGCAGCCCTAACAGTAGTACGGTAAGTCTTCTTTATATTCTTACCACTATACGACTTTCTTATCTTTTGGTTAACGGCTGGATTCTGTCGGTATGCTGAGACTGTCTTAGAGGCAGGTATTTCCTCGCCTGAGGCTGTTTTAACGAACCTGCCAATGGGTTTCTGCTGACTGTATTTTTTTGTTCACTGTCTGCCATTCTTTGGGCTACGAAACTTAGCAGTCTAAAAGTGCTACATGTGTGTATGTGTGTTCTCATCTCCAGATGAGCTGTCAGCCTCTGGAGTGAGATGGGTCCTTGTAGCAGACGTTTATAGATGGGTTACTCAAGGTTTGTCAGACCTTTGAGGGTTATCTCAGCTGCTGGAGCCCCCCGCAGTCTGAAAGTGTTACCGAAGTCTCACCCCCCCGACGAGCTGTCGGCCTCTGGAGGGAGAGGTGTAACAGACATCTATAAATGGGTTAATTTTTGCCGGGTGGTCTGCCCTTGTGGTTATCTTAGCCTGCTGAAATTTTGCAGTTCGAAGAGTTGCAGGTGTAATGTCCTGTTGTGAGTGTATTTGTGCTTTACTGTTTGCTATACATGAGAGGGGTTGGGGTGGGGACTGGTTAAGGTTGGAGGGGGGGCTGCCCGGGGGATCTGTTGGGTCGCGGGCCATTGCTCCCCATTACCCCTGATGTGTTTGTTCTTGTTCTGAGATTGACCGTACATTACAGGGTTATAGCAGACAGTAGCAGCTAGGAGCGCAGCCTTATGTGCCCCCACCCAAGGAATTTGTTGATAAGGAGCAGTGAGAAGAATATTAACCCCTTAGTTGTACGTATTCTCCTCTCAAGCCGTTAGCCGAGAAACAGAGAGAGAAAAGAATGTGATATTGTGAAGAGGAGAGAAGATGTTGAAATAGTTAACAAAGTTGAAGGAAGTGGCGAAAGTTATGTTGCTAAAGAAACAGGGAGAAAAATCCTGTGTGATAAAGAAAATTGGATAAAGGAAGTTAAGAAAGATGGCGATTGTATTATGTATGTGTATCACAGAGTTGATGATACAGTATGTGAAATTACCACGCTATGTTGGAACTTGAAACAAAAGGAGGGGAGGGACAGCACTGCCCTCCGTCTAACAACCACTCCTTTCTCACCACCCAAGCACAACCCACTGTGACAACTCAGCCCGGCGGACATCTTAGTGCACCCATGCCTTCACTTTCTACCCAGCCCAGTGCACTTCCTGCCGGCGGCCATCTTGGTACACCCAGTAAGCTTAAACAGCCTGTACCCAGCCCTCCCTGTTTTAAACCAGGATGGTTCCTACCACACACCTGTCTTCCCCAATACGGGAGCATCACATTCCCAGGCCGGATATGGTAATGATGAAGAAGCATCTGAGTGGGAAACCCAACAGCAGGCAGCAAGGCCACCCGCTGATTTAACCCCCAATCCGGCTCCGGACTCACAGTTCCGAGAGGATCTCAAACACATGCTGGCAACCGTAAGGAACAGTGCCTCTTGCCAGCCCCCGTCCCAACAACAGTCTCGGTTAACAGAAGGGGCACCAGTGATGTATGTCGCTTTTACTCCATCACAAGCAGAGGCCTTAGTGACAAGTCTGCCCGACCCAGAGAAGCAGCCAATTCCCTTCTACCACAGGATAGTGCAGATACAAGAAACTTACTCAGCTGCCTGGAGAGACTTGATCAGCCTATGCCAAATCAAAGCAGGACATGTCTTTTGGCCAGTCATGCAGGCGGCCTTCAATGATGCCAGCCTGACAAGTGCCACTTCCTACACCTCAGGCGTGGAGTTCTGTGCACAACTCCATGACTGGGCAAAGGAGAAGTTGACGGATCAGACCACCACAATCCAAGATATTACCCAAGATAATGGGGAGTCTGAAGAAGTATCATGCTAGACTCGTACAGGTCTTTGATGATCTGAGTTTCTCCCACTATGAAAAGAGACACACACGTTTCCTGCGTGGGAGTGGATGGGGTGCCCCGCTCCAGTCCATTTGTTGAGCCACCCCAAGGGGGACATTTCCTGATTTGCTTGCCAGATTTGTGGTGTCCTCTACATGTCTCTTGAATCTACTAGGAGCTGATGTGTTGTCCAGACTACAGGCCTCAATCAGGACACGCCTGAAGGGGGGATGAAGTTACATACTCCCCTAAGACTCATCTGCTTTGTGTTTTTTGCCTCTCCTGATGACACTTCATGAAGCAAAAACTTCAAGTTCAATACTGCAGGAAGTACTTGACAGAATCCCTGCGTGCCTATGGTCCACAGGACCGGAAGACAACGGTCACTTAAAGGTGTCACCAGTTTCAGTCAAGCTAAAAGAGGGCGCATCATTGCCCCGGAAACCACAATAACCCCAAGAAGAGAACCCCTAAAGGAGAACCTAAAGGAGAACCAGGTACCTGCGGTGGATGTCTTTGACTGCAAAGTACCTCACAGAGGTGGACCTTACAAACGCTTTCTTCAGTGTCCACCCTCACCCCTCCTGCTGGTACCTTTTTGCATTCATCCACGGAAAGAAACGGCAACATACCTAAACAGTTGTGCCACAAGGGGCACAAAACTTTCCAAGCCAGTTTGCAAAAGCTATGGCTATCATCCTTGACACATGACAAGAGGAACACCCGGAAGTGATTCCCTTTCAACATGTTGATGACCTTCTCCTTTTGTGCAGCTGACTTACCCCCTGTTGAAGTCACCTCAGAAAGCCTGTTGTGCTATCTTGCCAACCAGGGGTGCAAAGCCTCAAAGCCCAAATTGCAGTGGTGCTCAACACCTGTCATTTTCCTTGGACACTGTTTGTCCCATGGGACAAGACACCCCACTGAAGACAGGGTGCAAGTAATCTCTGATATCCCACTGCCACAAGGCCAGAAATCCCTTCATGCCTTCCTTGGACTAATTTCCTAGTGCGAAGCATGGATTCCAGAAGCCTTCCTACTGATGCTCTGCAATCAGACCCCTTCCAGATGTCTCCTGAAGAAATATCTAAAGTTTGAGGCCCTTAAGTGTGCCATCTCGGGCGCTAGGGCTCCCAGACTATGACAAAACGCTCAAGCTCTTTGTATCCAAACGTCTGGGACATGCTGCAGGTGTACTCACCCAATCACATGGCATCAGCCTACGCCCCGTAGGATATTATTCCTGTTGGCTGGATGCGGTAGCAGGAGGAGGCCTATTGTGTCTGCGAGCTGGCTTTGCTGCACAAACCTTGCTTGACAAAACTTTGAACTTGGTCCTCGGACACTGCCTCGTTCTGCTTGCTCCCCATGAAGTTGCCATATTCTTTTTTTTTTTGAAAAAGTTTTTTATTATGCACAACAAGTATACATATCACACATATTACACATATTCCATATGTTCCATTAGCATAGAAATTCCATAAATATAACAGTCATATTACAGGTTTAACATATGCCCTTCCTATCATCAATTCTGTCCTATGATAGTATACACGTGCATTTTTTTAACAGAAAAATGCACCCCCCCTCCCCTCCCCTCCCCCCTTCTTCCCCCGGGATGTCTGCATTTCGGTACTTTTGCCCATTCTCAAGAAACAAAAAAAAAAAAAACATATCTAGCCCATCTAGGAAGGGGAAGCAAAACAGTCTATTATCATCTCTCCAGAGTTTAACTCTATCACTCATAGAACATACTAGGGCGTCTCCACATCCAGAGTATTCTCAGAGTCTATCCACCTAGACCACACTTTCCTAAACTTCTTGGTAGCCCCTCTAGCCTCGTAAGTCATTTTATACATCATTAAATCTGCGTTTATTATATTAATCCACATCCCTAGCGTCAATTGTTCCTCATGTATCCATCTCCTTGCTATGAGCTTTTTTATACCAAAATACAGGATCCTTAGAAACAATTTAGTATGGGCATTCAACTCCTCTTGATCAAAAATCCCAAGCAAACACCTCATAGGAGAGCAAATATTCGGTAAAGCAAACTTATCTGATATAAATTCAGTGACCTGAGACCATAACGGTCTCACCTTCATACATTCCCACACCATATGTACAAATGTGCCCTCCTCCTTCCCACATTTATGACATATAGCAGAGTCCCTCCTATGCATTCGATGTAATCTGGACGGTGTATAGTATTGTTGGTGTAGATATCGATATTGAATCATTCTGTCCGTGGAGGAGATAACAGACACCAAAAAAGTGTCCAGTACCTCCTGCCACAGCTCCTTCGACAACTCCGGGACGATCACCTCCCATCTCCCCCTGGCCTTGGAGGTCAGAGCTACCTGACCCGGACCCACCACCCCGTAGTATCTGGAAATCCTCTTTGACTCATCCGGGTCAATCAGTACTCTTTCCAGGTCTGTATTCTGGACACGAATCTCAGACCCTCCGAACTGAGTGTATGCTGCGTGCCTCAGTTGTGCATATCGGAAGAGCCAAGACCTCGGCACTCCAAATTGCTCACGCAACTGGGTAAACATGCACAAACGACCATCACTACAAATTTGGTGTAGATATTTAATACCGTATTTTGCCCATGACCCTGGGCCATCAGAGAGTTTCATAAACTCCCCCAATGATCGATTGTACCACAAAGGACTGTTAGGAGATAGCCATAAGGGTTCATCACCCCGTCTCTGAGAGCACAGGTGAAAAACCTTTCCCGGTAACGCCATCACCGAGCCTATCTTCCTACCCGGAACCCCCCTCCTATATAAGACATTCTGCAGGGTCTCCTGTAATGTGGCAATTGCAGCCTCCAACAAGGCAGTGGCATTAGGTGTCTGTGGAGACAACCGCCAGTGCAGGAAAGAGAGCTGTGAGGCCATAAAATAGGAGCGCAGATCCGGAAGGGCAAATCCCCCCAATGTAACTGGTAGTTTCAAAACCTTTAAAGAGACCCTGGGAGCTTTAGACCCCCACAAGAAACTTACAATAATGGAGTCAATATTCCTAAAGACCCGCAATGTCACGAAGACCGGGGAGTTCGAGAGGATATATAGAAACTTTGGCAGGAAGATCATCTTAAATAGATTTATCCTTCCCATCAAGGTGATCGGTAAATTCTGCCACCTTTGAACTTTTTCCCGAAACTTCCCCACAATTGGTGACAAATTGGTCTCCAGGAACTTGGAAATGGGGAGCTGAATCTCAATTCCCAGGTATCTGAAAGATGGAGATAATGGAATGGGGCATCCCAGTGGAACAGTCACCCCCTCATCTATAGGGAAAAGAGAAAATTTTTTCCAATTTATACGGAATCCAGAGTAATCTCCAAACGTCTGTATCAGTCGGAAAGCCTCCAGAAGCGAGGGTCCTGGATCCTGGAGATATAGCAGCATGTCGTCTGCATAGAGTGACACTCGCTCCTCAAAATCCCCGATCCTCAATCCAGTCAACTGTGAACTAGACCTCAGCTGTACCGCTAAGGGCTCAATGGCCAGGGCAAACAGTAGGGGTGAAAGTGGACACCCCTGCCTGGTGCTCCGAAAAATGGGAAAGGGATCTGATATAATACCATTGACCCGTATTCTAATCAATGGGTCCGTATACAAAAGCCGGACCCATGAGATGAACACTGGGCCAAAACCATAAGACTTCATCAATTGAAACAAATACGGCCACTCAACCGAGTCAAAGGCCTTCTTTGTATCTAAAGAGGCCACCACTCTAGTCCTAGAGTTGTCATGAGCCGTCCGAAGATTCAGGAAAAGCCTCCTGATATTCATCTGAGTGCACCTACCCTGAATAAATCCTGTTTGGTCTGCGTCCACCAGCTTAGGAATGACTGACTGCAGTCTGCTTGCAATTATTTTGGCCAATATCTTTGTATCAACATTCATCAGCGAGATCGGGCGGTAAGAATCACATTCCCGAGGATCTTTCCCCCCTTTAGGTATCAGGACTACCAAGGCTTCCCTCATAGAAGAGGGCAACCCACCGCCCATCCTAGCCGCATTAAACACTCTAAGCAAGCGGGGAGCTAATCCATAACGATAGGTGCGATACCACTCTGATGGGAAACCATCCAACCCAGGGGATTTTCTAGGGGGGAAGGAGGCAATCGCCTCCTCCACCTCCTCTACTGTAATGCCGGCCTCCAAAGCAGTGCTGTCGTCCTCCTCCAATTTAGGGAGATCGATGTCTGCTATATACGTTTCCACTGTTTCTGACCCCACAGGAGCACAAGACTTGTATAATTCCTTATAAAAAAGGACAAAAGTGTTCAAAATATCCGCCGAGTCACAGACCTCCACCTTACAGTCGTTGAAAACCGATTTAATATGTACCGGAACGTATTCCGGCCTTGCCAAGTATGCCAGCAATCTGCCATTCTTGTCACCAAATTCAAACAAACGCCGACGTTGAGCGAGGCCAAGCTTCGTAGTATGATCTGTTAGTGCTGTCTTGTACTCCCGTGTTGCCATCCGCAATGTCAACAGCCTCTCTTCAGTGGGATTCCTGACATACTCTGCCTCCGCTAGAGAGACCTCTGTTTCCCTATGCTGTAGTGTGGAGGCCAACTGCTTCTTAAATCCCTTTACTTCCGCCATGAACACCCCTCTCAATGTGGCCTTAAAGGCCTCCCACTGAAGCAGAAAGGACCCGGAACCGGCATTATCAGCCCAGTAATGTTTGATGGCCTCTGTGCACTTAATTGTTACATATTCTTCCTGAAGCCAACTAGCTTCCATCCGCCAGAGTCGCAACCCAGGCTTCGGTCCCAGATTAAGCTCCAACAGCATAGGGGAGTGATCAGAGAGAGCCCTAGGCAGGTAAGACATCTTCTGAACTAATGGCATGCCCTCCCCTTCCGTTAGGATAGTGTCTATTCTGGAGAGTGTCTTGTGCGTTTCGGAGTAGCAGGAGTATTCCCTAGTATCAGGATGGTGAAACCGCCAGACATCTCTAAAGCCATGAGCAGACATCCATCCCGCCAGTGGGGCAGGAGCACCACCCGTCCCCCCCAACCTGTCCAACACTGAATCAGAGACTGAGTTAAAGTCCCCCAATATGAAGATCCTCCCCTCCGCTACCTCATATGTATCCTTCATCATATCATCCAGATGAGTTAGCGCAAAGGGAGGAGGAACATAGAGATTCACAAATGTCAATGTCATGTTCATCACTTTCAAAACAAGTATCACATATCGCCCTTTAACATCTGTTCTTACTGTTTGAATGGATATGGGCATGGCCTTGGTGACCAAAGTAGAGACTCCCCTCGCATACGAGGAGTAGCTGGAATGATATGCCCCAGCAATGTGAGCCCTTTTTAAAGAGAGAAGCCTGGAGCCCTGCAGATGAGTCTCCTGCAGGAGTATCAGGTGAGGTTTGTATTTTTTTATATACTCAAACACCAAGGAGCGTTTGAACTTAGCATTTAGGCCTCTGACATTCCAGGCCACAACTCTCAAATTTACCTCCATGGCAGATATGAAAAAGCAAAAAAAAAGAGTCGAGTGGAGGTGATCCCTCCACCCCTGGGTATGGTCCTCTGTAAAAACGGGCTTCCAGGCTTCTCCCCTCACACATATTCCCCTACACTGAATACCTTGGGCAGTACCCAATGCAGAATCCACAAGTAAAGACAATCCCATCTGTGCATTAACATAGACCCTTTGTCCCAAAGAAAATCCCAACTGCCCCCACCCCCCTCCCCGCACCCAGCCCCAACATGCCAGGCACTTTTTTCCCATAACCTGAAATTAAGTAGGTAACAGAGATGCGACTCAAAAAACCGTCACATAAGACCAGTCGCCAAAAGGGCGGCCAGTTCTACCCGTATTGTTCAAGAACCGTTCACCTGCTATTGAACAAAAAGGGCAAAAACAGTAAACAAAGTCTACTAATAGAAAAATATATTGCCTAGAGCATCTTGCAGACTTAGCATATATTGCTGGCAATTGACATAAACAGTCCCAATATCAGTAAAAAACATTTTCCCCTTTTTTCCTTCTTCCCTCCCCTCAAAACAGTACCAGGAGGTATGGAAAAAAATTAAAACAAAAAAACATTCAGTTCCCTAGATTATGTGTCCCATAGGAGGATCAGCAAACTGGTATATCCGTGTCAATATAGATGTATCTTCCATATTGTGCAATATCAAGCACGACTTTAAATGACAACCTTGAGAGAGTAATGCAGGGGGTAAAAGAACTCTTTCCTCCCTTTTTTTTCTATGCACATGCCCCTTCTCTTCCTCCAAGCATGTATACAAAAAAAATTCTTTTTTCTTTTCTTTTCTCTTTCCCCTATGTTTTCTCCTCCCCCTTCCCCCTTGGTAGGAGAAACCTGAACATCCCCTTACCCTCTCTCTTTATTTTTACAAAACCATATTAGTAGGTAATGGCAAAAAAAGAAGAAAGAAAAAAAAAATCTTAATCAAAACAAAAAAACGTTCAGTTCCCCTGATTATGTGTCCCATGGGAGGATCAGCAAACTGGTATATCCGTGCCAATGTAAATGCATCTTCCACATCTGTGTAATATCAAGCACAGCTGTAAATGTCATTCCTGAGGGAATAATGCAGGGGTAAAAAAACCCTTTCCCTCCCATGTTTCCAGCATGTATGCTAAAAAAAGTGTAGGAGAAACCTGAATATCAGTTTAGGTTGGTCTGAAGGAAACGATCAAAAAAGGAGAAAGAAAAAAAAACACAAGACCCCCCCCCCCCCTTTTTTTTTTACAAAAAAAAACACCAAGGTTCTGCTGACATTTCTTCTTTGGGTCTCCAATCTAGTGATGTCTCCACAGGACTCACTCACGGTCGGTTGGGAGAGACTCTATTTCGTTGGCAACCACGTGTATCCAACCACTCTGAGGCCTCCGTAGGATTGTTGAAAAAATATACTTTCCCATTATCCACCGCCCTCAATTTGGCAGGGTAGAGCATGCTGTATATCAGGCTAAGATCCCTTAATCTCTCTTTCTTTACAGGATGAAAGGAAGCCCTCTGCTTCTGTGTGGTTGCAGAAAAGTCAGGGTATATTGATATACGGCATCCATCGATCGTTAACTCAGGGCCTGTTCTGGCTCCCCGCAGAATATTTTCCCGGTCACGGAAGTGCAGTACTTTTGCAATCATTGATCTAGGGGGGGCTCCCTTTGGAGGTGCCCGTCCTGGAATGCGGTGTGCCCTTTCAATGGCAAACAAACTTGTAAAGGTATTGGAAGGCATATGTTCCAGCAACCACTTCTCAAGGAATTCTTCAGGATGTCTCCCTTCCACCCCTTCCGGGAACCCCACCAGCCTAATATTGTTCCTTCGCATACGGTCTTCCATATCCGCCATCTTTAAAGTATGTTCAGACAGTGTCTTCTTAGTCACTTGTGCTGCAGTGTCTAATGGCCTGATTACATCCTCCAATGTATTAAGGCGGCGATCCGTGATCTGTGCCTTTTCTCTTAATTTTTGCATGTCATGCTTCATGAAAGAGAATTCTACCTTCAGCTCGTCAAAGTGGTTTATTAACTTGCTCTGACATCCCTGTATGGCGTCCATGATTTGTGTTAGGGATGGCTCCTCTCCCCCCTCCACCGCTCTGTCAGCACTGGCCCTGGAGTCTCTCAGCCTGTCTAGGGATCTCCCCCTCTTCAGCACATCAGCCCGCCGGGGTTTAGGACTCACCCTGTCTTGCTGAGGAGGCGCCTGCTGTGAAGGATCCTCAGGCCTGTGGAGCAGCGGCCATTCGTCCTCCTCCTCCTGTGTGCCGGCGCCATTTTGAGAGCCCCATGCATATTTCGCCAGCCGTTCTCCGGTCGATTTTGGCCAGGGGGGGCCGTATTTCACCATCCCCAGAGACTCCCGGGTGTCCCCGAACTCATCCCCCACCACCTGAGAAAAAAGTGGGTGTCTTTAGCCCAGGATCACTGCAGGATCTGTTGTCTGCTAACGGAGCTCCGTTCAGAGGCTCCTCACATGCCGCTCACTGGCTCCGCCCCCCCCCCGAAGTTGCCATATTCAACCAAGATCCAGCCGAAACACTTGGCCACTACCAGATACTTAAGACTCCTGTGTTCCCTCCTACTGGACAGCATTACTCTATTAAGTTGTCAAACACTGAACCCTACCACCCTTCTTCCACTTCTCGAGGGGGGAAAGGAGGAGGAGTAGAGTCTGAGGAGGAGGAGTAGAGTCTTGACTTGTCACCCCATGACCACACAGGACACGCGGTCACCACTGAAAACACTGTTCTACAAGCTGAAGCCTTACCACCGGTGATGTCTGCACAGGAGGCAGAGCTGTAAGCACTTACTACAGCATGTAAATGGGCAGAGGGAAAAAGAGCCAACATTCATATGGACTCAAGATATGCTTTCAGCATTGTCCATGGTGTTATCTAGGACAGAGGATTCCTGACGGCTGCAGGAACACCTGTGAAAACTTGATTGATGCCTTGCTTCTCCCAACCCAAGTGACTATTATGAGTAAAAGCACACGACAAAATTAACTCAAAGGAAGCTCGAGGCAATCATCTAGCCAATTCTGCTGCCAAACAGACAGCTGGTGGTCCACGGGAAGTGGACAGCAGGGTGGTAGAAGAAGACCACCCGTGCTTACCTTACAGACTCCCCCAGTGGACAGAGTTTATCTAAAAGAACTGCAGGAAACAGCAAGTCTGGATGAGAAGGAAAGCTGGAAACGGAGAGGAGCAACTCTCAGAAATGGACTATTCGAGTGGAACAAGAAGCCTTGTCTACCCAGGAGTATGTACCCAGCCGTGGTGCAATGGGCACATGGAGCTGCCCACTTGACAAAGACTTTTATGAACTCTCTTATCAACAAGTGTTGCACCAAGAGTTACTCCACTGACCGACAACTTCTGCAGATAATGCATTATCTGCACCAAATGTAACCCAGGACACACAGAAAAAACACAGAAGAAGCACCTGGCAAAAGCCCTATACCCCATTCCAGAGGATGCAAATTGATCATTCTCAAGTGCCAAGAAGTTGCAGATTCGAAAACGCCCTAGTGGAAGTGGTCACGACTGCCAGGACCACAGCTAAGAAACTACTAAGTGAGATAGTATGAAGATTTGGGGTCCCAGAGGTGATATTGAGAGATCAGGGCCCAGCCTTAACAGCAACCCTTACTAAAGAGATTTGGGCAGCACTGGGGGTTCAGTTGGCACTACACATCCCATACCAGTCTCAAAGTAGCGGGAAGGTAGAAAGGATGAATCATGAGTTGGCCAGACAGTTAGCCCATTGCCCTGTTCAGTGTCAGACACAACCCCGGGGGAAACATGCCCTATCTCATTATGAAATTTTGTTTGGTTCAGCTCCCAGACTTGGTTGTTACTTTCCACAACAGTTACAGTTGCAGTCTGATGTGTTGACTAATTATGTAACCACTTTATCACGAGAATTAACCTGAATGCATGTCCAGGTGTTTTCTCCATTCCAGATCCTGAATTAGATACAGGAACACACCAACTACTGTCTGGAGATCCTTGAGCCAAGATATGATGGTCCATTCCAAGTTTTGTTGACCACAGCCACCTCAGTCAAGTTGGCCAGGAAGAACACCTGAATGCACGCTTATCACTGCAGGAGAGCGTGTTTTCGGAAGCTGCATATCCTTTTTCTGTTTGATCTAGGGGGGAGGGGCCCAGGGGGTGGCCATCACAAAAGTGATAACAATTACGTTTTGGTATAACTCTTCAGGTACACATGTGATCACCTTTACTTTAAGTTACTGTGACATAGTACCTTGTCCGTTTGACCCTTCATGGTGATGCCATTGGTACAGTGATATCCCTGACGGTAAGGATATATATGTTTGCCACACAGACAGTTACTGGGGACAGAGTTGTGGTTTCTGTGGGGGCCAGTGGGTTGGAACACAGGGCCAGACTGGGCGACCACAGAGTGTATTAGACAAGAAAGATGTGTAGCGCTAAAATGGCAAGATGCCTTAAAACTAATGAGTATAAAAGGCCTATACTTATAGTATAGTGTACATATAAACATACATGCAGAGTATGACTAAAAATCAAAAAATCAAAACAGAACAGTCACTGCGTTGGAATTGAGTGGGTTGCTACCCCAAACGTGAAGTGAGGAGCGCCTTCACCAACATGTAACAGTTTCAAAAGGTGACGTTCTATAGTAAATTAAAAAGTCTCGTCAATACATGGGATAGTCCATCTAGAAACCAAACTCCTATCGAACACCACTGTGTCTTCAAAACATGCAGTGCACTTGAATATTAAAGATGGAGGCTTACCGGAGGGTTTGAACCCAAGACAGCATATACTGTGAGGGTCAAACCAGCTTTTATTGCACCCTGGCAATGGTGGGAAGATCTTTGTGGCCTGAGGATAGTGAGAAGGTCTTTTCTAATGATGTATCTTCTCCACACGTAATACTGGATCTCTCCAACCGGGGTTCATAGAGGGCACAAAAGGGGGCTACATAGCGTGATACCGTAGACACCGTAATTTATTAAATAAAGGAATACACTTACATGATAAAGTTGATAAAAAGCGCTTGTACATAAAAAGGGGGCGGCAGTGGGGTCCTTTTTATGTACAAGCGCTTTTTATCAACTTTATCATGTAAGTGTATTCCTTTATTTAATAAATTACGGTGTCTACGGTATCACGCTATGTAGCCCCCTTTTGTGCCCTCTATGAACCCCGGTTGGAGAGATCCAGTATTACGTGTGGAGAAGATACATCTTTAGAAAAGACCTTCTCACTATCCTCAGGCCACAAAGATCTTCCCACCATTGCCAGGGTGCAATAAAAGCTGGTTTGACCCTCACAGTATATGCTGTCTTGGGTTCAAACCCTCCGGTAAGCCTCCATCTTTAATATTCAAGTGCACTGCATGTTTTGAAGACACAGTGGTGTTCGATAGGAGTTTGGTTTCTAGATGGACTATCCCATGTATTGACGAGACTTTTTAATTTACTATAGAACGTCACCTTTTGAAACTGTTACATGTTGGTGAAGGCGCTCCTCACTTCACGTTTGGGGTAGCAACCCACTCAATTCCAACGCAGTGACTGTTCTGTTTTGATTTTTTGATTTTTAGTCATACTCTGCATGTATGTTTATATGTACACTATACTATAAGTATAGGCCTTTTATACTCATTAGTTTTAAGGCATCTTGCCATTTTAGCGCTACACATTTTTTGTATAATTATTTATCTGTTGGGCAACGATTCTAGTTGTTGTGTTAGCTGCTTATAACTTTTAGACTTGTTTCAGAGTAAGCGCAAATTTACCAGTAGTGTGAGACAAGAAAGATGAAAATAAAAAAGGCCCATATCCTAACCGAAGATACCCCTGATACATACACTGACCCAGCACACAGTCAGAGGAGGAAGCGAGCAGATCTCTCCGGAAGCTTTGACCCTCATGTGTACATAGTTGCCATAGGGGTTACAAGGGGGGTCCCTGATGAGTTTAAAGCCAGGGATCAGGTAAAAGCTGGTTTTGAGTCTTTGATCCCCATAACAACTGTCAACAAGAATGTAGATTGGATTAACTACATGTCATGGTTATGCAATAGAGTTTGTCGATCAGCATACCTGTCTCCATGTGTTCATCTCTAGAGACCAGTTGACCCTCACCTGACTGCTCTTGTAACCTCTCCTCTAAGCATGGCCCCACCCTAGGCCCTATCAGGGAACCCTATATTAACCTGTGCACTGCAAGCCAGCAGTGCTGATCAACCATTGTGTGTTAGCCTCTGTGTGTACTTGCTGTGTTTCCTACGTCTGATTCCTGTTACCGACCTTGGCTTGTCCCTTACTTTCCTTGTTGTTCCAGCCTGCTGCCTCCTTCCTCTTCTCCTGTAGTCTACCGTGAGCTGTGAGACCCTGGGGGCCGCGACCTGGAGCCAGACTGCAGTGCAGTCCATCCTTACCATTAAAGGCTCTGGTAAACACCTGCTGGCTCTTAGACTCCGCGCCCTGGGGAATTTATGCTCTAGCTCCCAGTGGGATCTGTGTCAGTGATCCAGTAGACCTGCTTCCTGAACCTCCCAGGGTTCAATCCGCAGCAGTCAGCCGTAGGGTCCACTACCTAGCGGTGCACTCCTGATCCCAATGGTGTGCATCTGTCACCCAGCCTCTAGGTGACCTGACACTACACATATTATAACCAACAGAGATTTGTAAATTACACTAAAGATGCCCTCCAGGGTATTGCTGACCAGTTAGCCCCCACTTCCTACATGACATTCCAGGACCGGATGGCCTTAAACATGGTGCTAGCTGGGAAAGGTGTTTTGTAAAATCATAGGAAAAAATGGGAACTTGTTGTACATACATTCCTGATAATACTGGCCCAAATGGTAAAGTTACTTTATCTATAAAGAAATTAGAAGATCTGTCATTGGAGTTGAAGAACTCAGGTATCACAGACCCATGGGACCAATACTTTAGCTGGATGAGTGGGTGGCAGAAGGTGCTTGCCCAGATAGGGGTAATGGTATTAATAATCCTGGTTCTTTTAGCCCTGATTGTATGCTGTATTCTACCTTTCGTAAAAAGTTAATGAGCAAGGCTGTAGACAATAACACACCTACATTTCTCCACCAAGAAGAAGAGGACCTCCTTATGATGGAAGATGACAAACCCTTCACTCCTCCACAGTCACTCCCTGTCCATAATCTCACAATCCTATAGGGTTTTAGGGATAGATAGCGCCTGACTGCACCTCTCCAGCTGTATCGAGGAGGGAAGTGAACAGTTGCTGCCCAATTCTATATACAGCCTAAAAGAGTTGCTGAGGAGAAGGGCCAGGCCAAAGTGGGACCTTTAGTATTAGGGACAGAAAAGAGAAAATAGTCATTTTAGGGGGGACTGTGAAGGAATGTGATGTAGATAATAATAATAATAATAATCTGAAAATGTCTATTTTCTTATGTGCATACATATTTTTCTCCTTACTCATTATTAGGGATGAGCTTCGTGTTCGAGTCGAACCCATGTTCGACTCGAACATCGGCTGTTCGACCGTCCGTCGAATTGCGAACGTTATGGGCCGTTCGCGCCAAATTCGTGTGGCGCGTCACGGCCCATAATTCACTGCGGCATCGCAGTGCATTGCTGGCTGATGATTGGCCAAGCATGCACTATGACCCGCATGCTTGGCCAATCACAGCGCCGTCAGTAGAGAGAGCTGTAATTGGCCAAAGCCAGGGTGGCTTTGGCCAATTATGGCTCAGGGGATTTAGTACACGCCCCACACTATATAAGGCCGCCTGCACGGCGGCCCTGTGTAGTGTGTTCCGGTGTGCTGAGAGATAGAGAGAGAGACAGACAGTGTCATTTGATTTGAGTTAGATAGATTAGGCTAGATCTGTTCCTGCTATTTACATTTAGTGCAGTGCGTCCTGCTCACAGTGTTCAGCTAGATCCGTTCCTGCTATTTACATTTAGCGCAGTCAGTGCGTCCTGCTCACAGTGTTCAGCTAGATCCGTTCCTGCTATTTACATTTAGTGCAGTGCGTCCTGCTCACAGTGTTCAGCTAGATCTGTTCCTGCTATTTACATTTAGTGCAGTGCGTCCTGCTCACAGTGTTCAGCTAGATCCGTTCCTGCTATTTACATTTAGTGCAGTCAGTGCGTCCTGCTCACAGTGTTCAGCTAGATCCGTTCCTGCTATTTACATTTAGTGCAGAGCGTCCTGCTCACAGTGTTCAGCTAGATCCGTTCCTGCTATTTACATTTAGTGCAGTCAGTGCGTCCTGCTCACAGTGTTCAGCTAGATCCGTTCCTGCTATTTACATTTAGTGCAGTGCGTCCTGCTCACAGTGTTCAGCTAGATCTGTTCCTGCTATTTACATTTCGTGCAGTGCGTCCTGCTCACAGTGTTCAGCTAGATCCGTTCCTGCTATTTACATTTAGTGCAGTCAGTGCGTCCTGCTCACAGTGTTCAGCTAGATCCGTTCCTGCTATTTACATTTAGTGCAGTGTGTCCTGCTCACAGTGTTCAGCTAGATCCGTTCCTGCTATTTACATTTAGTGCAGTGCGTCCTGCTCACAGTGTTCAGCTAGATCCGTTCCTGCTATTTACATTTAGTGCAGTCAGTGCGTCCTGCTCACAGTGTTCAGCTAGATCTGTTCCTGCTATTTACATTTAGTGCAGTCAGTGCGTCCTGCTCACAGTGTTCAGCTAGATCCGTTCCTGCTATTTACATTTAGTGCAGTGCGTCCTGCTCACAGTGTTCAGCTAGATCCGTTCCTGCTATTTACATTTAGTGCAGTGCGTCCTGCTCACAGTGTTCAGCTAGATCTGTTCCTGCTATTTACATTTAGTGCAGTCAGTGAGTCCTGCTCACAGTGTTCAGCTAGATCCGTTCCTGCTATTTACATTTAGTGCAGTGCGTCCTGCTCACAGTGTTCAGCTAGATCCGTTCCTGCTATTTACATTTTTTTTTTTTTTTCAAAGTTTTTTATTTGCCAAAATAATCATACATCTTATTCGCAGTTGGTAATATGCAAGGAAATACATGTTACATTCCAGATTGTATTCAGAAACAAATCCTGCATACAAATAAAAATTATATATTACATTGCGTTTGTCATGGCTCGTTAAATCATTGGCTGTTTTTTTTTGAAACTCAGGACCATCTTATCTTAGTCCAAACAGTTGTATAGAACAAAGGCTGTAGTATATTTAGTTAAAGTAACTAGTGGGAATTGTCCCACATAGAAATAAAGTAAAATAAAATAACCAAGAAGAAAAAAAACAAAAAACCAGAGAGAAAGATATTATTTCCTCTTTCCCTCTTTTGTGCTGTGTGCTGCTGTGATTCCACTCCCCATTAGATCTATTAATTACTATCCAGTGATTACCAATATCCTACAGAGTTATTGGATGGATTGTAGCGTGTTTTCAGAGTCAATCCATCTCCCCCATACTTTATTAAATTTTTTTCTTGATCCTCTAGACTCATATGTCATTTTATACATGGTGATGTTGGCGTTAACCAAACCTTTCCAGGCGTTTAAAGTAAGATGATCTCTCCTGATCCAATGAAGTACAATCAGTTTCCTTGCATAGTAAAACAATATTCTTAGTAGTGTTCTCGTATTATTACTCATAACTTCATCTTCTATGATCCCTAAAAGACCCAGCAGAGGGCTGCATATGTTCGGTATATCTAAAGTATCAGCAATAAATTGAGTCACCTGAGACCATAGTGGCCTAATTCTGTCACATTCCCATACCATATGTATAAAAGATCCCTCTTCTTTTAAGCATTTATGACATATAGGGTTTTCTTTCTTGCCCATTTTATAGAGTCTCAAAGGAGTATAGTACATCTGATGTAAGTACCTTAACTGTATTAATTTGTCTCTAGCAGAGATAACCGTGGGCAAGTATGACACTAGAACATTTTCCCATTGACCTTCTGTAATCTCTGGTATGATCTCTACCCATTTTTCTTTAAGTTTACTTTCTCTAGGATTCTTTTTTTCCTGAAGTGTATGGTAGTATGTAGAAATTCGTTTAGTATGATCTGGAGTAGCCAGTAATCTTTCTATCACAGAGTTTTCCAATGTAACCGGTCCAGCCCCAAATTGAACGTGCACAGCGTGTCTTAGTCTAGTAAATTGATATTCCCAGGTCCCTGGGATATTTAGTTCTTTTCGCAATAGCGAGAAGGTTTTTAGTTCCCCATTGATATATAGTTGGTGTAAGTATGTGAGCCCAAATTTAGACCATCTAAATCCGTCTTCTAAATTGAAGAATTCTTTCAGGTTGGGGTTGAACCACAGTGGCGCATTGGGGGATAAATGTAGGGGGTTATCTGTTATATGTTTCATGCAAATATCTAATACCTTTTTTGCAGATTTTAGTACCTCCTTGCCCCCTACGGTGGGGACTTCTCCCCTGTAAAAGAAATTCAGTAATGTTTCATATGATGTGGCCGTTGCTGCTTCAATTACAACCGCAGCATTGTTTAGTTGTGGGAACATTCTCCAATGGATGAATACTAATTGGGATGCTAAGTAATATAGTCTCAGGTCAGGTATCGCCAGGCCACCCCTGTGAACAGGTAACTGCAACACCTCAAGAGAGACTCTTGCTGATTTATTGCCCCATAAGAAGGATGTTAATAGGGAATTTATGTGTTTGAAAATTCTTTTTGGGATATAAATTGGGGCGTTAGAGAGGATGTACAAGAATTTCGGAAGGAAGATCATCTTAAATAGGCTAGCCCTGCCATAGAGTGTAAGTGGAAGGTCCTTCCATTTTTGTATTCTGTCCCTAAATGCTCGGATGGTAGGCCATAGGTTGTCCTCAATGAACGAATCTATAGGTAATTTGATCACTATTCCCAGGTATTTAAATTTCTCCACAATAGTCAGGGGACACTGGGCTGGGAGTATTAGGTCTGGTTGTGGGTCTATCGGGAAGAGGACTGATTTGGTCCAGTTGATCCTGAAGCCAGAAAAATTCCCGAACTCCCTGATCAACGAGACCGCCGTGGCCAATGACTGCTCCGGGTCTCCCAGATATAGGAGCATGTCGTCAGCATATAATGACACACGTTCCTCCAGTTCTCCTACCTTGAGTCCCTGTATCTTGACATTAGATCTAAGTGTAGCCGCCAATGGCTCTATGGCCAGGGCAAATAGAAGAGGAGACAGGGGACAACCCTGTCTCGTTCCCCTATAAATCTTGAAGGGTGCGGAGATAGAGCCATTTACTCTAATGCTCGCCTTGGGGTCATTATATAAAAGTTTAATCCATGAGATAAATTTTGATCCGAACCCCAGCTTGCCTAAAAGCGAGAACAGGTAGTTCCACTCTACAGAGTCGAACGCTTTTTTGGTGTCTAAAGACGCTACAACTCTCTTTCCTTTATTATCATGGGGTGTTTGGAGGTTAACATATAGTCTACGTAGATTCATTTGGGTGGAACGTCCTGGTATAAATCCAGTTTGATCTGAATTAATTAGTCTGAGAATCACCGACTGTAATCTACCCGCCAAGATCTTGGCCAGTATCTTGACGTCAGTATTTATCAAAGAAATTGGCCTGTATGACTCACACTCCTGTAGATCTTTTCCTGGCTTAGGTAACACCACAATTAGTGCTTCCCTCATAGACTCTGGTAATATGCCTTCTTTCTCTGCAGTTATAAAGACTTTTTGTAATATTGGCACTATCTGTTCTTTATGCAACTGATACCACTCAGCTGGAAACCCATCTAAGCCAGGAGATTTACCCGGTCTGAAGGATGAGATTGCAGCACCAATTTCCTCCGTGGATATCTGCTGATCTAGGAGTTCCCTATCTTCCTGTGTTAGAGAGGGTAGTGTTAAATTGGCAATGTACCTTTCCAGCTCTTGGTCAGTGTGTTGGGTTTGCGTCTGGTAAAGATTCTCGTAGAAATCTAGAAAAGTGTTTAGAATCCCTTGGGCCTCCTCAACTACCTCACCGTTTAGTTTCTTTATCTTACCTATCGAAACTGGTGTATAAAGTGGACTTGCCAAAAAGGACAATAGGCGTCCACTCTTATCGCCGAATTCAAAAAAAGATCTTGCCTGCCGTATTCGTGTTTTTTCAGTGTATTCGGTTAATAGTAAGCAATATTGTCGTGTTTTTTCTTGCCAAAGCCGATATCTACCCGGAGATGAGTCAAGGATATATTCTTTTTCAGCCTCCAGGGCGCCAATCTCAGCATCTTTCATATCTGAGTTAAGTGCCCTGGCGAAACCTCTTGTTTCCGATGTAAATACCCCTCTCATAGTAGCCTTAAAGGCATCCCATTGGATAGCTAGTGTGGTTTCCTTCCCATTCTCCCTCCAATAGTGCCCTATATTCTCTGTGCATTTTATGGTGATATAATCCTCTTGGAGCCATATTGTATTCATCCGCCATTGTCTCCTTCCCCGTGGAGCTCTCAGATCTAGAGTGACCTCCAGCGGGGAATGATCTGATATAGCTCTAGGGAGATATCTGACGGCAGTTATGTAAGGAAGGCCATCTATAGATGACAGTGCCAAATCTATTCTGGAGAGTGTCTTATGGGTCTCAGAGTGACATGAGAACTCCCTAACTCCAGGATTCCGCTCCCTCCACACGTCAGTGAGTGCGTAACTCTCCAACCAGGAAGATAAATCATGTCTGGACCCAGAGACACTCCCATGCCTGTCCATAGCCCCATCCGACACTGCATTGAAATCTCCCAAGAGTAATAATGGGCCTTGAGCGATTAGTATAGCTTCTTTAATTATTTTGTCTAGTATCGGCAAGGAGAATGGTGGCGGAACGTACACACATACCAATGTCAGAGACACATTATACATTCGGCATACCAGGATGGCATATCTACCGTTCGGGTCTAGTTTGACTTGCAAGATTTGCGCAGCCGCATTTTTGGTAACTAAAATAGCTACACCCCTAGAATATGTTGAGTATTCAGCATGCAAAACTCTCATCACATTCGGTTTTTTTAGTGCCATAACCTTAGATCCCTGCAGGTGTGTCTCCTGCAACATTATGATATGGGGTTTGTATCGTTTTATGAAATCAAAGATGAGAGATCTCTTAATCTTGGAATTCATACCACGCACGTTCCAAGATAGCAACTTTATCTTACCCTCCATGCGTATGTATAAATGAACAATTGCAGGGCAACAACCTCATTCCCATTGAGTAGATCCCCTGTGAGGAGAGAATAAAACACATCAGCAGCACACAGCACTAACTAAGATTAACCAGTAACAAAGGCCCCTTCCCCCCTCCCTGCACACACACCCAACCTGTTGTGTGCCTGTCTCCCATAACAAAAAGGCAGAAGAATTAAAGTGACCGCAGGGGGTCACAGTTTCCTAAGAAAAAACAAAGTCACCTTATCTTCAACCAACAGAAGTAGAAAAACAACATCCAAAAAATAAGGGGAAAAAAGAAAAAAAAAAGGGGGAAAAAGGAAAAAAAAAACCCGATACAGTTCGACCAGGGGGGTATCTTCGTAGTTGATGTCAGTGGAAGGTGATATAATTGAGTAGAGGGAGAGAAAAAAAAAAAAGAAAAACCTCTATCAATATAAAGTGTAGTTGCTCAAAGTAGGAGCCAAAACCAATGTGTCCTCCACTTTCCTCCTCCTCTCCCTCCAATGTTCTTGTTTCTTTTCACTCTGACATCAAGAACAGCTTACTTAAATGATGTTATAAATTGTATGCTGCATCTGCCGGGACTTTATGTCATTTTATTGTTGTAGTGTCAAAGATTATCTTGGTCATGGATATTTCTTCACCCTAGTATAGGTAGTCCTAGAGTAGTCATCATGTGTATTTCACATCTTCTTCTTACTCAGTTATCGTTATTTATTTATTTGGGCTGCGGCGTCCTCTGGAGTCCAGCCATCTTGAGGCCTCCGTGGGGTTAGTAAAGAACGAGGCCTTCCCCCCATCTACTACTCTTAGTTTCGCAGGGTATAACATGCTGTAGGGAAGTTGTAGGTCTCGGAGTCTCTTCTTTACATGAATGAAGCTAGCTCTCTGTTTTTGCGTGGCCGCAGAAAAGTCAGGATAAATGGATATGCGGTTTCCATTGTATTGCAATTCACCTCCATTGCGTGCGGCTCTGAGTATGCTTTCTCTGTCTCTGAAGTGTAATATGCGTGCAATCATAGGACGCGGGTGTGCTCCTGGGGGAGGAGGCTTGGATGGTATCCTGTGTGCCCTTTCTATAGCAAACAATCTGGAAAATGTAGTGACAGCCATATTGTCTTTAAGCCAAAGTTCCAGAAAATCTTCTGGCTGTGTTCCCTCCGCTTTTTCAGGAAATCCTACAAAACGGACATTGTTCCTTCTCTGTCTGTCTTCCATGTCTCCCAACTTATCAGTGTGCGCGTTTATTTCTTTATGTAGGTACTGTACTTTCCCCTCCATAGGCCTCACCACATCCTCCATATCGCTGATTCTTTGCTCTGCTTCAGAGGTCCTCTCTCTAATGGTCTGCACATCCTGCTTTAGGAAGGACATTTCTGCTCTCATCCCATCAATATGCTCAGTTAAGGTAGTTTGGCATGTGTAGATGGCCTCCATGATTTGCTTTAAAGAGGGTTCTTCCGTATTAGTTATTGGTTCTGTGACTATATCATCACAAGGGAGTCTATCTAGGGAGAAACCCCGTTTTCTGCCTGGGGATCTGCGTGGAAGCGGGCTTACCTTCCCAGGCTGTGATTGTGTCTTTTCAGCTCCGTTCCGTTTTGTGCTGCTGGGGCCTTGTTCCATCGCCTCGTGTGCGGCGCCATCTTGGCTTCCCCAGGCATAGCGTGATAGACGTTCCGCAGCCGGTTCCATGGATGCTGGCCCGTATTTAACCATACCCAAATGTTCCTTAGGGTCCGGTGAGCAAGAGGGTGCCGGTATCGTTCAGGATCCGTGTCTCTGACACTCAGGATTAAGGCAGAATGTTGTGTCCCGGCCGGAGCTCCTGTGAAGAGCTGTTCACATGTCCGCCGCTAGCTCCGCCCCCCCTGCTATTTACATTTAGTGCAGTCAGTGCGTCCTGCTCACAGTGTTCAGCTAGATCTGTTCCTGCTATTTACATTTAGTGCAGTCAGTGCGTCCTGCTCACAGTGTTCAGCTAGATCCGTTCCTGCTATTTACATTTAGTGCAGTGCGTCCTGCTCACAGTGTTCAGCTAGATCTGTTCCTGCTATTTACATTTAGTGCAGTCAGTGCGTCCTGCTCACAGTGTTCAGCTAGATCCGTTCCTGCTATTTACATTTAGTGCAGTGCGTCCTGCTCACAGTGTTCAGCTAGATCCGTTCCTGCTATTTACATTTAGTGCAGTGCGTCCTGCTCACAGTGTTCAGCTAGATCCGTTCCTGCTATTTACATTTAGTGCAGTGCGTCCTGCTCACAGTGTTCAGCTAGATCCGTTCCTGCTATTTACATTTAGTGCAGTGCGTCCTGCTCACAGTGTTCAGCTAGATCCGTTCCTGCTATTTACATTTAGTGCAGTGCGTCCTGCTCACAGTGTTCAGCTAGATCCGTTCCTGCTATTTACATTTAGTGCAGTCAGTGCGTCCTGCTCACAGTGTTCAGCTAGATCCGTTCCTGCTATTTACATTTAGTGCAGTCAGTGCGTCCTGCTCACAGTGTTCAGCTAGATCCGTTCCTGCTATTTACATTTAGTGCAGTGCGTCCTGCTCACAGTGTTCAGCTAGATCTGTTCCTGCTATTTACATTTAGTGCAGTCAGTGCGTCCTGCTCACAGTGTTCAGCTAGATCCGTTCCTGCTATTTACATTTAGTGCAGTGCGTCCTGCTCACAGTGTTCAGCTAGATCCGTTCCTGTTATCTTCCTACTGACAGGCAGGCTTGTCTGGTTACAGTATATAAAGCTACCTGAAGAAAATTACAGGTGTTCTATCCCAGCTTAGTGCAGCTACAGGCCATTAGTATGTCTGGAAGGCCAAGAAGGAGAGGCAGACAGTCACAAGCCAATAAGAGAGGGCAAGCAGGCTCTGTGTCTAGTGCTGATCGTGGAGACGGTGCATCCTCATCAGCACGTGGCCATGGGACACGCTTGGCCTTTTTTTCGGCAGCTGGCCGTGTTGAGCCGCAACATGCGGAAGACTTGGTCGAGTGGATGACTAAGCCGTCCTCATCCTCCTCATCCTCTCTCACCCATGCCCAGGGTGCTTTGTCTGGCAAAGCAGCGGCCTCTTCCCTCAGCTCAATGTCATCAGTGACTACTTCCCTAGCTCCACCATGTCCTCCTGAGGATTCCCTCGAACTGTTTGACCACAGTGTTGGGTACATGCTCCAGGAGGATGCCCAGCGTTTGGAAGGCTCTGATGATGATACTGAGCTTGATGAAGGCAGTAACATGAGCACGGACAGAGGGGGTGCCCAAGAAGGACAGCAATCTGGCAGTCATGCTCCCCCTGCTGCAGCATACTGCCAGGTTTGCTCCAGTGATGAGGAGGGAGGGGATGATGAGGTCACTGACTCAACGTGGGTGCCTGATAGGAGAGAGGAGGAGGAGGAGGAGGCGGCACATCACCAACGAGGCAGGATGCCCTCCAGGGGCCAGCCTAAGGGCAGCACATTGACTGCATCACACCCCAAAGCTCCACATGTGCAGGGCGCTGCAGTCTCTGCGCGTTATTCAAAAAGTTCTTTGGTGTGGGCCTTTTTTGAGACGAGTGCATCAGATCGCACCGCTGCTATTTGCAACATATGTCTCAATCGTATCTCGCGTGGCCAAAACATCTCCCGCTTGGGTACCACATGCTTGACCAGACATATGTTGACCTGCCATGCAGTTCGTTGGCAAGCATATCTAAAAGACCCACACCAAAGAACAAAGAGGATCTCTCCTTGCTCCTCATCAGCTGAGATTTCCAACCCCACTAGACCTTCAGTCCTCTCTGAGACCTGCAGTGAGAGGAATGAAGGTGTAGAATTAGGTGTGTCACAGCCAAGTACTTGTGGGCAATCTGCTTTTGGTACACCGACGTCAGATTGTACCAGGCAAATTTCCCTGCCCCAGCTGCTGCACCGCCGAAAGAAGTTTGCTCCCAGCCATCCACATGCCCAGCGGTTGAATGCTAGCTTGGCAAAATTGCTAGCACTTCAACTGCTGCCTTTTCAGTTGGTAGACTCTGCCCCCTTCCGTGAGTTTGTGGAATGTGCGGTTCCTCAGTGGCAGGTACCCAAACGCCACTTTTTCTCACGGAAGGCGAGCATGTGGAAGGCAATGTCCATGCCTTGCTGGACAGGGCGGTCAGCGGTAAGGTGCATATTACCGCTGACTCATGGTCCAGTAGGCATGGACAGGGATGTTACCTAAGTTTCACGGCGCATTGGGTGACTCTGCTGGCAGCTGGGAAGGATGCAGGACAAGGTGCAGTAGTGTTGGAGGTTGTTCCGCCACCACGCCTCCAAAATGCTGATTGTGACACACCTCTCTCCTCCACCCCCTCCTCTTCTTCTTCCTCCATGGCCTCTTCCTCGGAACCAGCGGTGCTCCGTAGGCGTTCAAGGGGCTACGCAAGTACGCAGGCCAAAAGATGCCATGCGGTGCTTGAGCTGGTGTGCTTGGGGGACAGGAGCCACACTGGGGCAGAGGTTCTGTCAGCTCTGCAGGGGCAGGTTCAGAGGTGGTTGACGCCACGCCAACTTAAGGCAGGAATGGTGGTTTGCGACAATGGCACCGACCTCCTCTCTGCCCTCCGACAGGGACAACTGACCCATGTGCCCTGTTTGGCTCACGTCCTTAACTTGGTGGTGCAGCGGTTCTTGAGCAGGTACCCGGGCTTACAGGATGTCCTGAGGCAGGTCAGGAAAGTCTGTGTGCATTTCCGCCGGTCATATAATGCCAGTGCTCGGCTGACGGACCTCCAAAAGGAGTTTAACCTGCCCAAGAACCGCCTAATCTGTGACATGCCCACCAGGTGGAACTCAACGTTGGCCATGCTGCAGCGGCTGCACACGCAGCAGAGGGCCATCAATGAGTACCTGTGCGACTATGGCACCAGGACAGGGTCAGGGGAGCTTGGTTTTTTTTCCCCACGCCAGTGGGCCATGATCAGGGATGCATGCACTGTCCTGTCACCATTCGAGGAGGCCACGAGGATGGTGAGCACTGACAGTGCATGCATCAGTGACACTGTCCCCCTTGTCCACCTGTTGGAGCATACGCTGCGTGGAATAATGGACAGGGCACTTGAGGCAGAACAGAGGCAGGAAGTGGAGGACTTCCTTAGCTCTCAAGGCCCCCTTTATCCAGACAGTGTTCCTGCGTGCCCGCCGATCACACAGGAAGAGGACGAGGAGGAGGAGGAGGAGGAGGAGGAGGAAGATTGTGTCAGTATGGAGGTGGAGCCTGGCACTCAGCATCAGCAGTCTTTAAGGGATTAGTCCCAAGGAACACATGGACTTGTACGTGGCTGGGAGGAGGTGGCTGCGGACGTTGTTGTCCTTAGTGACCCAGAGGACTCCGGACCGAATGCCTCAGCAAACCTACGCTGCATGGCCTCCCTGATCCTGCAAAGCCTGCGTAAGGATCCTCGTATTCGTGGTATCAAGGAGAAGGACCAATACTGGCTGGCAACCCTCCTTGATCCACGTTACAAGGGTAAGGTTGCGGACCTTATCTTGCCATCGCAGAGGGAGCAGAGGATGAAACATCTTCGGGAGGCCTTGCAGAAAGGTCTGTGCAACGCGTTCCCAGAGACTGGGAGGTTACAAACTCCTGTTTCTGGACAACGTGTTGCTGAGGCTTCTGTCAGTCAAAGAAGGAGCGGTGGAGAAGGTGGCCGTCTGACCGATGCGTTCAGACAATTTTTTGGTCCGCAGCCCCAAGGTATGATCGGTTCCAGCAACCATCGCCAGCGTCTGTTTTACATGGTGCAGGAATACCTAGGGGCAAGATCAGACTTGGACACCTTTCCCACCGAAAATCCTCTGGGTTACTGGGTCTTGAGGATGGATCACTGGCCAGAGCTTGCACAGTATGCAATTGAGCTACTGGCCTGTCCTGCATCCAGCGTTCTTTCGGAACGCACATTCAGTGCTGCTGGAGGCGTGGTAACCGATCACAGGGTGCGTCTGTCCACCGACTCCGCTGACCTTCATAAAAATGAATCAGTCTTGGATCACCACCAGCTACCAAGCACCTGATGCTGATGTAACCGAATAATTTTTTTGGAAATCTCAGATCCCTTCAAAGACTGCCTATGCTGATGCTGAGTGACTATCCCTGAGTAATTATCCTCTTCCTCCTCAATCATCACGCTGATAGCTTGTAAGAACATTTTTGGTTCTGGGCGCCACCACCAGTGCCTAAGGCACAATTTTTCAGCCCCTGTTTAACAGGGGCGTGTAATTACAATTTTTGATGTAATACTTTGCAGCAGGGCTCGTTCCTGCATTCCAACTAGAGTGTCTGTGAGGGGTTGCAGTGTTGTGGCACCAGCACCAGTGCCTAAGGCCCAATTTTTCTGCCCCTGTCTAACAGGGGCATGTAATTACAATTTTTGATGCAATACTTTGCAGCAGGGCTCGTTCCTGCATTCCAACTAGAGTGTCTGTGAGGGGTTGCAGTGTTGTGGCACCAGCACCAGTGCCTAAGGCCCAATTTTTCTGCCCCTGTCTAACAGGGGCGTGTAATTACAATTTTTGATGCAATACTTTGCAGCAGGGCTCGTTCCTGCGTTCCAACTAGAGTGTCTGTGAGGGGTTGCAGTGTTGTGGCACCAGCACCAGTGCCTAAGGCCTAATTTTTCAGCTCCTGTTCAACAGGGGCATGTAATTACAATTCTTGATCTAATATTTCACAGCAGGGCCCTGTGAGGGCTTACAGTGTTGTGGCCACAGCAACACCTAAGGCCCAAATTTCTGCTGAGTATATAGGGCAGGACCCTACTTTCAAACATCTAACTTACAAACGACTCCTACTTGTAAACGGAAGGAGACAACAGGAAGTGAGATGAAATCTACCCCTAGGAAGGGAAATTCTCTCCTGTAAGAGTTAATATGGGAAAACAATTTCTCCTTTCCACTGATGCTTTCCAATCCTTGTTCCACAAAAAAACCCAAATTTTCAAAAAACATTTTTCATTGGGACAAAAAAGTGAGGTGAAATCTTCTGAAGAGGAGGAAAGACAGCAAAACAAATGTCACAGGGGTGATAACCCTTCCCTATGTTTTCCAAAAAGCTTAAAAAAGATTTTTTGGCTGGAGCTAAACACGTTAAAAATGTACCCGTTCAAAATTACAAAGAGATTCTACTTAACAACAAACCTACAGTCCCTGTCTTGTTTGCACCGCCTGTATACTGCTGTTCAGAGTATATAGGGCCTTTCCTTATTTTAATTTGGGTGCAGGGTTCCCCTTAATATCCATACAGGACCCAAAGGGCCTGGTAATGGACTGGGGGGGTACCCATGCCGTTTGTCTCACTGATTTTCATCCATATTGCCATGACCCGACATGACATTAAACCCGCAAGCAGTTTTAAATGAGATTTTTTCCTTTAAAAATGACATTTGGTGCAGGGACTGTTCTAAACATGGGAAACACGCGTCACTTTACAGGCATACTATAGACACCCCCCAGGTACGATATTTAAAGGAATATTTCACTTTTTTTTTTTTACTTTAAGCATCATTAAAATCACTGCTCCCGAAAAAACGGCCGTTTTTAAAAGTTTTCTTTGCATTGATACATGTCCCCTGGGGTAGGACCCGGGTCCCCAAACCCTTTTTCGGACAATACCATGCAAATTAGCCTTTAAAATGAGCACTTTTGATTTCGAACGTTCGAGTCCCATAGACGTCAATGGGGTTCTAACGTTCGTGCGAACTTTCGGTCCGTTCGCGGGTTCTGGTGCGAACCGAACCGGGGGGTGTTCGGCTCATCCCTACTCATTATATAAGTATACAGGTTTGCTCTGTTCCTATATTTTCTCAAGATGGCGGGTACCCCCTACATCCCACACATCAGAAGAACGCGGAACTGTAGATAAAACCAAGGGCAGCCAAACCTCGTTATGAAGATCCTCCATCTTCTTTTCTATCTTAACCAATGAGATGTACCTATTAGACTAACATAGCAATGACGTATTTTTGTGTATAAAACATTAGCACCGCCTTGAATAAATCAGAAGTGTAAAAAGTAACGGTGCTGAGCGTGTCTCAGAGTGTTTACTTTTATATGCATGCATAGGCACACTTTCCAATTAGAGACAGCAGCAGATAACCTTGGGCTCGATTGGAGCTCTTAATCATTTCCTTAACAAACCAAACTAGGAGGCGGGCCAGGAAGTGATGGAAGGGAAGGAAGTAAAGGTCCACAGAATAGTAAACAAAGCCCATAGGTGAGCACAGCCAAGTCACACATATGCATCAGGTAGAGAAACACTGCAGCAAGGAGGTAAGAGTACACAAGCAGGAAACTGCATGCTAACTTGTGACAGTACCCCCCTCTTACCACGTCTTCCCACTCGTTTAGGGCCAGGCTTGAGAGGAAACTTCTGATGAAAAGGTTTCACCAAACAAGGGGCAGAAACATCAGTAGAAGGAATCCAACACCTCTCCTCAGGACCATATCCCTTCCAGTCAATTAGGTACAAAAGCCTCCCCCTGGAGAATTTGGAATCCAAGATTTGCTTGATTTCATACTGATCCGAGGTACTGACTGTTGGAGAAGGATGGTGAATAGGACAGGAAAACCTATTGATGATGTATGGTCTAAGAAGAGAAACATGGAAAACATTAGGCATTCTTAGATGTGGAACATTGAAGGAACCAATGAAATGGGGAGCAAATTTCATAGAAGATACTCGGAGACAGATATTCTTGGTAGAGAGCCAAACCTTGTCACCAGGAAGAAATTTGGGACTCACGCGGCGATGACGATCAGCCACTACGTTGTACCTGGAAGCTGCCAGATGTAAATTTTTGGAAAAATCTGCCCAGATACAATTGAGAGATCATTGCATCTCTGCAGCCGCAGGCACCTCAGCAGAGATGGTACCGAAGGATGGCGACTATATACTGTGAAGAAGGGAGACTCACCAGTGCTGGCACTAGCGTAGTTATTGAGGGCAAATTCTGTGAAGGGTAAAAGGTCTACCCAGTCATTCTGATGGGCAGAAATTAAGGTAGTTTGTCCGTTATACTGCGGATAAAAGGCTGAGGAGAAGTCCAACTTGATACCAAAGGATGTGACCAGAGCTCTGAAGAAGTGGGCTGTAAACTGAACTCCTCTATCTGAGACAATGTGTGAGGGCATACCATGGAGATGAAAGATTTCCCTAATGAAGATGGAAGCCAAAGTGACTACAGAGGGTAGTCCTGGAAGTGGAGTTAAGTGAGATATTTTGGAAAACCTGTCCACAACCACCCAGATAATGGTAGAGCCCAGTGAGGGGGGGTAGTTAAGAGATAACGTCCATGGAGATGCAACATCAAGGTACATCCGCAACAGACAGAGGTAAAAGGAGACCTGCTGGGGCAGACCTGGAGGACTTAGACTGGGCGCAAGTGGGGCAAGCCTGGACATATTCTTCAACATCCTTCTGAAGTGAGGGCCACCAGTAGTAACGCTGCAGGTTCATTGCACACCAGGATGTCCTAAGAGTTTAGAGTCATGTGCCCATTTGAGAAGCTTGAAGTGAAGGGAGGTCTTTCTGGGCGGGATATGTGGAGACTGAAGACGGGTGGGGGCCAGGATACAATTGGCAGGAAAAATGGGTTCTGGTTCAACATGACACTTTGAGTCAGCAATGTCAAATGATCTGGACAAGGCATCAGCATGAGCATTTTTAGAACTGGGCCAGAAGGCGATGTAAAAATTAAACCTGGCAAAGAAAAGAGCCCATCGTGCTTGCCTGGGATTCAAACGTCGGGCGGATTACTGATACTGGAGGTTCTTATGATCAGTATAGAGCAGGATATGATCAGGAGATGTCTCCAGTAGATGTAACCATTCTTGCAGTGCCAGCTTGATAGCCAGAAGTTCCCAATCCCAGATGGTGTGATTTCTTTCCGCATCCGAAAACTTCTTAGAGAAGAAGGCACAAGAACGAAGCTTACTGTCATGCATTTGGAGAAGGACGGCCCCCACTCCCAAGGATGAAGCATCTACCTCCAAGAAGAAAGGCTGGAGAATGTCAGGATGTTTGAGATTAGATGCAGAGAGGAAGCCTGTTTTGAGCTTGTGGAAACCCTCGACTGCTTCAGGGAGGCCAGGTTCTGGCATTAGCACCCTTCCAGGTCAAAGAAGTGATTGAGGCCATCAGAGAGGAGTAATCAGGAATGAACTGGCGATAGTAATTGGTGAACCCCGAGAACCGCTGTGTAGCTTTTAAGCCAGAAGGCTGAGGCCAGTTGAAGATGGCCTGAAGTTTGTCAGGATCCATAAGCAGTCCTTTATTCATGACTATGTAGCCTAGGAGAGGAACATGGGTTTGCTCAAAGAGGCACTTCTCCAACTATGTGTAAAGCCGGTGCTCCCAAAGAGGTATAAGAACTGTACAAACATGCTGACGATGAGTGTTCAAATCTGGAGAAAAGATGAGTATGTCACCCGGATACACAATGACACAAACGTATAGGAGATCAGAGAAATTGTAAAATTAACAAAGTTCTGGAAGACAGCTGGGGTATTACATAAGCCAAAGTGCATTACAAGATATTTAGTGTCCATGTCTGGTGTTAAAAGCGGTTTTCCATTCATCTCCCTCTCGAATCCTAATTAGATTATATGCTCCACGGAGGTCTAACTTAGAGAAAATTAGAGCATCACGTTGTCTGTCAAAAAGTTCAGAAATCAAAGGTAGCGAGTACCGACTCTTAATGGTGATGGCATTGAAACCTCTATAATCAATGCAGGGCCGGAGTGTACCATCCTTTTTCCCCACAAAGAAGAAGACAGCCCCAACAGGAGAATTGGATTCACGGGTAAATCCTTTCTGGACGTACTCGGATATGGCTTGAGTCTCAGTGATGGAGAGAGGATAGACTCGACCTCGGGGTGGCGTAGTCCCAGGTTGGAGGTCAATTGCACAATCATAGGGATGATGAGGAGGAAAACTGTCAGCAGCCTTTATACAAAAAACATCTTGGAAGGCCTGATAATGCAGAGCGAGCATTGGAGAGGTGGTGACTTCGCCCACAGGTACACGGAGAGGTGGGCGCACCTTTGGGAGACAAGTCTGATGGCATTGCGACCCCCAAAATAACACATGGCCAGAGTTCCAATCCAGATAGGGTGAGTGTTTCTGCAACCATGGAAGTCCAAGAATGATGGGGCTAGAGAACTTCAGAAGGATCAGGAAGGAGACTTTTTCACTATAAAGGACACCGACATGCATAGTTATGGGGGCAGTTAGAAACTGTTGGGGTCCTAAGGCCAAGGTAGAGCCATACACCGCAGATACTGATAGAGGCATTGCCAAGGGAACAAGAGGAATGCCCAATTCAGTGGCCAAGGACTGCTCAATGAGATTCCCAGAGTCCACATATGCATAAACTTGATACGAGTTCAGGGCCCAATGAATGGAGACAGGTATAATGAATCGAGGGTAAGTGACGGAATTCAGGTTTTGGTCTAGATCACCTCCCTCTAAGCGAGCTAGACCCGAGAGTTTCCCAGACAGACAGGACTTTATTATATGACCATCATCTCCGCAGTAAAGACATAGGCCGAGTCTCAGATGATGTAACCTCTCTTGTGGAGTGAGGCGTGTCTATCCTAATTGCATAGGTTCTTCAGAAGCTGACACAGCTGGAGAGATGGGTTGTTCTGGAGCTTTCTGGACAACAGGTGCGAAGCGACCCACTGGGGGGGTGGCGTAGAGCAGTCCTTTCCAGATCTCACTCCTGGAAACGGACATCAATTTGGATGCTAAGGGCAATCAAGCCATCCAGGGTTGTGGGCATAGTTCTGCCAGCTAATTCATCCTTAATACAATCCGCTAGACCTTGCCAAAAGGTTGCAATAAGGGCCTCATTATTCCATGTCAATTTTGAAGCCAAGGTGGAAAACTAAACTGCATATTGACCAACAGTCATTTTTCCTTGAGGATCTTGATGTTCCCACAATGGCGAGGCCTAAACCAGAGCCTCTCTCAAAAGGAGTGAAATCATGTACGCCACCTTGGAATGATCAGTAGGAAAATAATTGCCCGCTAGCTCACAGTGGATCGAGCACTGATTTATGAAGCTTTGACAAGCTTTAGGATCACCAAAGAAGTGAGGTGGCGGAGGCAGCTGGAGTTTTGAAGGACTGCCCTATGCTGGAGGGATTGCGGGAGCTGGAGCAGCAGGGGTTGAAACAAAAGCTGGAAAGGAGGGTGAGGAAGTGGGCACAACCTGTAGCTGATCTAAAGTTCCCACAGACACTGCATAATTTGTTCTTGATAGGCCTGCTAGACGTCAACTCTCTGCGCCAAACACTGAAGTTGACTCAGAACAGACTGCGGTGTCTCCGAGGGGCTCGTGGCCTGAGCAAACTGTCAGGAGTCTGTGGTAGTGAGCTCTTGTAGATCGACAACTCAGGGTCCCCCAGGGCGTGGAGTCTAAGCCCCAGCCTGCTTCTTCACCAGGGCCCCTGATGGTAGGTATGGACTTGCAGCAAGCTGGAACCAGGTCATGGCCCCCAGGTACACCTGGCCGAGGATGCAGAGATCACTTGCGTGTGCAGAGTATTAGCAGCAGGCAAAAGGGAATCCAGAAAACAAGTAGGAAACTGCACGCTAACTTGTGACAAACTCAAGCCCCCACATTTTTATCAGCAACTCCACTTGGCTGACAACAAACCAAATGCTGAACCTGTCTCCAATGAGACTTTTACAGATCTTCCAGCTCTCAAATCAACCTAAATCCCTATCTCAGGCCCCTCTGTTGAAATGATCTAAGACATAGTTTGAAGGTAAATGCATGTCTACTGGCTCAGTAAGATATTGTTTTTCTTTCATTTGGACACTTCTGCAAAAGGCACCATAAAACCCCTTCCAATTCCAAAGATGCATTGAAAAGATATGTGAACTCTCCACTCCCTCTAGATCAGGGGTAGGCAACCTCGGCCCTCCAGCTGTGGTGAAACTACAAGTCCCATGGGACATTGCAAGACCCTGACAATTACAGGCATGACTCCTAGATGGAATTTGTAGTTTCACCACAGCTGGAGTGCCGAGGTTGCCTATCCCTGCCCTAGATGAATGAATCAAAATCTTGACTCCCTTCTACAAATCTTGCATTAGTACAAAGTCTTGTGACCCCTGGTATCCTACATGCAATGTTTGTTAACCCTGCATGTTGTCCTGTGCCAAAAATATGTTAAAAAACACCCTACCATTTGAGTGCTTGTTGCCAACACTTCAACCAATTTTAGTAGTTGCCGATAATATGATCCATTTAACAAATGTATTACTGTATATTCACATTCTTTAAAAAAAAAAATGAAAGCCTTCACCCTTCTGATGAACATTGCAATCTTTAGGCTTTAGTGCTCAACTGCAGTGCAGTCTATTTAACAGTGTAACTGGCAGATACAGTTACATTATTAAGAATAATAATGAATTATAAAACAATCTAAAAGTTCTTTTTTTCAAACATGTTTGCACATTTGTCAGCCTATAATAAAAACAAAGCATTTTTTTTAAAATAAAACAAAATAAAGTACTTTATACAAAATAAAAGCCTTATATGTCCCTTATAACATTCATAAAAGATTTAGCTGTGCTAATTAGTCATAGACTTATTTTTATGTTAATTCACACATTGCACACTGCAAATGCACTGTAAACGCATGTTAAACACATGTGTAAATTCATGAAAAAGAAGCAAATGGGCCCTAAATACCCCCCTTCCAAACACTGCCCATCTACAGATAAACATACATCAGAGGGTATAGCTGGGCATACAAATGTTTTCATAAACTGATGGATGCAAGAATTTCTTTAGTGTACTCCTTCATTCTGTTTTACTGTCTGCATTGGTAATTTGATTTTCTATCTTCATATATAGTATTTGTATATGATCAATAATGATATTTGAAGCGCTTCACAATGTGCATGAAAATGAATATATAAGAATAAATATAAATATAAATAGTCCAATAAATCCAGCGGTGAGTAAAACTTCCTAAAAAATCCAGCAATCAAAATAGTGTAAAATTATAAAAAATTAGTGACACCAAATGTGTAAAAAATTCACATAAAAAATCCACATAAAAATAAATATATAGGGATGTATTCAGAAGGTTCAATTATACAGGTGTAGAATCCTGATTGGTATAGAGCTTTTGATCACTAGCAAAGCTGTTTAAAAACACTTGCGTAATTAAGGTGCTCATTGATAGTACCAATGTGTTTTTTGCTTCTATTCACAACCAATGTGAGAATCATAAACAGGCAGATAAGAGAAAAAAACAATCATTGTGCAATAGTTAGGATACCAAGGTACACAGGCAAACTTCAATCCACTCACGTGTGCCTTATAATGATAAGGCATATGCAGGTTTTACTATAGCAGTCAGCCGCCTTAGACAGGAGCAGATTCACTGCAGTACACTGTGTGAAACTGCTGATCTGCACAGAGCTTCCTTGGCTCCTCCCACGCGTTACATCACAGTCACGTGACTTTTTCAAGGATAATACAAGCTCTGACGGACTCAGCTTTATAGCACAACAGCAGAGTGGTTGCCATGGCTATAGCATGAGTTTGTCATCATTCTGCTTCCTGCATAAACTTCAATCCTGTTAAAACCTACTTTTATTAGACATGTAATTCATATGAATATCGTTGGTTTATCAAAACCACGATTCAATGTGTAAAAAACGCAGTGTGTAAAAAGTAAAAAATATATATATTGATATCTCTAATCACGTTTAATTCTTCAACTCCCTCCAGTGGTCACAATTGGTATAACATCTCACAGAGGGAGTATATGGCAAAGCCTTGTTTCTAATGGTTTTGATAATTGACCAGTGCCCCATGATATCACAAAAATGGGGTATCCACATGCTCTGCTCATAAATGTATGGAAAACGGAGTAAACAAGATGACATGATATATATATATATATATAAAATATACATATATAAAATTAAAATAAGATATGATATAAGAAATAGGGAAATAATATTAAAATATAAAATTAAAATCAAAAATTCCATGATAGAATATTGCAAAAATGGATGATGACCATTATTTATATGCTAGAACTGAACCAAATATTGCCACTCAGAAAAAACTGGTATTGGACAAATAATGAGAATATTAGACCAAAAAATAAATAAAAATAAAAAATAAAAAATATTCAAATAAAATATATACCATAAAAATATATATATATATATATATATATATATATATATATATAAATCTGAAAAACCTCTAAAAATCAGAAATAAAACAATTCAGGTCGAATTCAATGTTCAAACCATGGGGTTCTAATGTACCCATCTGGAATATCCATTTGGATTCATTCTTGCTGAGTTCCCTCACTTTATGGGAACCCCTCCAATGAGCCTTATACTTTTGAATAGCCCAGAATTGGAGACCCCTAGGGTCTCTATTATGATACCTATCAAAATGTTTTGAAACACTGTGTTTTGGATAGCCTTTTCTAATGTTCTGGATATGCTCTCTTATTCTCTTCCACATTGGTCGCTTCGTTCTGCCAATGTATTGGAGGGAGCAGGAGCACTGTAAAGCATATACCACCCCCTCAGTCCTGCAAGATATAAAATCCTTTATTTCAAATTCTTGTCCAGTATTTGTTGAAGAAAATTTCTGACATTTGTATCCATTTTGATTAGTATTTATGCAGGCATAACACCTTTTACAGGGATAGAATCCTTTACCCTGAAAAAAGGTTAAATCAGTTATTCTCTTGGGTGGGTTGGGTACATTTTTAGCTATGATGTCCCTTAGAGTTGGAGCTCGTCTATAAATGAATCTCGGTTTTTCTGGGAGTATATTTGCCAAAGTAGTATCAGTTTTTAAAATAGACCAATGTCTTTTTATAATCCTCTCCATCCTCCTGTGTTGTATACTGAAGTCCATTATCAGAGGTATGTCATCTGTTTTGTCATTTACCTTGATTTTATCTTGGATCAGCGCTTCTCTTGAGGTTTGATTGACTTCTGTTATTTTTTCTTCTATAAAACATTTATTGTACCCTTTTTCTTCAAACCTCTTACCTATCCACTGAGCTTGTTTAAGATAGTCATTATTTTCTGAACAATTTCTCCGTAAGCGAATAAACTGGCCCTTCGGAATGTTGATTAACCATGGCTCATAGTGGCAACTCGTTACTGGTATATAGCTGTTCCTTTCCACCGGTTTGAAGAAAGTTTTTGTGCTGATGATATTGGCTGTTAGTTCTATTTCGAGATCAAGGAACTGGATTTTAGTCTCACTAATTTGATGTTCAAGTTTAATATTTTTTTGGTTCATATTCAAACCTTGGAAAAAGGATCTTAAACTCAGTTCATCACCCTTCCAAATAAAAATACAATCGTCTATGAATCTTTTATATAGAACCAGTTCCTTTGGAGTATTTAAAAAGATGGCATCCTCCTCCCATTTTGCCATGAATATGTTGGCTACACTTGGGGCATATTTAGCTCCCATCCCATAGTTGTCGAAAATAATTGTCATTATACCAGAAGTAGTTATGTTGAATACCAAAGGCCAGGCTTCTAAGAAGAAATCTTTTCTGTTTAGAAATGAGATGGCTGAATGAATCCATAGCCCATTTAGATGCTTCTATTGCATCGCTATGTTCAATTATTGTGTACAGTGAAGCAACATCAGCAGTTGCTAACAGATATCTTCCATTAGGGTCCAGGGTCAGAGATTTTAATATCTGTAATAAATGTTTGGTATCACGTAGATAAGCTTTAGTGTTAGATACTAGGGGTTGCAAGAATTTGTCCACATATTCCCCTAGTCTTGCATTGATCGATTGAATCCCATTAATGATGGGTCTTCCTGGTGGTGCCTCAGCATTCTTATGGATCTTCGGGATGGTGTAAATGATTGGAACTCTACATGTATCCGGTACTAAATATCTAGATTCTTTTTTGGATAGAATATTTTTGTTGATTCCTTTTTGAATCAAAGAGGACAGATCTCGTTTGTATTCTCTAGTAGGATTGCTACTGAGTTTCAGATATGTGTTATTATCGTTAAGTTGTCCCATCAGTTCCTGGTGGTAGTATTCCTTTGTTAGTACTACAATGGCGCCCCCTTTGTCGGCCGGTCTAATTATAATATCTTTATTTGCTTCCAATTGTTTTATACCTTGTTGTATATGCTGGGATTCCGAGATTCTACTGAACTTGAGTTGTTCCAGGTCTTTGATCACCATTTTTTTAAACACCTCAATATGTTCATTATTTGAAGAGGGTGGATTGAATGGTGACTTATTTCTTAAATCAATATGCTGTACTCCTCTGCCAAGTTCCACTCCTTTGTTCAATGTAGATGGTGGTCTGGATAATAAGTATTTCTTGATATTCAATTTCCTGGTGTATTTTTGTATGTCAATATACATCTGGAATTTGTCCAGATTCTTTTTTGGTGCATATTTAAGGCCTTTGTCCAGTGTGATTAATTCCGCTCGTGTGAGCTCTTTGCCGCTGAGGTTGTAGATGCCTTCCCCTGGTACTCTCTTTTTCTTTTGGGTTTGCCATCCTGCTCTGCATCCCCTTTTATGGTGTTTGGACTTCTTTCTCTGTTTGTATATTCCTGTAGGGGTGGGGGATCTTTGTTTCTGCGGAAATCTAAAAAAGATCTTGACTGTTCTTCCTCTATGTAATTTCTAAGAGGCTCGTATCTATTGGTGGTAGGCAATGGGCTCCTCCTATCAGGATATCTGTATTGGTCGTATTCTCTGGTCCCATTTCATATTACCTTTGGACTGGTGGTCTCGAGATTCACCATTGCTCTGTTGATAGTCCCTATGATCTCTCCTATCCTGATCATACCGATAATCCCTTGGCTGATCCCTATGAGGTTGTTGGTAGGAGTTTCTGGGGTCATTTCTGGAATTATATTGATTTTCTCTTGGTTCAGTTCTAGTTGAATGTTGATAGTATCCTTGTTCCCCATACCTGGGGTACCTGCCATTTTCCACCTGATCATATTGCGATTCATTACCTGATTGGTGCGATCTTGATTGATTGTAGGGTGGATAGTGGGGTTTGTTTGGTCTTTTATTGGCATTATTTTTCCAGTAAGGTCTTCTTGGTGATTTATTTTTTGTTTTGTTCCTCCACCAAGGTTTTGGTGTTCTTGATCCATTGTCATGTGTGTTACTTTGTTCCCATTGTTTCTGTTGGTTATATCTTGGGGTTTCTGGTGTCCTGGATCTCCTTTCTGGAGTCCTATAATATGTATTTCTCCTGGGGCTAACTATCCTCACCTCTCTATCTGGTGATGAGGCTATAGACCCAGTTTTACCTTGTTTGGCATTGATTTGCCAATTGAAAACCTGTTCTAACTGATAATCATTGGTATCTCTGAGGTATTTTCTCTTTTTCCTTTGTTTCAATTCAACATTTCTGTTCTAACATTTTATTCAGTGGTTGAGTTAGTGATGAAAAAGGTGCTGTCTCTTTAAAAGGGTCCAGTATGGTTTTGCATTCAGCAATTTGCTGGTTAATCATGTTTAATTTCCTTTGTTTCCTTTTTAAGGCAAAATGTACTAGATCCAGACCTTTATCGTTAAAAAATTTATACCACTCATTAGTTGCGTCTTGATCTGTCAAACCATCACAGATAGTTACATCCCATCTCAATCTTCTCGGGACAATTTTATCTTTAATGTATTGTTCATGAGCAGCTATGTCCCACCATAGGCTCACCTTTTTTTCCATTAGGTGGCCGAATTTCCTAAAATTGGTGTCTAAATCACCCTTATCGGTGCTAGGTGCAGTGGAAAAAAATTTTTCCAAATTAATTGTGCGTTTTTCAATAAAATCAAAAATATCCATCACTGCAGCTATATGTGAAAAAACTGAAAAATAAGTGGAAAAAATATATATAAAACACAAAGCGCTGCGATGCTAAATAGCCGATAATTACACATAAAACCAAGTGAGGCTGCTATCAAAAGAGAGTGTTTTCAGAGTCACTTAAAAAGAATCAATAATGATATTTGAAGCGCTTCACAATGTGCATGAAAATGAATATATAAGAATAAATATAAATATAAATAGTCCAATAAATCCAGCGGTGAGTAAAACTTCCTAAAAAATCCAGCAATCAAAATAGTGTAAAATTATAAAAAATTAGTGACACCAAATGTGTAAAAAATTCACATAAAAAATCCACATAAAAATAAATATATAGGGATGTATTCAGAAGGTTCAATTATACAGGTGTAGAATCCTGATTGGTATAGAGCTTTTGATCACTAGCAAAGCTGTTTAAAAACACTTGCTTAATTAAGGTGCTCATTGATAGTACCAATATGTTTTTTGCTTCTATTCACAACCAATGTGAGAATCATAAACAGGCAGATAAGAGAAAAAAACAATCATTGTGCAATAGTTAGGATATCAAGGTACACAGGCAAACTTCAATCCACTCACGTGTGCCTTATAATGATAAGGCATATGCAGGTTTTACTATAGCAGTCAGCCGCCTTAGACAGGAGCAGATTCACTGCAGTACACTGTGTGAAACTGCTGATCTGCACAGAGCTTCCTTGGCTCCTCCCACGCGTTACATCACAGTCACGTGACTTTTTCAAGGATAATACAAGCTCTGACGGACTCAGCTTTATAGCACAACAGCAGAGTGGTTGCCATGGCTATAGCATGAGTTTGTCATCATTCTGCTTCCTGCATAAACTTCAATCCTGTTAAAACCTACTTTTATTAGACATGTAATTCATATGAATATCGTTGGTTTATCAAAACCACGATTCAATGTGTAAAAAACGCAGTGTGTAAAAAGTAAAAAATATATATATTGATATCTCTAATCACGTTTAATTCTTCAACTCCCTCCAGTGGTCACAATTGGTATAACATCTCACAGAGGGAGTAGATGGCAAAGCCTTGTCTCTAATGGTTTTGATAATTGACCAGTGCCCCATGATATCACAAAAATGGGGTATCCACATGCTCTGCTCATAAATGTATGGAAAACGGAGTAAACAAGATGACATGATATATATATATATATATATATATATATATATATATATATATATATATATATATATATATATATATAAAATATACATATATAAAATTAAAATAAGATATGATATAAGAAATAGGGAAATAATATTAAAATATAAAATTAAAATCAAAAATTCCATGATAGAATATTGCAAAAATGGATGATGACCATTATTTATATGCTAGAACTGAACCAAATATTGCCACTCAGAAAAAACTGGTATTGGACAAATAATGAGAATATTAGACCAAAAAATAAATAAAAATAAAAAATAAAAAATATTCAAATAAAATATATACCATAAATATATATATATATATATAAATCTGAAAAACCTCTAAAAATCAGAAATAAAACAATTCAGGTCGAATTCAATGTTCAAACCATGGGGTTCTAATGTACCCATCTGGAATATCCATTTGAATTCATTCTTGCTGAGTTCCCTCACTTTATGGGACCCCTCCAATGAGCCTTATACTTTTGAATAGCCCAGAATTGGAGACCCCTAGGGTCTCTATTATGATACCTATCAAAATGTTTTGAAACACTGTGTTTTGGATAGCCTTTTCTAATGTTCTGGATATGCTCTCTTATTCTCTTCCACATTGGTCGCTTCGTTCTGCCAATGTATTGGAGGGAGCAGGAGCACTGTAAAGCATATACCACCCCCTCAGTCCTGCAAGATATAAAATCCTTTATTTCAAATTCTTGTCCAGTATTTGTTGAAGAAAATTTCTGACATTTGTATCCATTTTGATTAGTATTTATGCAGGCATAACACCTTTTACAGGGATAGAATCCTTTACCCTGAAAAAAGGTTAAATCAGTTATTCTCTTGGGTGGGTTGGGTACATTTTTAGCTATGATGTCCCTTAGAGTTGGAGCTCGTCTATAAATGAATCTCGGTTTTTCTGGGAGTATATTTGCCAAAGTAGTATCAGTTTTTAAAATAGACCAATGTCTTTTTATAATCCTCTCCATCCTCCTGTGTTGTATACTGAAGTCCATTATCAGAGGTATGTCATCTGTTTTGTCATTTACTTTGATTTTATCTTGGATCAGCGCTTCTCTTGAGGTTTGATTGACTTCTGTTATTTTTTCTTCTATAAAACATTTATTGTACCCTTTTTCTTCAAACCTCTTACCTATCCACTGAGCTTGTTTAAGATAGTCATTATTTTCTGAACAATTTCTCCGTAAGTGAATAAACTGGCCCTTCGGAATGTTGATTAACCATGGCTCATAGTGGCAACTCGTTACTGGTATATAGCTGTTTCTTTCCACCGGTTTGAAGAAAGTTTTTGTGCTGATGATATTGGCTGTTAGTTCTATTTCGAGATCAAGGAACTGGATTTTAGTCTCACTAATTTGATGTTCAAGTTTAATAAGGGGGAAGGCATCTACAACCTCAGCGGCAAAGAGCTCACACGAGCGGAATTAATCACACTGGACAAAGGCCTTAAATATGCACCAAAAAAGAATCTGGACAAATTCCAGATGTATATTGACATACAAAAATACACCAGGAAATTGAATATCAAGAAATACTTATTATCCAGACCACCATCTACATTGAACAAAGGAGTGGAACTTGGCAGAGGAGTACAGCATAGTGATTTAAGAAATAAGTCACTATTCAATCCACCCTCTACAAATAATGAACATATTGAGGTGTTTAAAAAAATGGTGATCAAAGACCTGGAACAACTCAAGTTCAGTAGAATCTCGGAATCCCAGCATATACAACAAGGTATAAAACAATTGGAAGCAAATAAAGATATTATAATTAGACCGGCCGACAAAGGGGGCACCATTGTAGTACTAACAAAGGAATACTACCACCAGGAACTGATGGGACAACTTAACGATAATAACACATATCTGAAACTCAGTAGCAATCCTACTAGAGAATACAAACGAGATCTGTCCTCTTTGATTCAAAAAGGAATCAACAAAAATATTCTATCCAAAAAAGAATCTAGATATTTAGTACCAGATACATGTAGAGTTCCAATCATTTACACCATCCCGAAGATCCATAAGAATGCTGAGGCACCACCAGGAAGACCCATCATTAATGGGATTCAATCGATCAATGCAAGACTAGGGGAATATGTGGACAAATTCTTGCAACCCCTAGTACCTAACACTAAAGCTTATCTACGTGATACCAAACATTTATTACAGATATTAAAATCTCTGACCCTGGACCCTAATGGAAGATATCTGTTAGCAACTGCTGATGTTGCTTCACTGTACACAATAATTGAACATAGCGATGCAATAGAAGCATCTAAATGGGCTATGGATTCATTCAGCCATCTCATTTCTAAACAGAAAAGATTTCTTCTTAGAAGCCTGGCCTTTGGTATTCAACATAACTACTTCTGGTATAATGACAATTATTTTCGACAACTAACGGGTATTGGGATGGGAGCTAAATATGCCCCAAGTGTAGCCAACATATTCATGGCAAAATGGGAGGAGGATGCCATCTTTTTAAATACTCCAAAGGAACTGGTTCTATATAAAAGATTCATAGACGATTGTATTTTTATTTGGAAGGGTGATGAACTGAGTTTAAGATCCTTTTTCCAAGGTTTGAATATGAACCAAAAAAATATTAAACTTGAACATCAAATTAGTGAGACTAAAATCCAGTTCCTTGATCTCGAAATAGAACTAACAGCCAATATCATCAGCACAAAAACTTTCTTCAAACCGGTGGAAAGGAACAGCTATATACCAGTAACGAGTTGCCACTATGAGCCATGGTTAATCAACATTCCGAAGGGCCAGTTTATTCGCTTACGGAGAAATTGTTCAGAAAATAATGACTATCTTAAACAAGCTCAGTGGATAGGTAAGAGGTTTGAAGAAAAAGGGTACAATAAATGTTTTATAGAAGAAAAAATAACAGAAGTCAATCAAACCTCAAGAGAAGCGCTGATCCAAGATAAAATCAAGGTAAATGACAAAACAGATGACATACCTCTGATAATGGACTTCAGTATCCAACACAGGAGGATGGAGAGGATTATAAAAAGACATTGGTCTATTTTAAAAACTGATACTACTTTGGCAAATATACTCTCAGAAAAACTGAGATTCATTTATAGATGAGCTCCAACTCTAAGGGACATCATAGCTAAAAATGTACCCAACCCACCCAAGAGAATAACTGATTTAACCTTTTTTCAGGGTAAAGGATTGTATCCCTGTAAAAGGTGTTATGCCTGCATAAATACTAATCAAAATGGATACAAATGTCAGAAATTTTCTTCAACAAATACTGGAAAAGAATTTGAAATAAAGGATTTTATATCTTGCAGGACTGAGGGGGTGGTATATGCTTTACAGTGCTCCTGCTCCCTCCAATACATTGGCAGAACGAAGCGACCAATGTGGAAGAGAATAAGAGAGCATATCCAGAACATTAGAAAAGGCTATCCAAAACACAGTGTTTCAAAACATTTTTATAGGTATCATAATAGAGACCCTAGGGGTCTCCAATTCTGGGCTATTCAAAAGTATAAGGCTCATTGGAGGGGTTCCCATAAAGTGAGGGAACTCAGCAAGAATGAATCCAAATGGATATTCCAGATGGGTACATTAGAACCCCATGGTTTGAACATTGAATTCGACCTGAATTGTTTTATTTCTGATTTTTAGAGGTTTTTCAGATTTATATATATATATATATATATATATATATATATATATATATATATATATATTTTTATGGTATATATTTTATTTGAATATTTTTTATTTTTTATTTTTATTTATTTTTTGGTCTAATATTCTCATTATTTGTCCAATACCAGTTTTTTCTGAGTGGCAATATTTGGTTCAGTTCTAGCATATAAATAATGGTCATCATCCATTTTTGCAATATTCTATCATGGAATTTTTGATTTTAATTTTATATTTTAATATTATTTCCCTATTTCTTATATCATATCTTATTTTAATTTTATATATGTATATTTTATATATATATATATATATATATATATATATATATATATATATATATATATATATATATATATATATATCATGTCATCTTGTTTACTCCGTTTTCCATACATTTATGAGCAGAGCATGTGGATACCCCATTTTTGTGATATCATGGGGCACTGGTCAATTATCAAAACCATTAGAGACAAGGCTTTGCCATATACTCCCTCTGTGAGATGTTATACCAATTGTGACCACTGGAGGGAGTTGAAGAATTAAACGTGAATAGAGATATCAATATATATATTTTTTACTTTTTACACACTGCGTTTTTTACACATTGAATCGTGGTTTTGATAAACCAACGATATTCATATGAATTACATGTCTAATAAAAGTAGGTTTTAACAGGATTGAAGTTTATGCAGGAAGCAGAATGATGACAAACTCATGCTATAGCCATGGCAACCACTCTGCTGTTGTGCTATAAAGCTGAGTCCGTCAGAGCTTGTATTATCCTTGAAAAAGTCACGTGACTGTGATGTAATGCGTGGGAGGAGCCAAGGAAGCTCTGTGCAGATCAGCAGTTTCACACAGTGTACTGCAGTGAATCTGCTCCTGTCTAAGGCGGCTGACTGCTATAGTAAAACCTGCATATGCCTTATCATTATAAGGCACACGTGAGTGGATTGAAGTTTGCCTGTGTACCTTGGTATCCTAACTATTGCACAATGATTGGTTTTTTCTCTTATCTGCCTGTTTATGATTCTCACATTGGTTGTGAATAGAAGCAAAAAACACATTGGTACTATCAATGAGCACCTTAATTAAGCAAGTGTTTTTAAACAGCTTTGCTAGTGATCAAAAGCTCTATACCAATCAGGATTCTACACCTGTATAATTGAACCTTCTGAATACATCCCTATATATTTATTTTTATGTGGATTTTTTATGTGAATTTTTTACACATTTGGTATCACTAATTTTTTATAATTTTACACTATTTTGATTGCTGGATTTTTTAGGAAGTTTTACTCACCGCTGGATTTATTGGACTATTTATATTTATATTTATTCTTATATATTCATTTTCATGCACATTGTGAAGCGCTTCAAATATCATTATTGATTCTTTTTAAGTGACTCTGAAAACACTCTCTTTTGATTGGTTTTATGTGTAATTATCAGCTATTTAGCATCGCAGCGCTTTGTGTTTTATATATATTTTTTCCAGTATTTGTATATGAAGTCGAATTACTGGTGAAAATTATGCATTTTTGAACTAACTCTGAATTCTGTATTGTAAAAAATCTTAAAACAGTGATTCAGGTATAATTAATTTTATTGTCTGGCTGCTGATGTAGAAAGCAAAATCTTAAAGTGATTTGTCAGCAGCTTTAGTCTTTCATTGTAGTTTATTTCAATAAGTCCTTATAAATATATTCATTTTTCAATGGTAAGTAAAATTAAAGTGTTATGATGTAGTTTTTGCTAGACTGAAATCATAAGTAAAAACAAATATAGATTCTGAATTTCATTATCACTGGAAAGTTAAGAAATTAAAACATTTTTGTTGGTAAATATTGATTCCAGAGCAGACTTTCCAAAAGCTGTTTCAGCCAGTTGTGATAATTAGGGATGAGCTTCGTGTTTGTGTCGAACCCATGTTCGACTCGAACATCGTCTGTTCGCCCGTTCGCCGAATTGCAAATGATATGGGCCGTTCGCGCCAAATTTGTGTGGCGCGTCACGGCCCATAATTCACTGCGGCATCGCAGTGCATTGCTGGCTGATGATTGGCCAAGCATGCACTATGACCCGCATGCTTGGCCAATCTAAGCGCCGTCTGAACAGAGAGCCGTAATTGGCCGAAGCCAAGGAGGCTTTGGCCAATTATGGCTCAGGGGATTTAGTACACGCCCCACATTATATAAGGCCGCCTGCACGGCGGCCCTGTGTAGTGTGTGTTCCAGCCTTCATTGAGAGAGAGAGAGAGACAGACAGTGACATTTGATTTGAGTTAGATAGATTAGGCAGAACAGTCAGTCAGTTTAGCTGCACTTACAGTGTATTGTGTATGTATATGCATCCCAGGTGTTGCATATATATATATATATACGCTGTATTCAGTTTAGCTAGATCCGTTCCTGTTATCTTCCTACTGACAGGCAGGCTTGTCTTGTTACAGTATATACAGCTACCTGAAGAAAATTACTGGTGTTCTTTTGATCCTATTAGTACCACAGTCAGGCAGCTAGACTATTTACAGTTAGTGCAGTGCGTCCTGCTCACAGTGTTCAGCTAGATCCGTTCCTGTTATCTTCCTACTGACAGGCAGGCTTGTCATGTTACAGTATATACAGCTACCTGAAGAAAATTACTGGTGTTCTTTTGATCCTATTAGTACCACAGTCAGGCAGCTAGACTATTTACAGTTAGTGCAGTGCTTCCTGCTCACAGTGTTCAGCTAAAACTACAAGTTGGTGTAGTGAGACCTTTGCACAGTGTTCATCTCAAGCTACAAGTTAGTGCAGTGCGTCCTGCTCACAGTGTTCAGCTAAAACTACAAGTTAGTGCTGTGCGTCCTGCTCACAGTGTTCAGCTAAAAATACAAGTTAGTGCTGTGCGTCCTGCTCACAGTGTTCAGCTAAAAATACAAGTTAGTGCTGTGCGTCCTGCTCACAGTGTTCAGCTAAACCTACAAGTTGGTGTAGTGAGACCTCTGCACAGTGTTCATCTAAAGCTACAAGTTAGTGCCGTGCGTCCTGCTCACAGTGTTCAGCTAAAACTACAAGTTAGTGCTGTGCGTTGTGCTCACAGTGTTCAGCTATAAATACAAGTTAGTGCTGTACGTTCTGCTCACAGTGTTCCGCTAAACCTACAAGTTGGTGTAGTGAGACCTCTGCACAGTGTTCATCTAAAGCTACAAGTTAGTGCAGTGCGTCCTGCTCACAGTGTTCAGCTAAAACTACAAGTTAGTGCTGTGCGTCCTGCTCACAGTGTTCCGCTAAAAATACAAGTTAGTGCTGTGCATCCTGCTCACAGTGTTCAGCTAAACCTACAAGTTGGTGTAGTGAGACCTCTGCACAGTGTTCATCTAAAGCTACAAGTTAGTGCAGTCCGTCCTGCTCACAGTGTTCAGCTAAAACTACAAGTTAGTGCTGTGCGTCCTGCTCACAGTGTTCAGCTAAAACTACAGGTTGGTGTAGTGAGACCTCTGCACAGTGTTCATCTCAAGCTACAAGTTAGTGCAGTGCATCCTGCTCACAGTGTTTAGCTAAAACTATAAGTTAGTGCTGTGCATCCTGCTCACAGTGTTTAGCTAAAAATACAAGTTATTGCTGTGCGTCCTGCTCACAGTGTTCAGCTAAACCTACAAGTTGGTGTAGTGAGACCTCTGCACAGTGTTCATCTAAAGCTACAAGTTAGTGCAGTGCGTCCTGCTCACAGTGTTCAGCTAAAACTACAAGTTAGTGCTGTGCGTCCTGCTCACAGTGTTCAGCTAAAAATACAAGTTAGTGCTGTGCATCCTGCTCACAGTGTTCAGCTAAACCTACAAGTTGGTGTAGTGAGACCTCTGCACAGTGTTCATCTAAAGCTACAAGTTAGTGCAGTGCGTCCTGCTCACAGTGTTCATCTAAAACTACAAGTTAGTGCTGTGCGTCCTGCTCACAGTGTTCAGCTAAAACTACAAGTTAGTGTGGTGCGTCCACCTCACAGTGTGAGGTACCTGGTAGTTGAGCCTGACTGGTAGAAGGAGACCTCTCTTAAGCGCTGGTTCAGGAGCCGCTGGCAGTGGGAACAGTGGTCTCCTGAGCACAGTGGGTAGGAGGGCCTGATGCAGGTTTCAGCAGAAGCAGACACTGGAACTGGAAAGATGTCCCTCAGGGGTGGCTGCGCTGTGGATGCAGGTAACTGGTGCAGGCCGGTAGGCAGGCGGACAGATGCGAAGACAGCAGCTGGATGCAAACAGGCAGGCTGGGAGCAGCGTCACAGGACACAGGCAAGCAAGGTCAGACAGTCCGTGTTTGGCAGGAGATCAGGCAGAGTATAAACAGGAGGGATGATCCAAGGATAGTCAGACAGGCAGGAGATCGGCAACAGGTAGCAGAGTAACAAGGTCAGGCAAGCCGGGTCGGATAGGAGACTGGAGAATGGTCAGACGTAGCCGGGTCAATATCAAACAACAAGCAGGCAGATACAGGAACTTTCAGGTGCAGAGCTGCAGACGAACAGCAGCTAACAAGAGCACCTGTCACTCTTTTAAAGGCCCCTTGGCGCCAAAACAGCGCTAGCGCGAATGGGCGCGCGCACGGGCGCGCGCGCGCACGCGCGAACGCGCGAACGCGCGCACGGGCACACGCGGGAGCGCTCTGGTGCCCCCTGGTGGGGAATTGAGCAGAATTGTCCTGGAAGAGCTTCCTGTGCGCCCGTGTGCACGCATATTTGCCCGACGGCCACTGATATGCCCCTGACATTGCCCCCTCCCAATGGGCAGCCTCCGGATGCCCAGAATACCCTTCTTTTCAGGATGAGCAGAGAAGTATGCATGAATTAAACGTTTGGCATGAATATTACAGTCAGGTTCCCATGAGTTATTTTCCGGACCATACCCCTTCCACTTAATTAAAAACTGTACTTGCCCAGACCTCTTTCTGCAGTCAAGGATGGATTCCACTTCATATTCTTCATTACCGTCCACCAGAACTGGTTCAGGGACCCTAGTGCCCCTATCAGGAAAAGGATCATCTACAGCAGGCTTTAAGAGTGATACGTGAAATACAGGGTGTATCTTAAGTGAGTCAGGTAAGCATAATTCATATGACACTTCATTAATTTTCCTTTTCACAGGGAAAGGTCCAATAAATTTTGGGGCAAGCTTCTTGGAAGGACATGTCAATCTGATATTATTAGTAGACAGCCATACCTTGTCGCCAAGCTGAAGGTTTAGATCTCCCCTTCTTTTCACATCAAAGAACTTCTTATTGTCCGCTTGCGCTTTGGATACTGCCTCCTGCAAGATCCGGTTATTACGACTGAAGAACTGTACTGTGTCCTGGACCGCTGGAACTGAAGATTCTGAAAGAAAATCTGGTAAAAAAGATGCATGAAACCCATAGTTAGCAAAGAAAGGGGATTGACCTGTGGCAGAGTGACTGGCATTATTGTACGCGAATTCTGCTAGTGGCAGCAAGGACACCCAATCATCTTGCACAAAAGATGTAAAACACCTAATGTATTGCTCCAGAGTTTGATTTGTCCTTTCAGTTTGCCCATTAGTTTGGGGATGGTATGCTGAGGACAGAGCTAGTTCGATCTTCAAATTTTCACAAAGGGCTCTCCAAAAGTGTGAGGTAAACTGTACCCCCCTATCAGACACAATATTTGCGGGGATCCCGTGCAACCTAACAATTTCCCTAATGAACACACGAGCCGTCTCTACAGCAGAAGGTGTTCCTTTTAGGGGCACAAAGTGGGCCATTTTGGATAGCCGGTCGACGACCACAAAGATCGCCGAACACCCCTCGGAATATGGCAGTTCGACTATAAAGTCCATTGCTATCATCCTCCAGGGCCTATCTGGTATAGGCAATGGTCTTAGTAGTCCCCACGCTCTGTTCCTGGGGGTTTTGTTCTGGATGCAGACAGAGCAGGAGTTGACATATTTCTTACAAAATTCCTTTAAGTTAGGCCACCAAAAAGTGCGCTGCACCAGCTCAAGGGTCTTACGAACCCCAAAATGTCCTGCAAGTGGATGGTCATGCAAAAGTGTCAGCACCTTGACTCTGACGTTTTCTGGTACGAAGATTTGACTTCCCCTCCATAATAGTCCATCTCTAGGTGTTAGGGAGGACCCCTGAAGACTTGAAGGTTCTGGGGATGCTTCTCTGATCATGGATAACAAGTCTGTCTGAAGGAGAAGAAAAGTATTTGCCGGTAAAATAGTGTCAGGGACAGAAGAGTCTTTAGGATTATCAAACATGCGTGACAGTGCGTCTGGTTTTATATTCTTGGATCCCGGCCGGTAGGTGATGTGGAAGCAAAACCGTGTAAAGAATAAAGCCCAACGGGCCTGTCTGGGTTTCAGTCTTTTAGCAGATCTTAGATACTCCAGATTTTTGTGATCTGTATAAATCAGTACTGGATGGACTGCACCTTCAAGCAAGTATCTCCATTCCTCCAAGGCAGTTTTGATGGCAAGTAACTCCCGATCCCCCACATCATAGTTCCGCTCAGCCGGCGAAAGTTTCCTAGAGAAGAACCCTACAGGATGCATCAGGTCTTTGTTGCCCTGACGTTGTGAAATAATGGCACCCACAGCTACTTCGGAGGCATCCACCTCTAGAATAAAGGGCAAGGCTGGATCTGGATGGCTAAGAATCGGGGCTGATGTAAAACGCCTCTTTAATTCTTCAAAGGCCTCCTGGGCTTCCTGGTTCCAGTGAAAACGAAGATTCTGTTTCGTTAGCTGTGTAATGGGAGAGATGATGGCAGAGAACCCCCTGATAAACTTTCTGTAAAAGTTCGCAAATCCAACGAAGCGTTGTACTCCTTTCTTGTCCATGGGTGCTGGCCATTCTAACACAGCAGACACTTTCTGAGGATCCATTTTAATACCGGTTGGGGAGATGACTAACCCCAGGAACTGAATCTCTTCTTGCTCAAATTCACACTTCTCTGCTTTGGCATACAATCTGTGCAGGCGGAGTCGAGCTAGGACTTTACGGACATGTTCCCTGTGTTGTTCAAGTGAACTGGAGAAGATAAGGATATCATCCAGGTAGACAATTAAAAAGATGTCCAGGAAATCTTTAAACACATCGTTGACCAGGTGCTGAAATGTGGCAGGAGCATTGCAAAGGCCGAAGGGCATGACCAAATATTCGTAGTGCCCGAAACGGGTCCGGAAAGCCGTCTTCCATTCGTCCCCGGCCCGAATGCGGACCAGATTGTAGGCCCCTCTCAGATCTAATTTGGTGAATATGATGGCGGTCCGTAATTTTTGAAACAGTTCCGGTATTAAGGGCAACGGATAACGGTTTTTGACCGTAACCTTGTTTAGTTCCCGGTAGTCCACACAAGGGCGGAGCGTGAGATCTTTCTTAGAGACAAAAAATATTCCCGCCCCAGCTGGTGAAGTGGACTGTCGAATAAAACCTTTTTCTAGATTTTCATTGATGTAAACCTTAAGCGCCTCTTGTTCTTTCTCGGACAGTGGAAAGATGCGCCCAAAAGGAATCTCAGCTCCAGGAAGTAATTCTATTGGACAGTCATAGGGGCGATGAGGTGGTAGAGAATCTGCCCCCTTCTTGCTGAATACATCTGCAAAGTCCTGATAGGCCTCTGGTACGTTTTGAAGCAGATCTGGGTCAATGTCCATACATAGTAGGGTAGTAGCAGGCTTAACAGGTTCAGATAGACAATGTCTTTGACAATAGGGTGACTGAAACTTGATCTCGCCCGTGGCCCAATTGACAAGAGGATTGTGGGCTTGAAGCCAGGGCATACCCAAAATGATTGGGAAAAGAGGTGATGTGATAACGTCCAGGGTTAAGATCTCTTGATGTTGAGGTGAACAGGTAACAGACAGAGGAAGGGTTTCTTGAGAGACCTGCCCAGACTTTATATGGGATCCATCGGCCAGAAAAATTGAAAGTCTATGTGTCTTGTCTGTTAAAGGAAGATTTTGCTGAGTAGCAAAAGTGGAGTCAACGAAACAGCTACATGCCCCGGAATCAACAATGGCGTTGACTTGAATTGTTCTTCCCTGGAGCTGAAATGAGAGAGGGAGAACAAGTTGAGTGGCATTGGCTGTTAAAGCGGACAAACTGGTTGGAGCTGAAGAAAAACACTTACGGATCTTCACTGGGCAGTTGTTCACGTAGTGGCCCGTTCCACCACAATAGAGGCAAAGGTTCAGTTGGCGCCTGCGTGCCCGTTCTTCAGGGGTCAAGGTAGTACGCATAAGTCCTAGTTGCATGGGTTCAGGGGCATCAGTTGCTAGGTTGACAGGACTTGGCCCGGCAGAGGGTAGATACCGGGAGGCAGGCAGCGGGGCTCTGGCAGTCATCCACATAGGCCGACTTTGTTGGGAAGATCGTTCAGACCGGCGCTCTCGAAGGCGTCGGTCAATTTGGATGGTGATGGCAATGAGCTCTTCTAAGGTGTCAGGCATTCCTACCCGGGCAAGCTCATCCTTAAGACCCTCAGATAGCCCCATGCGGAATTGGTGGCGTAGAGCTGCATTATTCCATTGAGTATCCGCGCTCCAGCGTCGAAAGTCCATAACATAGTCCTCGGCCGGTCTACGGCCTTGCTGGAGCGCGATCAAGGCTGCCTCAGCGGTGGTAGCCCGCTGAGGGTCCTCATAAAGCTGGGCCATGGCTTCAAAAAAGGCAGGTAGTGTCTGGACCTGTATGGCGTTGGATTCAAGCAAGCGATGGGCCCAGGTCTGGGGTTCCCCCTGCAGAAGGGATACAACAAACCCCACTTTGGTGGCTTCCAAGGAAAAAGTCCGTGGCTGTAATCCGAAATACAGTTGACACGCGCTGCGGAAGGCCACAAACTTAGATCGGTCACCGGAGAACTTGTCAGGAACAGGGACTCTTGGTTCTGGTGGAAGCATGACCACTGAGGGTGGTGCAGCAGCCTGTACTGGAGCAGCTGCGGGTGCAGCAGCCACACCACCGGAACCACTGAGGTTTAGCACTTGCCCCTCCAGTCTGTTATAACTGTCTTGTAAGGTTTTTACTGCTTGGGTGAGGGCTGCCAAGTGTGTACAGATCTCCTGAATGGGAGAGGTCTCTCCTGCAGGCTCAGTCATGGCTGTTCGTACTGTGAGGTACCTGGTAGTTGAGCCTGACTGGTAGAAGGAGACCTCTCTTAAGCGCTGGTTCAGGAGCCGCTGGAAGTGGGAACAGTGGTCTCCTGAGCACAGTGGGTAGGAGGGCCTGATGCAGGTTTCAGCAGAAGCAGACACTGGAACTGGAAAGATGTCCCTCAGGGGTGGCTGCGCTGTGGATGCAGGTAACTGGTGCAGGCCGGTAGGCAGGCGGACAGATGCGAAGACAGCAGCTGGATGCAAACAGGCAGGCTGGGAGCAGAGTCACAGGACACAGGCAAGCAAGGTCAGACAGTCCGTGTTTGGCAGGAGATCAGGCAGAGTATAAACAGGAGGGATGATCCAAGGATAGTCAGACAGGCAGGAGATCGGCAACAGGTAGCAGAGTAACAAGGTCAGGCAAGCCGGGTCGGATAGGAGACTGGAGAATGGTCAGACGTAGCCGGGTCAATATCAAACAACAAGCAGGCAGATACAGGAACTTTCAGGTGCAGAGCTGCAGACGAACAGCAGCTAACAAGAGCACCTGTCACTCTTTTAAAGGCCCCTTGGCGCCAAAACAGCGCTAGCGCGAACGGGCGCGCGCACGGGCGCGCGCGCGCGTGAACGCGCGAACGCGTGCACGGGCACACGCGGGAGCGCTCTGGTGCCCCCTGGTGGGGAATTGAGCAGAATTGTCCTGGAAGAGCTTCCTGTGCGCCCGTGTGCACGCATATTTGCCCGACGGCCACTGATATGCCCCTGACACACAGTGTTCAGCTAAACCTACAAGTTATTTTTTTGCAAGCTCTGCACAATGTTCACCTAAAGCTACCTGTAGAAGGTTGGTGGTGTTTTCCTGATACTATCACTACCGCAGGCAGCTAAAAAGGCTACAAGTTTAGTTTTTTGCGAGCTCTGCACAGTGTTCAGCTAAAGCTACCTGTAGAAGGTTGGTGGTGTTCTCATACTACAGGCAGGCAATTGATTTTGCTAGCTGCAGTATCAGTACATATATATATCCCAGCTTAGTGCAGCTACAGGCCATTAGTATGTCTGGAAGGCCAAGAAGGAGAGGCAGACAGTCACAAGCCAATAAGAGAGGGCAAGCAGGCTCTGTGTCTAGTGCTGGTCGTGGAGACGGTGCATCCTAATCAGCACGTGGCCGCGGGACACGCTTGGCCTTTTTTTCGGCAGCTGGCCGTGTTGAGCCGCAACATGCGGAAGACTTGGTCGAGTGGATGACCAAGCCGTCCTCATCCTCCTCATCCTCTCTCACCCATGCCCAGGGTACTTTGTCTGACAAAGCAGCGGCCTCTTCCCTCGGCTCAATGTCATCAGTGACTCCTTCCCTAGGCCCACCATGTCCTCCTGAGGAGTCCCTCGAACTGTTTGACCACAGTGTTGGGTACATGCTCCAGGAGGATGCCCAGCGTTTGGAAGGCTCTGATGATGATACTGAGCTTGATGAAGGCAGTAACATGAGCACGGACAGAGGGGGTGCCCAAGAAGGACAGCAATCTGGCAGTCATGCTCCCCCTGCTGCAGCATACTGCCAGGTTTGCTCCAGTGATGAGGAGGGAGGGGATGATGAGGTCACTGACTCAACGTGGGTGCCTGATAGGAGAGAGGAGGAGGAGGAGGAGGCGGCACATCACCAATGAGGCAGGATGCCCTCCAGGGGCCAGCCTAAGGGCAGCACATTGACTGCATCACACCCCAAAGCTCCACATGTGCAGGGCGCTGCAGTCTCTGCGCATTATTCAAAAAGTTCTTTGGTGTGGGCCTTTTTTGAGACGAGTGCATCAGATCGCACCGCTGCTATTTGCAACATATGTCTCAAGCGTATCTCGCGTGGCCAAAACATCTCCCGCTTGGGTACCACATGCTTGACCAGACATATGTTGACCTGCCATGCAGTTCGTTGGCAAGCGTATCCAAAAGACCCACACCAAAGAACAAAGAGGACCTCTCCTTGCTCCTGATCAGCTGAGATTTTCAACCCCACTAGACCTTCAGTCCTCTCTGAGACCTGCACTGAGAGGAATGAAGGTGTAGAATTAGGTGTGTCACAGCCAAGTACTTGTGGGCAATCTGCTTTTGGTACACCGACGTCAGATTGTACCAGGCAAATTTCACTGCCCCAGCTGCTGCACCGCTGAAAGAAGTTTGCTCCCAGCCATCCACATGCCCATCGGTTGAATGCTAGCTTGGCAAAATTGCTAGCACTTCAACTGCTCCCTTTTCAGTTGGTAGACTCTGCCCCCTTCCGTGAGTTTGTGGAATGTGCGGTTCCTCAGTGGCAGGTACCCAAACGCCACTTTTTCTCACGGAAGGCGATTCCGGCTCTCTACCGGCATGTGGAAGGCAATGTCCATGCCTCGCTGGACAGGGCGGTCAGCGGTAAGGTGCATATTACCGCTGACTCATGGTCCAGCAGGCATGGACAGGGACATTACCTAAGTTTCACGGCGCATTGGGTGACTCTGCTGGCAGCTGGGAAGGATGCAGGACAAGGTGCAGTAGTGTTGGAGGTTGTTCCGCCACCACGCCTCCAAAATGCTAATGATTGTGACACACCTCTCTCCTCCACCCCCTCCTCTTCTTCTTCCTCCATGGCCTCTGTGCTTTGTCCTCGGAACCAGCGGTGCTCCGTAGCCGTTCAAGGGGCTACGCAAGTACGCAGGCCAAAAGATGCCATGCGGTGCTTGAGCTGGTGTGCTTGGGGGACAGGAGCCACACTGGGGCAGAGGTTCTGTCAGCTCTGCAGGGGCAGGTTCAGAGGTGGTTGACGCCACGCCAACTTATAGCAGGAATGGTGGTTTGCGACAATGGCACCAACCTCCTCTCTGCCCTCCGACAGGGACAAATGACCCATGTGCCCTGTTTGGCTCACGTCTTTAACTTGGTGGTGCAGCAGTTCTTGGGCAGGTACCCGGGCTTACAGGATGTCCTGAGGCAGGCCAGGAAAGTCTGTGTGCATTTCCGCCGGTCATATAATGCCAGTGCTCGGCTGGCGAACCTCCAAAAGGAGTTTAACCTTCCCAAGAACCACCTAATCTGTGACATGCCCACCAGGTGTAACTCAACGTTGGCCATGCTGCAGCGGCTGCACACGCAGCAGAGGGCCATCAATGAGTATCTGTGCGACTATGGCACCAGGACAGGGTCAGGGGAGCTTGTTTTTTTTCCCCACGCCAGTGGGCCATGATCAGGGATGCATGCACTGTCCTGTCACCATTTGAGGAGGCCACGAGGATGGTGAGCAGTGACAGTGCATGCATCAGTGACACTGTCCCCCTTGTCCACCTGTTGGAGCACACGCTGCGTGGAATAATGGACAGGGCACTTGAGGCAGAACAGAGGCAGGAAGAGGAGGACTTCCCTAGCTCTCAAGGCCCCCTTTATCAAGACAGTGTTCCTGCGTGCCCGCCGATCACACAGGAAGAGGAGGAGGAGGAGGAAGATTGTGTCAGTATGGAGGGGGAGCCTGGCACTCAGCATCAGCAGCAGTCTTTAAGGGATCAGTCCCAAGAAACACATGGACTTGTACGTGGCTGAGAGGAGGTGGCTGCGGACCATGTCGTCCTTAGTGACCCAGAGGACTCCGGACCAAATGCCTCAGCAAACCTACGCTGCATGGCCTCCCTGATCCTGCAAAGCCTGCGTAAGGATCCTCGTCTTCGTGGTATCAAGGAGAAGGACCAATACTGGCTGGCAACCCTCCTTGATCCACGTTACAAGGGTAAGGTTGCGGACCTTATCTTGCCATCGCAGAGGGAGCAGAGGATGAAACATCTTCGGGAGGCCTTGCAGAAAGGTCTGTGCAACGCGTTCCCAGAGACTGGGAGGTTACAAACTCCTGTTTCTGGACAACGTGTTGCTGAGGCTTCGGTCAGTCAAAGAAGGAGCGGTGGAGAAGGTGGCCGTCTGACCGATGCGTTCAGACAATTTTTTGGTCCGCAGCCCCAAGGTATGATGGGTTCCAGCAACCATCACCAGCGTCTGTTTTACATGGTGCAGGAATACCTAGGGGCAAGATCAGACTTGGACACCTTTCCCACCGAAAATCCTCTGGGTTACTGGGTCTTGAGGATGGATCACTGGCCAGAGCTTGCACAGTATGCAATTGAGCTACTGGCCTGTCCTGCATCCAGCGTTCTTTCGGAACGCACATTCAGTGCTGTTGGAGGCGTGGTAACCGATCACAGGGTGCGTCTGTCCACCGACTCGGTCGATCAACTGACCTTCATAAAAATGAATCAGTCTTGGATCACCACCAGCTACCAAGCACCTGATGCTGATGTAACCGAATAATTTTTTTTGAAATCTCAGATCCCTTCAAAGACTGCCTATGCTGATGCTGAGTGACTATCCCTGAGTAATTATCCTCTTCCTTCTCAATCATCACGCTGATAGCTTGTAAGAACATTTTTGGTTCTGGGCGCCACCACCAGTGCCTAAGGCACAATTTTTCTGCCCCTGTTTAACAGGGGCGTGTAATTACAATTTTTGATGCAATACTTTGCAGCAGGGCTCGTTCCTGCATTCCAACTGGAGTGTCTGTGAGGGGTTGCAGTGTTGTGGCACCAGCACCAGTGCCTAACGCCCAATTTTTCTGCCCCTGTTTAACAGGGGCGTGTAATTACAATTTTTGATGCAATACTTTGCAGCAGGGCTCGTTCCTGCGTTCCAACTAGAGTGTCTGTGAGGGGTTGCAGTGTTGTGGCACCAGCACCAGTGCCTAAGGCCCAATTTTTCTGCCCCTGTTTAACAGGGGCGTGTAATTACAATTTTTGATGCAATACTTTGCAGCAGGGCTCCTTCCTGCGTTCCAACTAGAGTGTCTGTGAGGGGTTGCAGTGTTGTGGCACCAGCACCACCACCACCACCACCACCAAAGGCCCAATTCTTCTGCCCCTGTTCAACAGGGGCATGTAATTACAATTCTTGATCTAATATTTCACAGCAGGGCCCATTTCTGCACCCACCAAGAGCGAGTGAGGACTTACAGTGTTGTGGCACCAGCACCAACACCACCACCACCACCAAAGGCCCAATTTTTCTGCCCCTGTTCAACAGGGGCATGTAATTACAATTCTTGATCTAATTTTTCACAGCAGGGCCCTATGAAGGCTTAAAGTGTTGTGGCCACAACAACACCTAAGACCCAAATTTCTGCTAAGTATATAGGGCAGGCCCCTACTTTCAAACATCTAACTTACAAACGACTCCTACTTGCAAACGGAAGGAGACAACAGGAAGTGAGATGAAATCTACCCCTAGGAAGGGAAATTCTCTCCTGTAAGAGTTAATATGGGAAAAACATTTCTCCTTTCCACTGATGCTTTCCAATCCTTGTTCCACAAAAAACCCCAAATTCTCAAAAAGCATTTGTCATTGGGACAAAAAGTGAGGTGAAATCTTCTAAAGAGGAGGAAAGACAGCAAAACAAATGTCACAGGGGTGATAACCCTTCCCTATGTTTTCCAAAAAGCTTAAAAAAGATTTTTTGGCTGGAGCTAAACACGTTAAAAATGTACCTGTTCAAAATGACAAACAGATTCTACTTAACAACAAACCTACAGTCCCTGTCTTGTTTGCACCGCCTGTATACTGTTGTTCAGAGTATATAGGGCCTGGTGGCCCCACACCTTTCCTTATTTTAATTTGGGTGTGGGGTTCCCCTTAATATCCATACAAGACCCAAAGGGCCTGGTAATGGACTGGGGGGTACCCATGGTGTTTGTCTCACTGATTTTCATCCATATTGCCAGGTACGGACATTACATTAAACCCGCAAGCAGTTTTAAATGAGATTTTTTCCTTTAAAAATGACATTTGGTGCAGGGACTGTTCTAAACATGGGAAACACGTGCCACTTTACAGGCATACTATAGACACCCCCCAGGTACGATATTTAAAGGAATATTTCACCTTTTTTTTTTTTTACTTTAAGCATCATTAAAATCACTGCTCCCGAAAAAACGGCTGTTTTTAAAAGTTTTTTTTGCATTGATACATGTCCCCTGGGGTAGGACCCGGGTCCCCAAACCCTTTTTAGGACAATACCCTGCAAATTGGCCTTTAAAATGAGCACTTTTGATTTTGAATGTTCGATTCCCATAGACGTCAATGGGGTTCTAACGTTCGTGCGAACTTTCGGTCCGTTCGCAGGTTCTGGTGCGAACCGAACCGAGGGGTGTTCGGCTTATCCCTAGTGATAATAGATTTTTGAGGAAATGCATCATGGAAGAAACATGAAGGCAGTGGATGTTGCATTGCTGTGTTGCTCTTCTGAAAATTCTAGCTGCCTGGCTGTCCCCCTTGTTTCAAAATATTCAATTACTGGCCTTGAACAAGAATGCATTTAAGGACTTTGTTTTTCTTTTGTTTTTTTTTTACTTTTTCAGATTTGCCTACTTGTTCTTGGTCAGTAACTTGGCCATTTGACTCCCATGCCAATTCTGACTCTTCTCACACGTACTGTATATATATACAAATCTATTTTTTTTGCTAGAAAATTACCGTATTTATCGGGGTATAACACGTGCCGGCGTATAACACGCACCCCAAGTTTAGAAGGGAATTTTAAGGAAAAAAACTTTTAGGAGGAAAAAAACCTACATTTAAATGCCCATCAATGCAGCCTCATCAGTGTCCATCTGCAGCCTTGTCAGTGTCCATCTGTAGTGTTGTCCCCATTGCAGCCTTGTCCCCCATTGCAGCCTTGTCCCTCATTGCAGCCTTGTCCCCCATTGCAGCCTTGTCCCCCATTGCAGCCTTGTTAGTGTCCATCTGTAGTCTTGTACCCGATTGCAGCCTTGTCAGTGTCCCTCTGTAGCCTGTGTCGTTTGCATCTTTGAAAATGGCGCCGCCGTTCTCGGCCGCTTTCGGCCATTTTCGGTGGCTCTCGGCCGCTTTCGGAAGCACTCAGTTTTCAGCGGCTCCCGCGGGACTGCGAGGGGCGCCGAGAATGGGCGAAAGCGCCCGAAAGCCGTCGAGAATGGCCGAGAGCCGCCGAGAATTGCCGAAAGCGGCCGAGAGCCGCCGAGAATGGCCGAAGGTGGGCAAGAGCTGCCGAGAATGGCCAAAAGCGGCCGAGAACGGCGGCGCCATTTTCAAAGCCGCAGAGAAAAGCCAAAAGCCGCTGAGAGCGGCCGAAAAGCTCGCAATCGGCGGGGGATCGGCGTATAACACGCACCCACGGTTTTCCCCTGGAAAAAAGTGCGTGTTATACGCCGATAAATATGGTATTTAGAATCCCGTAGCATCATATACAGTATATCCATTTAGCGCCCACCCACAATGTACTGCGGATGGGCAGCCACTGTAGGCAAAGTGGCGAACATGCGCAAATGATTGCACACAGCATGAGCCTGTCAGCAAGTCCCAGCCAATAATTCACAGTCGGGACCTGCTCATCGACAGATGTGCAATCACAGCCCAGAGCTCTAGTGTTGGTAAACAACACAGAGTTCTGTTTAAAGGGAGCAATCTGTCAGTTTCTTATGCCCGCAAAGCAGAGAAGTACTGATCACATATCAGATGTGTGATCCAGGACACAGCAGCCTCCCTGATGCAGTAAATTTATGTGGGGCGGTCGCTTAGTTGAAAGAGGAGTAAAAAAAAAAAAAAAAGAATTATCTGTTTTTCCTACTGTATTTTTTTGTATTTTCCAGACCCCAAATTTGCAATTTCTTTTTTTTTTTTTTTTCTTTTCAATATTTTTATTGAGATTTTCAGTACATAAATAACAAAATCAATACAGATACAGTATCCTCCTGTAGGCCAACATAGCCTACTCAGAGTATTGAATATAAAGGGGTTAAATATTGAGTATATAGTATTTGGTATACATTTGTGTGTATATCTGAATATGTGATTCATTACCCAATATAAGTCGAGAATATAACGTTAATCTTCTAATTTTCAATACTTTCCCTTGTAAACAGATAAGACAATTAACATTAACAACACTGTGTCATATAGCTGGTCATTAGACCCAACAATCATGTTGGCATGCAGTTAGTTTAGAGAATAAATGCGCATCCCCTGTTTCTAGGGATTTTCAAAATCTAGGTGTTATGTATTCATCTAGGCCTTTATAACCATTGCATATGAATATGGGTCGATCGATCAAATCCGTTGAGTGGAATAGTCCCTGTGTAAAAGCCTCAGTTAGGATTTCACCGCGTCAGGGCCTCCGGGACTACCACCCCACCCCTATGGGTTCACACTGTGGGGTGACAGAGCCCGTGGCCCTAGCCCGATGATGTATCCCACCCGCGACCCCCCCTCCCATCCAGGGGATGCCCGTCCCGGCTGACTTCCGAGTCGCAGCATTCCCCCGAATGGGATGAAGAGGGCTATGCGAGTTGGGGTAGTTCAATCACAGTCGAGAGTCCAGTTATCAGGACAAACTATGAGTGACAAATTGCTCTATGAAGATCGAGGTGTAAAGCCCACGATAAGCCGATAACAAATCTGATGTAATACACCATGAGAGATATGTAAGAGAGAAAGTGGGGGAGAGTAGTAGGAAAGAAAAGAAGGAGGGAAGTGGGAGAGGGAAGTGGTCTTACTGGAAATTCCTTCATGTATGTAGGTGACCCGGGTAAAGCGGGATCTTGATATGGCATGCCCATGGTTCCCAGACCCTTTCAAAGCGTTGGACCGTGTCCATCAGCTTTGCTACTATCTGTTCCTGTGTCATGATCCAGGATATTTTTCGTTTGGCAGCTAGCAGCGAAACCGCTGTTTTTTTCCAGGCTTTAGCTAAGGTAATCTTAGCTCCCAAGCACATAAAGAATATAAGTTGTTGAGTGCTCTTAGAGGCATTGTGCACCCTGCAGTTCAAGAGAATGTACGCGGGGTCTTGAGGAACTTGGGTTTTTGTAACTTGTCGTAATACATGGAGGAATTTGTTCCAGAAGCTTCTTATACGGGGACAGGTCCACCATATATGGAGCATCGTGCCAACATGCCCGCATCCTCTAAAACAGAGGGGGGAGGCATCTGGGTAAATCTTGGAGAGCCGAGCTGGCACATAGTACCATCTAGTGAGTACTTTAACCACTTGAGCCCCGGACCAGAGGTCTTTTTCCAATTTGGCACTGCGTCGCTTTAACTGCTAATTGCGCAGTCATGCAATGCTGTGCCCAAACAAAATTTGCGTCCTTTTCTTCCCACAAATAGAGCTTTCTTTTGATGGTATTTGATCACCTCTGCGGTTTTTATTTTTTGCGCAATAAATGGAAAAAGACCGAAAATTTTGAAAAAAAATGATATTTCCTACTTTTTGTTATAAAAAAAAATCCAATAAACTCAATTTTAGTCATACATTTAGGCCAAAATGTATTCGGCCACATGTCTTTGGTAAAAAAAATGTCAATAAGCGTATATTTATTGGTTTGCGCAAAAGTTATAGCGTCTACAAACTAGGGTACATTTTCTGTAATTTACACAGCTTTTAGTTTATGACTGCCCATGTCATTTCTTGAGGTGCTAAAATGGCAGGGCAGTACAAAACCCCCCCCAAATGACCCCATTTTGGAAAGTAGACACCCCAAGGAAATTGCTGAGAGGCATGTTGAACTCATTGAATATTTATTTTTTTTGTCCCAAATGATTGAATAATGACAAAAAAAAAAAAATATTTACAAAAAGTTGTCACTAAATGATATATTGCTCACACAGGCCATGGGCCTATGTGGAATTGCACCCCAAAATACATTCTGCTGCTTCTCCTGAATATGGGAATACCACATGTGTGGGACTTTTTGGGAGCCTAGCCGCGTACGGGGCCCCGAAATCCAATCACCGCCTTCAGGATTTCTAAGGGTGTAAATTTATGATTTCACTCTTTACTGCCTATCACAGTTTCGGAGGCCATGGAATGCCCAGGTGGCAAAAAACCCCCCCAAATGACCCCATTTTGGAAAGTAGACACCCCAAGCTATTTCCAGAGAGGCATATTGAGTCCATGGAATATTTTATATTTTGACACAAGTTGCGGGAAAGTGACACATTTTTTTTTTTTTGCACAAAGTTGTCACTAAATGATATATTGCTCACACAGGCCATGGGCATATGTGGAATTGCACCCCAAAATACATTTAGCTACTTCTCCTGAGTACGGGGATACCCCATGTGTGGGACTTTTTGGGAGCCTAGCCGTGCACGGGACCCCGAAAACCAATCACCGCCTTCAGGATTTCTAAGGGTGAAAATTTTTGATTTCACTCTTCACTGCCTATCACAGTTTCGGAGGCCATGGAATGCCCAGGTGGCACAAAACCCCCCCAAATGACCCCATTTTGGAAAGTAGACACCCCAAGCTATTTGCTGAGAGGCATGGTGAGTATTTTGCAGCTCTCATTTGTTTTTGAAAATGAAGAAAGACAAGAAAAAACTTTTTTTTTTTCTTTTTTCAATTTTCAAAACTTTGTGACAAAAAGTGAGGTCTGCAAAATACTCACTATACCTCTCATCAAATAGCTTGGGGTGTCTACTTTCCAAAATGGGGTCATTTGGGGGGGGGGGTTTGTGCCACCTGAGCATTCCATGGTCTCCGAAACTGTGATAAGCAGTCAAGAGAGAAATCAAAATTTCACGCCCTTAGAAAGCCTGAAGGCGGTGCTTGGTTTTCGGGGTCCCGTACGCGGCTAGGCTCCCAAAAAGTCTCACACATGTGGTATCCCCGTACTCAGGAGAAGCAGCAGAATGTATTTTGGGGTGTAATTTCACATATTCCCATGGCATGTTTGAGCAATATATCATTTAGTGACAATTTTGTGCAAAAAAAAAAAAAATTGTCTCTTTCCCGCAACTTGTGTCGCAATATAAAATATTCCATGGACTTGACATGCCTCTCAGCAAATAGCTTAGGGTGTCTACTTTCCAAAATGGGGTCATTTGGGGGGGTTTTGAACTGTCCTGGCATTTTATGCACAACATTTAGAAGCTTATGTCACACATCACCCACTCTTCTAACCACTTGAAGACAAAGCCCTTTCTGACACTTATTGTTTACATGAAAAAGTTTTTTTTTTTTGCAAGAAAATTACTTTGAACCCCCAAACATTATATATTTTTTTAAAGCAAATGCCCTACAGATTAAAATGGTGGGTGTTTCATTTTTTTTTTTTCACACAGTATTTGCGCAGCGATTTTTCAAACGCATTTTTTGAGGAAAAAACACACTTTTTTAAATTTTAATGCACTAAAACACACTATATTGCCCAAATGTTTGATGAAATAAAAAAGATGATCTTAGGCCGAGTACATGGATACCAAACATGACATGCTTTACAATTGCGCACAAACGTGCAGTGGCAACAAAATAAATACATTTTTAAAAGCCTTTAAAAGCCTTTACAGGTTACCACTTTAGATTTACAGAGGAGGTCTACTGCAAAAATTACTGCCCTCGTTCTAACCTTCGCGGTGATACCTCACATGCATGGTGCAATTGCTGTTTACGTTTGACGACAGACCGCCGCTTGCGTTCGCCTTAGCGCGAGAGCAGGGGGCGACAGGGGTGCTTTTTTTTTTTTTTTTTTCTTTATTTTTTTTTGCTTTTTTATCTTATTTTTAAACTGTTCCTTTCATTTTTTTTTTTTTTAATCATTTTTATTGTTATCTCGGGGAATGTAAATATCCCCTATGATAGCAATAGGTAGTGACAGGTACTCTTTTTTGAAAAAATTGGGGTCTATTAGACCCTAGATCTCTCCTCTGCCCTCAAAGAATCTGACCACACCAAGATCGGTGTGATAAAATGCTTCCCCAATTTCCCAATGGCGCTATTTACATCCGGCGAAATCTAAGTCATAAAATGCTCGTAGCTTCCGGTTTCTTAGGCCATAGAGATGTTTGGAGCCACTCTGGTCTCTGATCAGCTCTATGGTCAGCTGGCTGAATCACCGGCTGCATTTTCAGGTTCCCTGTTGAGACAGGAGAGCCAGAGAAAAACACGGAAGACGGTGGGGGGGGGCATTCCCTCCCACGGCTTGTAAAAGCAGTCTAGAGGCTAATTAGCCGCTAGGATTGCTTTTACGTGAAAGCCGGCCGCTGGCTGAAAAGAATGATACCAAGATGATACCTAAACCTGCAGGCATCATTCTGGTATAACCACTCAAAGTTGTGAATGGCGTACCTGAAGACAAAAAAATGGTTAACAATAAAGCACAGTAAACGGTAAAGTACAAAAAATTGCATACCTGAAAAGCAAACATGATAAAACATAATAACAATAAAACATTGCAGAATAGAATACAGTAAAAAAGAGCAGAACAATAGAGAGAATAGAGAGAGAGAGAGAGAACAATAAAACGACAACTATTTTTTTTTATTTTATATATTTTTTTTTACACTTTTTTTTACACTTTTTTTGTAACTAACTTTTATAACTGTAACCGGTTCCAGGTTCGGGTCTCTCAAAATGCGATGGCATCTTGGGAGACCCTATGAAAGTGTGCCTAGTCTGTGGAATGCTGTATCCTACGCTAATACTCAACTAGTGCATAGTAGCGTTCAAAACATTCACCAATGCAAAGACCAGGATTGTCAGGACAGGAGGGACAATAATAGCGGGTGTCACGCCTATATCCGCGCTTGCTGCAGACACAATATCTTTTTTGGGGGGGTTCGCTGGGTAGGGGTACTCGGGAGGACATAAAGAAAATGCCTCTCATGCAGCCGACTGCATTTGGTTGGGGATGTGAATGGGGGAAGTACGGGCGCTGCAGAAGCGGTGGGTTCCCAATTGGGATTGGCGAATGCAGCAGGAAGGGCACTATGGGCACGACGGGCCTGTGTTTGTCTTTTTGGTGGCAGCGGGACACTACTTGTGCTTGCCACCTCACCAGCTTGAACTGCACTTATGGGACTCGCCACATCACCAAGTGTTACTGCAGTGCTGGTTTGACTACGACCGGGGTGTACTAGGCCACTGGAGCTTGCCAGTTCACCAAAATGCTACCAAAAAATCTGTTGGCGATCGCAGGGATCAGGCCTGACTCTGCGAACGCTGCAGTTATGCGTTTTAGTCTTTTGTAAGTGACAGTGATCGATCGATACTGCACTTGGGTGGGCTGGGCCGGGCGGAGGGGCAAAACGCAGGTGCTAGCAGGTATCTGGGCTGATCCCACTAACACTGCGTTTGTGAGAACCCTAAACTGCTGGGGATGCTAGTATAGATCTGATCGGATCAGATATTGATCCGTTCAGATACTATACCACTAAGGGTGGTGTACAGTGCGTGCGTGGGTGTTAGCGGTACTGGCGCTAACCTGACGCTGCCTGGGGCTGGTGCTTGCCAGTTCCCCAAAATACTACCAAAAACACTGTTAGCGATCGCAGGGATCAGGCCTGACTCTGCGAACGCTGCAGTTATGCGTTTAGTCTTTTGTAAGTGACAGTGATCGATCGATACTGCACTTGGGTGGGCTGGGCGGAGGGGCAAAACGCAGGTGCTAGCAGGTATCTGGGCTGATTCCGCTAACACTGCGTTTTTGGGAACCCTAAACTGCTGGGGACGCTAGTATAGATCTGATCGGATCAGATATTGATGCGTTCAGATACTATACCACTAAGGGAGGCGTATGCTGCGTGCGTGGGTGTTAGCGGCACTGGCGCTAATCTGACGCTGCCTGGGGCGACGCATATCACCGCCGGGCGATCAGGGGGCTAAACCTTTATTCGGTAATAAACGGCGGGTGCCCTGACACTATAAAAAATAAACGAACTAACCAGCGTCACCCGTAACAGTTATATGGTGATCAGTGGTGAAAGGGTTAACTAGGGGGCCATCAAGGGGTTAAAACATTTATTAGATAGTATATGGGGGTCCCTAACGCTATAAAACGCTGACGGCGAACCTAAATATTTACCTCCCTAACTAGCGTCACCAGTGACACTAATACAGCGATCAGAAAAATGATCGCTTAGTGACACTGGTGACAGGGGGTGATCAAGGGGTTAAAACTTTATTAGGGGGGGTTAGGGGGTACCCTAGACCTAAAGGGGGGTAACAGTAACTGTCCCAACACTGTAACTGTCACAAACTGACACTATGCAGTAATCAGAAAAAAAAAAAAAAAAACTGCTGGTGTCAGTTTGTGACAGGGGGGGGGTGATCGGGGGGGATCGGGGGGCGATCGGGGGGGGGGATCAGGGTGTTTAGTGTGCCTGGCATGTTCTACTGAGTGTGTAGTGTGTTTTGCACTCACATACCTGTCTTCTCTCCTCGGGCCGGAACGGAAATTACCGAGCCGAGGAGAGATGACATCATTTCCTTTGCTGCTGTTTAGCATACAGCAGCAAAGGAATGATTCGATTGGCCGGCGGCGATCGCGAGGGGGGGCCACGAACGGATGGTCTCCCCCTCACCTCTGATCGCCGCTGGACAAAAGACGACCGCCTCGGGCACCGGGGGGGGGGGTCCGATCGGACCCCCCACCCGCGGAAGGCAAATCACGTACCATGTACGTGATTTTGCCTGTCCGTGCCACTTTGCCGACGTACATCGGCGTGAGGCGGTCGTCAAGTGGTTAATGTTAGCTTCAATCAGTGAGATGTTTAAAATACCTTTACTTGATCTGCGGAAGGCCTGGAACCATTGGGCGGGGTCCAGCTGGATGTCGAGATCTTCTTCCCAGGATCGAGCGTATGTCGGGGAGTCCTCCCTATCTGCCAGAGAAGCGTATATGATGGAGATTCCGCCTCTTTGAGCTCCAATGTTGGAACACCATTGTTCATATATAGTTGCTTAGGGAGGGCTCAACTTGTCAGACCAAAGGCTATGCAGAAAGTGCCTGATCTGTGAAAGTCTGAATTGTTCAGATGTTGGCATGTCCATCTTGCTCTGACAATGCCCTAATGTTATGGGACCGTTGGATGTTAGGAAATGTCCTATCCTGAAAAGTCCCTTGTTCAACCACCAGCGAAAGGCGTATATATTCATACCTGGGGGAAAGTCTGGATTGTGGAAGAGATGAGCAAGTGGTCTCAGGGGAGATATCAGTTTTGTGTGTGTGTGTATCTTATCACAGAGTGTCAGGGAGTGAGATAATGTTGGTGCTAGGATAACTGGTCTGTGTTTTGCCGGTCTCCAGATTAAATAGTCGAGCGTGTAACGTGGGACTGCCTGCCTTTCTATGGAGACCCAGTCAGGTTTGTGGCCCCTAGAATATATGATGGAAAACTGAGCTAGTTGGGCTGCTTGATAGTAAAGCCATAGGTTGGGGAGTCCTATCCGCCTTGGGTGTTAAGTCGGAGAAGAGTCTCTTTTGCAAACCGGTGACCTCGATCCCCCCAGACGAAGCCGACAATCTTGGATTGCAGTTTGGTCAGAGCAGATTTTTTAATAGGGATAGGGAGGGAGCGGAAGAGGTATAGTAAACGGGGCAGTAATGTCATTTTCACAGCATTTAGTCTGCCGAGCCAGGATAGTCCCCCTTCGACCACCTTTTAAGGTCTGCTTCAAGAGAGCTGAACATATGGGGATAGTTGGCATTATAGAGACTGCCTATACTTTTGGTTAGTTTGATTCCTAGATAGAGAATTGCGTCTCCTGCCCAAGCGAAGGAAAAGTGTTGTTTGAGTTGGTCTGTTAATTGTGGTCGTACAGATATGTTTAGGGCTATCGATTTGGTTACATTTACCTGGAGACCAGAGATATTCCCAAACTCCCTAAGTAGTCGGAACACATTGGGGGTGGAGATTAGTGGTGACGTTAGGAACAATAGCATGTCGTCGGCAAAGAGGGCGCACTTATGTTCCTCTTGGCCGCATTTAACTCCTTTTATATCCGTGTTTGTTCTGAGGGCTATGGCCAGTGATTCTATCGCTATCGCGAAGATCAAGGGAGATAGAGGACATCCCTGCCTCGTTCCTCTGTTAATTTCAAAGGGCGCAGAGTAGTGCCCCATTAGACGCACTTGTGCCGTCGGGTTAGAGTAAAGGGTGTGTATTAGTGTAAGGAATTTAGCACCAAACCCCCATCGTTCCAGAATATCAAATAGGTACGGCCAGGACACAGAGTCGAAGGCCTTCTGTAGATCTAACGATAACAGGAAGCCTTCCTGATGTGGCCCCCCATCCCATTGGGATTGTAGGAGGGAGATCAGGTCAACTGCCCTACGAATTTGGTCCGGTCCCTGTCTCCCCGGGATGAAGCCCATCTGATCCCCGTGTATGTATCCGGCTATGAAGCTGGACAGTCTCATTGCTAAGATTTTCGTCATAATCTTGAGGTCGTTATTTATCAACGAGATGGGGCGATAGTTTCCCACCTCGCTCGTGTCTTTCCCTGGTTTGTGTATAACTGATATAAAAGCTGTATTTGAATCACTAGGTAGGGGGGCTCCATCCCGGAGAGAGTTAAAGAAGCAAGCCATGTAGGGAGCCAGGCGTACTCCAAATTTTTTATAGTAACAGACCGAGAAGCCATCAGGTCCTGGAGCCGAGGCTAATTTTAACGATTTTATCACGTCTACTATTTCGTCTGAGGAGAAAGGTTTACCCAGTAGTTCTTGGTGGGTACGTTTTAGGTGGGGCAAGTTGAGATTTTGGAAAAATGCCGTTCTTGTCTTGGGGTGTGATTGAGGTAGGGCCTTATAAAGGTTGTGGAAGGAGTTCATGACTCCCATTGGATTTTGGGTTAAATTTCCCGTCTTGGTGCGAATTTTTGGGTAGGCAAGGGCGCGCGTCTTTGGGCTCAGTTTAGCTGCTAGTGTAGAGCCTATCCTGTCTTTTTGGTAATAAAAGCGAGCCCCTGTCCATCTTAGATGTTTCTCAGCTGAGGTAGTGAGGGAGAGATTTAGTCTGATTCGAGCTGAGTCAAGTTTAGCCAAACTGTCCGGGGTGGGGTAGCTTTTATGGCGTTTACTGAGCGCACGAAAGTCTTCCGTCAACTGTTGTATTTCTGCTCTCCTTTCCCGTCTAATTTGGGATGACAGCTGGATGAGTCTACCTCTCATCACTGCCTTATGCGCCTCCCACAAAGTGCCTGGTGAGATCGAATCAGTGTCGTTGTCCTGAAAGTATTCTGCTAGTGTTGTGTCTAGTTGTGAGCAATGTGCCGGATCGCTCAACAGAGCTTCATTGATGCGCCATTTGAAGGGCCCCCTCTCTCCGACTCCACCCCTGAGGGTAAGGGTCATCATGGAATGATCAGATAACGAAGTATCGTGTATTTTGGAGGCCTCCACCCTTGGGATTGTATGTGAGAGAACAAAGATGTGGTCTATCCTGTGCGGTGTGGGATGGAATAGTGTGTGTAGTCCCTGGTTCGGGGGTTCATTTCCCTCCATATATCAACCAAGCCATGAGATTGAATGGTCTGCGCTACCCGTAGGCTACGTTTAGGAGGTCTCTTGGCTTTTGGAGTCTGGGGGTTGGACTTGTCTGAGGAGAGATCAAAAGGTGTGTTAGAGTCCCAACCCAGAACTACTGTGCCAAGAAAGTGAGGTTGCAGGGTCTGAAGAACAGTCTCAAAAAATTTGTCTTGGTGTGTGTTAGGGGCGTAATAGGACACAAATGTGTACGTCTCCCCATTGATTGTACCAGTAATTAGGATGTACCGGCCATCCGGATCTTTAACTATTTTGGTAAGAGAGAATTGAACCTTGTTCGAGAGACATACTGCAACCCCTCTTGTCTTGTTGGCCGCGTTTGCTAGGTAGAATTGAGTGAAGTTTTTGTGGAGGAATGAGGGATTGTAGGTAGCTGGGAAGTGTGTCTCTTGAAGCAACGCTACATCCGCATGCAGTGTGGGAGGTAAACTTACCCGTTGTTGGCGCCTTCTCTGGCAGATGAGAGTCCCCCCGATCACCACTGCGATCCGATCTCAAGGTAGGAAGTCCAGCAAGGCCCTGTAGCCGAGGAAGGATAGGGGGGTGGGGAAGGAAGAAGGGGGAGGGAAGAGCGTAGCAAGAAATGGAATAAGAAAAAGAAGAAGAGAGAGAAGATGTATTAGAAAAAACATTGTACAATACGAACCCAGTCCCACTAGGCCTGGGGTGGGACCCATCCCTGCCCCATCCCTGCCCCATCCTTTTCCCAGAGGAAATCCAAAACGTCCTAGAGTGGACGTGGAGATCTGACTCCGACAGGGGAATCAAATGAAGTTCACCTATCGGCGTCAGACAGAGGTGCACGGTGACCACTCCAGTCACCCCCACCTTAATAGGTAACGAGAACAGTGTAAGGAACTGAAAGTCTGAGCCCTGTGGGCGTAAAAATGGTGCGTGTTCAGGTATGAATGGTCTATCCCCCACCCCCCACTCAGCAATACGCGTCACCCCTTAGCAAGGTGGGTATGGATAGTAATAGTGTTGTGGTGACGACCGTTACCAATTATGGGAGAGGACGAGACACCCACAATTGACCGTATAGCCGATCATCTGGGGCAAAAAAAAAAAAAGGAAAAATTTAATACATTTAAAGTTTTTTTAAACCCCAGGAAGGAAGTCCTTAGTAAAGAACAAGAAAACTTGTATGTAAAAGAAACCAGGAAACACGGGTATCCAGGGGGTTGCAGGACAAGCCAGTGGAATGGAACAATCTTCCCTTGTGGAACTTGGGGCCATTCCCGAAGGAAACTCAATGGTATCATAGCGTCATTCCAATGGCGGAAGGTTGACCGCGAACACAGTTCCAAAGGGAAGCGGGAAATTGAAGAAATGTTGATAGTAGTCAAGCCAGCTCATGGTGGAAAGGACTCTCGTGAACGTTTAGGTTGCTGTTTTAGCCACACTTGGGACAGCGGGCTAGCAGGCGGTGGTCGTTTAGAGGATTGCGCTCCTTTATGGATCTGGAGAGGCGGCAGTTCCTGGGTAATCAGGCCTAGATGTAGAAATAGTCGTTCACCTTCAGAAAAGGAGGAGAAGTTATAAGGTTTGTTGTGGTACGTAAAGTTCAGGCGAAGCGGGAAAGCCCATCTGTAAGTGATATCTCTGCTAGCTAGGACTTGAAGCAGTGGTTTCAGTGATCGTCGCTTTTGTACCGTGTATGGGGAGAGATCCGTAAAAATTTGGATCTGGTGACCCATCATCTCCAGTTTCTCCGCCGAGCGGGATAGCTTCATCACTTCCTCTTTAACCGCATAGAAGTGCGGTTTCACTATAACGTCCCTTGGTAGGCCGTCAGGACGGGGAGGTTGGAGCGCTCTGTGGGCTCTGTCAAGCTCCAGACGGTGCGCCGGTATATCAGGTATTAGAGTTTTGATGAATTCCTGAACCGCCGAACGAACTTCTTTAACGGATTCTGGGAGTCCTCGTATTCTGAATTTGTAGCGTCTCGACCTGTTCTCGAGGTCATCAATTTTAGAAGTCGCCACATCTAGTTGGTCTTGGAGCTCCTGGATTCTGGCAGTATTCTGATTGATTCTCAGGGCTGCTTGGTCAGATTTCTGTTCAATCACCTCTATTCTTGAGCCTATTTGCTGCAGATCAGCATGGATGGAGGCTGTGATCTGTGCTGCATTATGGGATAGGCCTCTGGTCAACATTTTAGAGAATGCTGTCATCATGGAGGGGAAGTCTGTGGGTGTGAGAGAGGGGTCCCATGTTTCCTGATCCCAGGGGTCTGGGCTGAGCGGCATCTGCTGCAGTGGTGTGTGGGTTAATCCTCCCAGTGTTCTCCTCAATAGGGATTCAGTGGATGCAGGTGAGGGGGCCGCTTGTGGTGGAGTACTCACTGTGTCTGTCAGTGGATGTGAGGCAGGGGGATCGGCATGATCCTGGTCCGCAATGGATTCTTCAGTGTGTGCTGTGCCTCGTGAGGTAGCGGCCGCCATCTTGGATTGGCCGGGCCGCGCTGCTGCTGACTCCAATTCACGGGCCAAATTTCTTCTGGCAGTGGCTGAGGACATCGGGCGGTAGTAGGGGGTGTCCCCGGTCGGCTGGTGTTGTTGCCGAGCCGGAACGAGGGCTCAGACGGCCACGGTGTGGGATGTTAGGCTGGAGTGGCGTGGAGCTCCCGGTCTAAGCGGCCATATTGGACGCTGCCGCGCATGCGCCCCCAAATTTGCAATTTCATGATTTATTTGCTATCCACCACTTGGCATTGAACTGCAATCAAAAAAATTACATGGTACAAGAACCAGTACATTTCACCGTTTGAACTCCAGACTGCCAAATAATGTACACAACAATGATGAAGTGCCACTTGTTGCTTATTGTGTGGCTGTGGAAACTTCTTCATGTAAAAAACAAAACAAAAAAACCCACAAGATTGCAGTGCTGACACAGATAGGTTGAACAAAATGTAAAATCAAGACATCTACAGTATCTCACCAAAGTGAGTACAACCCTCACATTTTTGTAAATATTTTATTATACCTTTTCATGTGACACTGAAGAAATTACACTTTGCTACAATGTAAAGTATTGCGTGTACAGCTTGTATAACAGTGTAAATTTGCTGTCCCCTCAAAATAACACACAGCCATTAATGTCTAAACCGCTGGCAACAACATTGAGTACACCCCTAAGTGAAAATGTCCAAATTGGGCCCAATTAGCCATTTGCCCTCCCCAGTGTCATGTGGCTCGTTACAAGGTCTCAGGTGTGAATGGGGAGCAGGTGTGTTAAATTTGGTGTTATCGCTCTCACTCTCTCATACTGGTCACTGGAAGTTCAACATGGCACCTTATGGCAAAGAACTCTCCAAGGATCTTAAAAAAAGAACTGTTGCTCTACATAAGGATGGCCTAGGCTATAAGAAGATTAGAAGATTGCCTAGACCCTGAAACTGAGCTGAAGCATGGTGGCCAAGACCATACAGCCGTTTAACAGGGCAGACTCAAAGTTGAGTGCACATGCTCAGCATCGTATCCAGAGGTTGTCTTTGGGAAATAGACATATGAGTGCTGCCAACATTGCTGCAGAGGTTGAAGGGGTGGAGGGTCAGCCTGTCAGTGCTCAGACCATACGCCACACACTGCATCAAATTGGTCAGCGTGGCTGACATCTCAGAAGGAAGCCCCTTCTAAAGATGATGCACAAGAATGCTTGCAAACAGTTTGCTGAAGACAAGCAGACTAAGGACATGGATTACTGGAACCATGTCCTGTGGTCTGATGAGACCAAGATAAACCTATGTGGTTCAGATGGTGTAAAGCGTGTGTGGCGGTAACCAGGTGTTGTCACATGAAAAGATATAATAAAATATTTACAAAAATGTGAGGGGTGTACTCACTTTTGTGAGATACTGTATTAGGCATAATAATTAATGAAAGTTAGAAAAGAGTTAAATACAAACACAGCACTAAAACTGGGCCTAATATAGAGCTAAGTAGGCTAAGAAGTTGGAAAGGTGATTAACCACTTTAGATCTCATGCCAGTAAACTCCAAATGGACTGGAACAATGTTTACATTTCTGATATGATTTTTTTTTTAAATACCAAACATGTCATACTTACCTGCTCTGTGCAAGGGTTTGTCACAGAGCAGCCCTGATCTTCCTTTTCTGGGGTCCCCTGGCGGCGATCCTGGCCCCTCCTCTTCGAGTGCTCCCACAGAGAGCCACTTTCCATGGGGGCACTTGTGCGGGTGAGCTCCTGAGTCCTACTGCTGGCCCATTGACACAGACAGCAGGACTCAGCCCCACCTCCCGTGTCACTGGATTTTATTGACAGCAGTGGGAGCCAATGGCTTCTGCTGCTATCAATCTATCCAATGACAACCAGAGACAGCGGCTAGAGCTGCTGGGCTCATACTCGATGCTGAAACGATCAGGCTCAGATAAGAAAATGGGGGGCTGCTGCAGCACAGAAGGTTTTTCACCCTAGTGCATAGAATGCATTAAGGTGAAAAACCTCAAGACTGTGCAACTCCTTTAAAATAACAAAGTAACACATATATAATTGTTTCAAGACAAACGAGGATTTATCTAGTGATGCATTGGGGTTGATTTACTAAAGGCAAATCCACTTTGCACTACAAGTGCACTTGGAAGTGCAGTCCCCCTAGATCTGAGGGGAAGATTTGAAATGAGGGGAAGCTCTGCTGATTTTATCATCCAATCATGTACAAGCAAACATGCTGTTTTTTATTTTCCTTGTATGTTCCCCTCGGATCTACAGTGACTCCACTTCCAAGTGCACTTGCAGTGCAAAGTGGATTTGCCTTTAGTAAATAACTCCCATTGTCTTTAAAACATTTATTTTGTTTTCTATGCAAACTATAGACAAATATAATATCAAAACCACAAACTTTGATCAGTATCACTTTAAAAAAAATATTAATTTAGATAAAATGTATGCATTTTATTCTATAATTTGTCCCTGTATAATGACATTAAAATAATAATTCTGGTGCATCAAACAGATTTTCCTTGTCAAAAGAAGTTTATTGAGTATACAATGTTATAAAGATACATACAGTAAAGTAAGTTTACAAGGATCTATAAAGTAAGCTCATTGTTTTACAGTAGGGTTTATATAGGTAAATATCATGGAATTTCAAATATTAAACATCGGGTTCACGTAAACCTAAATTAAAGATATATATCATTTCCTTAGTTACTTTTGTAGGTATTTAAATGATTTATACCTACTATACATATTGTTTACAAGTAGAGTGTATATAGGTCAAATAAATTCTGATAATGAGCTTTAATCGTAAGGTGGAGAAAAGGAAAGAGAAAGAAGAAAAAGGGTTGAAAGGTAGAGGTATGGTCCACAAGGTTGTCCCGCTCGTCAGTTTATTATTCTTTTTAGTTCTCTTTGAAGCCTTAGAATGGGTGTTTCTGTAAGTCATTTAATCTGTTACCATGGCAACAGGACAGAGTCATTGAAGTTTGACAGGAACTGTTGTTTTATCCAAGGATGCCAAAGTTTTTCAAATTTTGGAATTTGATTTTGATCGATGGCTACCATCTTAGCATGGGACATTGTATTATTCATTCTGTGAATTGTTTCTGCTAGTACCAATGTAGGAGATTTCCATGCCTTGGCCACTGTTTGTTTTGCAGCCGTTATTAGTTGGATCATAAGTTTGAATTGAGAGAGTGTTAACCATTCCGGTTTTAGATTAAGTAAAGTTAAATATGGATCCGGTTGTATTATTTTTTTAAATATTTTAGATGCAATCACGAAGACTTCCTTCCAGAAGGTTTGGATTACTGGGCACGTCCACCATATGTGTAAATATGTGCCTATTTCTGGGCATCCTCGAAAACAAAGAGCTGAGGTATTAGGTGAATATTTTGCCACTCTAGCGGGTACAAGGTACCAGCGAGTTAGGACTTTATAATTTGTCTCCAGTGCTAAGATGTTGGGTGAAGATGACTTAGATGTGAGCCATATGTTAGACCAGTCCGTGTCTTCTAAAGTTCGTCCCAGGTCCTCCTCCCACCTCTGAACGTAAGAGGGTCTATTAAGATTTGCTACTCCATATAATGAAATTGTACCTTTAGCAAATGGATCTTTTGTACAGATTGATTCAAAAATGGATAATTGGGATAATGGTGTATCCCTCTTTAGAAATGGTGTATAGAAATTTTTGATTTGGAGATATCTAAATATCTCAGAGTTTGGTAGATCATATTTTTCTCTAAGCGATGGGAATGAAAGGAATGATTTAGATGCTATGAAGTCATTTAGTGTCTGAATGCCTGATGTTGTCCAAGCTTTAAAAGAATTTGGGTAGACCCATGCCGGATAAAAGGCCGGATTTCTGATAAAAGAAAGGAGAGGATTGTGTGGAGATTGTAACTGATATTTGGTTTTTAGTTTATTCCAGAGAGATAAGAAGTGTTTAGTTATGGGATTATGAATTTTAAAGCGGTCTTTAGGATCAAGCCATAATAAATTTGATATTAATAGAGGGTCATTTTCTGAAGCCTCTATAAATACCCATAATGGGATTTCCTGTTTTGCATGGTATTTGGACAGACTGGCCAAATGTCTGCTCTGTAGTAGTTAGTAAAATTAGGGTATCCCAGGCCTCCTTTATTTTTGGGAAGAAGTAGTGTGTGTATAGGTATACGTGGTTTAGAAGAGCCCCATATAAACGAAGTTGCTCTTTTTTGTACTATTCTCAAAAAAATAGTAAGGAATTGGAATAGGGAGGACTCTGAATAGATAAAGCAATTTGGGTAGAATAGTCATTTTGATTGCATTAATCTTCCCTATCCAGGATAAAGGAAGTTGCGACCATTGTTTTATTAGATTTGTGATCTGTCTTAATACAGGAGGATAATTGGTTGAGAATAAGTCAGAATGAGATGCTGTTAAATGAATTCCAAGATATGGGATTGATTTTTCTGCCCATGTGAATGGGAGTGCAGCCCTAGCCGGGATCAATTCCATGTTTGTGAGTGAAATATTAAGCACTAGGCATTTCTTAGGATTAATCATAAGGCCGGATAGGGCTGCAAATCCATCAAGAGCTGGTATTAAGTTAGGACCAGAGACCTGTGGTGATGATAGAAAAAGTAATATATCGTCTGCAAATATACATAGTTTGTGTGTAATACCTCCTACTTCAATGCCAGTTATAGTTTGGTTTGTTCTGATGTATTGGGCCATGGGTTCGAGTATAAGGGCAAATAATAAGGGAGATAATGGGCAACCCTGTCGGGTATCTCTTTCGATATTAAAGGCTTCAGATTTGTATCCAGCATATTTTATATAGGCTTTGGGTTTATTATATAATGCTTTGATCCATGTTAAAAAGTGGGGTCCAAAACCCCATTTTTGTAATGAATATTGCATATATTGCCAGGATACTGTGTCAAATGCCCTCTTAATATCGAGAGATAGAAAACATAAAGGGATTTTCCGTTTTTTAGCAATATGTGCCAATAACACTGCCCTGCATATGTTATCGCCTGCCTGTCTATTTGGCATGAAGCCTACTTGATCTCTATGTATTAATTTTCCTATAATGCTATTGAGGCGTTTTGCTATTATTTTTGCTAATAATTTAATATCGAGGTTTAACAGAGAGATAGGCCGATAATTCACACAGGAAGTATCATCAGAAAGGGGTTTTGGGATCATACAAACAATTGCCATTAGTGTTTCTTGCCGAAAAGAATGTCCATCTAGAAGTTTGTTAAAAGTTTCAGTGAGAATGGGAGAGAGTATTTCTGAGAATGTTTTATAGTATAAAGCCGAGTAGCCGTCTGGGCCTGGTCTTTTGTTAAGTTTTAGGTCTTTTATGGCGTTAGCAACTTCATCTATAGTTATAGGCTCATCCAAACTGCTTTTTTGATTCTGAGATAACTCAGGTAAGGTTATTTTTGAGAAGAAGGATTCAGCCTCTGTAGGATTAAATTCATTGTTTGTCTTGTATAAAGTTGCGAGATGTGAGTGAAATTTATGGACTATTTTAACTGGATTACAAGTGTAAACATTTTTTGATAATTTCAAACGTATTGGTTTGAAAGATTTGTTAGTTGAATTTAATGCCCGAACCAAATATGTACCTGGTTTGTTTGTATTCATGTAGAAATTGGGTTTGGAGCGTTTGAGGGATTTATCAACTGACTCAGTGAGAAATAGATCGTATTCCAATCTAGATTTTTCCAGATGAGATTTTGTACTCTGAGATGGATTATCTTGAAATGATATGTAGGCTGCATTAAAATTGAGTTCTAGTTTTTTTGCTAGATTTTTGCGTTCCCGTTTAAATAGTGCCATTTGTCTTTGTATTGTACCACGCAAGACAGGCTTATGAGCTTCCCACTGTGTTATTGGGGAGATGTCTGTTGTATTATTAATTGATATGTATTCCTTTAAAGCTTGTTCAATGGCCATCTGATGTAGTGGGTGTTTGAGCATTATGTCCGGTAAGTACCACGTTGGGTCATGCGCTTTTGGTATGGCTGAGGCTATAGTAGTGTATACTGCATTATGGTCAGACCACGGAATCGGAATTATATCTGATGCAATAATTTCTGGTATCATTCCTATTGTTAGAAAAATATGATCTATTCTGGTGAAGGTTTGATGAGGGTGCGAGAAATAAGTGAATTTCTTTTTCATTGGGTTACTTTCTCTCCACGAATCTACCAGATTGTAGTTGGAAAGAAGTTGAGAAAAAGGTAATCTAGAGGTTATTTTGGATGGTGTAAAAGGTGATTTATCTAGAAATGGGAGGAGGACCTGGTTCGAATTCCCACACATTATCACTGTTCCTATTTTGTGTGTATTAATCACTTGTAATATATGTGAGAGGAATGGTGTAGGTTGTTTGTTAGGAGCGTAGTAGGAAATCACCGTGATTGCTGTATCCATTATATAACCCATGAGTATCAGGTATCTACCTTCTGGGTCTTTAATTTCTGATGATAAGGTGAATGGTGTGGATCGGTGAAATGCAATTAGAGTTCCCCTTTGCTTGGTACAGTCAGAAGCCGTGTAAATTTGTTGATAAAAAGGAGAAATATATTTTGGAGTAGAATCTTTGGTGAAGTGTGTTTCTTGGAGGCATACTATGTGAGCCTTCTTGTTATGGAAGGCTTTGGTCCTTTTTTGAGGGACATTTATTCCCTGAACATTCAGGGAAAGTATATTCAGTGGTGCCATGGCAATAGATCAAATAGTTTTGACTTACTTTTTGTTATGCAGAGCTGACTGCGCAGATCAACCTGTGTGGACTGAAGAGATGAATAGATAGAAAAGAAACCAGTGAATTCTGGAGTAAAGAGTAAACAAAAAACATATGAGATTAGATGATACATTGTATAAATTATTTTTTGCAAGTAATCACAATTTACCCGTGAAAGAGAATAAATATCTCTCTCAGGGGAATAAGTGCCTTCGTCACACTCCCACATAATATGGTTGGGAGAATGAGGAGGGCTAATGGGGGTACACGGATCTTCCGCTTACAGGAGAGAAGTGCTATGTCAAAAGACATCAAAATGATGTTTCATTAATTGGAGTGCAGAATATAGTTTTTGTTGAAATTATTTATTCCAGGGTGGTTGTATATGGTTAGTCTTGCCCTAGGCTAAATAATTCAGTTAGAAAGGTACTGTTAATAACTTTGGTATTGATGAAGATAGTTTGAATTATTTTGGGATTTTAACCCTTTTAGAGTAAACAATTATATATTTTATTCATATGTAACTGTTTAGATATGTTAACTCATAAAATTGAGGTTGTATTGCTTCAGATTAGAATAAACAAAAACATAGTTCTAGGAACTAGTTAGGTAATAATATATTTGTTTTAAGAAAAGAAAGAAAAAGCTTCCATTACTTCTGGATTATTGAACATATTTGTCCTAAAAAGTAATAAATCTATTGTTATTACCTGATAATATATAACTGAACAAGAATTTCCTTATTTCACTTATATATTCTAAGGCTATATGAATCAGAAGTAATAAGAAATATAACTGGAATGTAAAATGATCCCACACAGTGTGTGACTATCAGAATGCAGTTACATTCAGTTATAAATATAGGTTTTTTTATAGAGAACCATCTTTTAGTATAATAAATGAAGAGATATCAGGAATTAGGATGTCAGTCCATTGAATCTTCTTGGTCCATGGATGATGTGGCATAACGGCCTCTTTTGTGAGAATGATGATTCCCATTTTGTTCTGAAATTTTCTGGGTGCTGCCTGAAGGTGAAGATGATGCCATTCTTCTGCGTGCGGGAGTGTTGCTGCTTGTGGGTTCTGTCAGATTTAATTTTAAAAGGGTTTGTTGTAGTTCATCTGCTTCTGTAAATTGTACCTTGGTAGTTAAATCTGACTGAAAAGGGGAAGCCCCATTGATACATAATGTTGTGGCGTTGCAGTTCCATTAGTTGGGGTTTCATGGATCGTCTTTTAGTAATAGTAAGTTGGGATAGGTCAGCAAAAATTTGATAATTGTGTCCTTGAAAATTAAGTTCCTTTTTTTCTCTTGCAGAAATTAGTATTTGTTCTTTCGTTCTGTAATAATGAAATTTTGTGATTATATCACGTGGGGGTCCATCTTTCTTTTTGGCTGTGAGGGCTCTGTGTACTCTGTCCAGTTCTAAACGTTCAGTAGGGATATCTGGCTTTAGTTCTTGTAATAGAGCAGTAATAGTAGATTTCAGGTCTGTCACAGTTTCAGGTATTCCCCTTATGCGCAAGTTTGAACGTCTGGCTCTGTTTTCGTAATCTTCGAGCTTAGTTTGAAGTATTAAATTCTATTCTTTTAATTGTTCCAATTCTGTTTTATTTTCTTGGGTTGTAATTTCAATTTCATCCATTTTTATTTCTAAGGCTGCGGTGCGGTTTCCCAGCTCTCTTATTTCTTTGGTTAGGCTTTTTGTTATTTGGTCTGAGGTTTGTTTTAAAGCCTTATGAAGCATCTTTTCAAATTGTAATAATATTACTGGGGATACTGAGGAGGCTTGTGGAGAAGTTTGTGAGAGGATTTGTTCTGTATCTGACTCAAATGGAGAGTCTTGCTGTGACATTTTCTGTCTGTGAGAGCGCCCTGATGCTGTATCTTGTGAGGTGACTGGAGCTGCTTCAGCTGCAGTGAGTGCCTGTGAGCTCTTTGTGAGGTGATTTTTATTTCTGCCACGGTTTCCTCCCAGTACCATATTTCCTGCCCAAACTTTCACAGTTTGTTCCCTGGGGCAAAAAGGTTCAAATGGATACCTTTTGAGCCTGCAGGCTCCGCTTTGTCCTTCTCTTCTCTCCTCAGCGGTGTGGAGCTCTAACAATGCATGTCTGCTCCGCTAGGCTCCACCTCCTGCCCCCTCGCATCAAACAGATTTTAATACAACACTAAACAAATGAATTTAATTATTAATGGTTACAATTAGAAAAAACATCTTCAAAAAAAAACATTAGCAGAAGGGGAAGAAAAAGAAAAAATAAGGGATGATTAGGGTAAATGCCGGGTAATAATGGGGTAAAGGAAGAAACACAATTTTTTATTGCAGTCATTAAGTTGTTTTAACTGACATCATATGCAGATCAAAGGTAACAATAATGCTACTTTGTATCTCTCTATCATGCTTCTGAGCAGTGTATATATTTTAGTATTTGCTGTAAAAACTGTTGTATAACACAATTGTTGTTGTTCAGTCGTTTAGTCATGTTCGACTCTTCAATATTTTCTGTCCTCCACTGCCTCCCCGAGCTTTCCTAACTTCATGTTTATTGTTTCGATTATGCTATCTATCCATCTTGTTTTCTGTCATCCTCTTCTCCTTTTTTCTTCCATGTTTTCCAGCATCAGGATCTTTTCCAATAAGTCCTCTCTTCGCATTAGGTGGCCAAAGTATTTGAGATTCAGCTTCAAGATCTGTCCTTCCAGTGAATATTCAGGGTTCATTTCAGGGTTAATTTTCAGGATTGACTGCTTTGATCTTCTTGCCGTCCAAGTAGGGATGGGCAAACGGTTCAGCCAGAGCATAAGTTCTGGCCGAACTTTGGTTTTTCGGCCGTTCGGCAAACAACGAATATTATGCTGTGTTTGCGTCAAATTCAGTAAAGTCTATGGGACACTAACATGAAAAACCAAAAGTGCTCATTTTAAAGGCTTATATGCAAGTTATTGTCATAAAAAGTGTTTGAGGACCCGGGTCCTGCCCCAGGGCTCATGTATCAATGCAAAAAATGTTTTTAAAACTGCCATTTTTTCGGGAGCAGGGATTTTAATAATGCTTAAAGTGAAACAATAAAAATGGAAAATTCCTTTAAATATCATGCCTGGGGGTATCTATAGTATGCCTGTAAAGTGGCACAGTTTTCCCCTGTTTAGAACAGTGCCGCAGCAAAATTACATTTCTAAAGGAAAAAAGTCATTTAAAACTGATCGTGTCTGTAATGATTTGTCAGGTCTCGGCAATATAGATAAAACTCATTGAAAAAAAATGGCATGGGTACCCCCCAGTCCTTTACCATGCCCTTCAGGTCTGGTATGGAAATTAAGGGGAACCCTGTGCCAAATTTAAAAAAAATGGCACAGGGGTCCCCCCTAAAATCCATACCAGACCCTTATCTGAGCACGCAACCTGGCAGGCCGCAGGTTGCTGGGTGGTCCCGCCCTCAGCTATATAACAGCTGTCACCACGAAGAAGCATCACTCGGCGAGAGCCTCCAAAGGAGGCGAAACTGTTGCGGCTTTTTTTTTTCTTTTTTGGTCCTTGGGGGTCCATTCACTGGACATTTTTATTTTTTTATTTTTTAATAAAGGACGTTTTGTGACATGGTAGGGGTACAATGTACCCCATTTCCAATCCACATAGGGGGGCTGGGATCTGGGGGCCCGCTTGTTAAAGGGGGCTTCCAGATACCAATAAGCCCCCTGCCTGCATACCCTCACAACCACCGGGCAAGGGTTTTGGGTTGAGGCACTTGTTCCCATCAACATGGGGACAAGGTGCTTTGGGGTCAGACCCCAAAGCACCCTCCCCATGTTGAGGGCATGTGGCCTGGTACGGTTCAGGAGGGGGGGCGCTCTCTCGTCCCCCCTCTTTTCCTGCGGCCTGCCAGGTTGCGTGCTCGTATAAGAGTCTGGTATGGATTTTGGGGGGACCCCTACGCCATTTAAAAAAAAAAAATTGGTGCAGGGTTCCCCTTAATTTCTATACCAGACCTGAAAGGCCTGGTATGGATTTTGGGGGGCCCCATGCAATTTTTTTAAATTTTTGGTTCGGAGCTCCTCTTAATATTCATACCAGACCCAAAGGGCCTGGCAATGGACTGGGGGGGAACCCATACCGTTTTTTTTTCAATACGTTTTATCTATATTGCCGAGACCCGACAATTCATTACAGTCGCGATCAGTTTTAAATGACAATTTTTCCTTTGGAAATGTAATTTTGCTGCGTTACTGTTCTAAACAAATGCCCCACTTTACAGGCATACTATAGACACCTCCCTGGCATGATATTTAACCACTTGCCGACCGCCTCACGCCTATATACGTGAGCAGAATGGCACGGGCAGGCAAAATCACGTACTCATACGTGATTGCCTTCCTGCGGGCAAGGGGTTCGATAGGACCCCCCCCCGGTGCCAGCGGCGGTCGGCATTTGTCTCTGAGCGTTGAGAGGCGAGGGGGAGGCCATCCAATCGTGGCCCCCCCCTCGCGATCACTCCCAGCCAATGAGAAACATCCCCTGCCTCTGTATAGTACACAGAGGCAGAGGATGTGATGTCAACTCTAATCGGCTCGGCAGTTTCCGTTCCGGCGCCGAGGAGAGAAGACATCTGAGTAAAACACACACACACACAGTAGAACATGCCAGGCATACATTAAACCCACGATCCCCCCCCGATCGCCACCCGATCCCCCCCAATCACCCCTCCCCCTCCCTGTCACACTGACACCAAGCAGGTTTTTTTTTTTTCCTGATTACTGCATGGTGTCAGTTTGTGACAGTTAGAAGTGGTAGGGCAGTTAGGTTTAGCCCCCTGTAGGTCTAGGGTACCCCCCTAACCCCCCCTAATAAAGTTTTAACCCCTTGATCACCCCCCGTCACCAGTGTCGCTAAGCAATCATTTTTCTGATCGCTGTATTAGTGTCACTGGTTCCGCTAGTTAGGGACGTAAATATTTAGGTTCGCCGTCAGCGTTTTATAGTGACAGGGACCCCCATATACTATCTAATAAATGTTTTAACCCCTTCATTGCCCCATAGTCAACCCTTTCACCACTGATCACCGTATAACCATTACGGGTGATGCTGGTTAGTTCGTTTATTTTTTATAGTGTCAGGGCACCCGCCGTTTATTACCGAATAAAGGTTTAGCCCCCTGATCGCCCGGCGGTGATATGCGTCGCCCCAGGCAGCGTCAGATTAGCGCCAGTACCGCTAACACCCACGCACGTAGCATACGCCTCCCTTAGTGGTATAGCATCTGAACGGATCAATATCTGATCCGATCAGATCTATACTAGCGTCCCCAGCAGTTTAGGGTTCCCAAAAATGCAGCGTTAGCGGGATCAGCCCAGATACCTGCTAGCACCTGCGTTTTGCCCCTCCGCCCAGCCCAGCCCACCCAAGTGCAGTATTGATCGATCACTGTCACTTACAAAACACTAAACGCATAACTGCAGCGTTCGCAGAGTCAGGCCTGATCCCTGCGATCGCTAACAGTTTTTTTTGTAGCGTTTTGGTGAACTGGCAAGCACCAGCGGCCTAGTACACCCCGGTCGTAGTCAAACCAGCATTGCAGTAACACTTGGTGACGTGGTGAGTCCCATAAGTGCAGTTCAAGCTGGTGAGGTGACAAGCACAAGTAGTGTCCCGCTGCCACCAAGAAGAAGACAAACAGGCCCGTCGTGCCCATAATGCCCTTCCTGCTGCATTCGCCAATCCTAATTGGGAACCCACCGCTTCTGCAGCACCCGTACTTCCCCCATTTACATCCCCAACCAAATGCAGTCGGCTGCATGAGAGGCATTTTTATGTCCTCCCGAGTACCCCTACCCAACGAACCCCCCAAAAAAGATGTTGTGTCTGCAGCTAGCGCGGATATAGGCGTGACACCCGCTATTATTGTCCCTCTTGTCCTGACAATCCTGGTCTTTGCATTGGTGAATGTTTTGAACGCTACCATACACTAGTTGAGTATTAGCGTAGGGTACAGCACTGCACAGACTAGGCACACTTTTACAGGGTCTCCCAAGATGCCATTGCATTTTGAGAGACCCGAACCTGGAACCGGTTACAGTTATAAAAGTTACAGTTACAAAAAAAAGTGTAAAAAAAAAAAAAAACACAAACAAAAATATAAAATAAAAAAAATAGTTGTCGTTTTATTGCTCTCTCTCTCTCTATTCTCTCTCTATTGTTCTGCTCTTTTTTACTGTATTCTATTCTGCAATGTTTTATTGTTATTATGTTTTATCATGTTTGCTTTTCAGGTATGCAATTTTTTATACTTTACTGTTTACTGTGTTTTATTGTTAACCATTTTTTTGTCTTTAGGTACGCCATTCACGACTTTGAGTGGTTATACCAGAATGATGCCTGCAGGTTTAGGTATCATCTTGGTATCATTCTTTTCAGCCAGCGGTCGGCTTTCATGTAAAAGCAATCCTAGCGCCTAATTGGCCTCTAGACTGCTTTTACAAGCCGTGGGAGGGAATGCCCCCCCACCGTCTTCCGTGTTTTTCTCTGGCTCTCCTGTCTCAACAGGGAACCTGAGAATGCAGCCGGTGATTCAGCCAGCTGACCATAGAGCTGATCAGAGACCAGAGTGGCTTCAAACATCTCTATGGCCTAAGAAACCGGAAGCTACGAGCATTTTATGACTTAGATTTCGCCGAATGTAAACAGCGCCATTGGGAAATTGGGGAAGCATTTTATCACACCGATCTTGGTGTGGTCAGATGCTTTGAGGGCAGAGGAGAGATCTAGGGTCTAATAGACCCCAATTTTTTCAAAAAAGAGTACCTATCACTACCTATTGCTATCATAGGGGATATTTACATTCCCTGAGATAACAATAAAAATGATTTAAAAAAAAATATGAAAAGAACAGTTTAAAAATAAGATAAAAAAGCAAAAAAATAATAAAGAAAAAAAAAAAAAAAAGCACCCCTGTCCCCCCTGCTCTAGCGCTAAGGTGAACGCAAGCGTCGGTCTGGCGTCAAATGTAAACAGCAATTGCACCATGCATGTGAGGTATCACCGCAAAGGTCAGATCGAGGGAAGTAATTTTAGCAGTAGACCTCCTCTGTAAATCTAAAGTGGTAACCTGTAAAGGCTTTTAAAGGCTTTTAAAAATGTATTAATTTTGTTGCCACTGCACGTTTGTGCGCAATTTTAAAGCATGTCATGTTTGGTATCCATGTACTCAGCCTAACATCATCTTTTTTATTTCATCAAACATTTGGGCAATATAGTGTGTTTTAGTGCATTAAAATTTAAAAAAGTGTGTTTTTTCCACAAAAAATGCGTTTGAAAAATCGCTGCGCAAATACTGTGTGAAAAAAAAAAAATGAAACACCCACCATTTTAATCTGTAGGGCATTTGCTTTAAAAAAATATATAATGTTTGGGGGTTCAAAGTAATTTTCTTGCAAAAAAAATAATTTTTTCATGTAATCAAAAATTGTCAGAAAGGGCTTTGTCTTCAAGTGGTTAGAAGAGTGGGTGATGTGTGACATAAGCTTCTAAATGTTGTGCATAAAATGCCAAGACAGTTCAAAACCCCCCCAAATGACCCCATTTTGGAAAGTAGACACCCCAAGCTATTTGCTGAGAGGCATGTCGAGTCCATGGAATATTTTATATTGTGACACAAGTTGCGGGAAAGAGACCAATTTTTTTTTTTTGCACAAAGTTGTCACTAAATGATATATTGCTCAAACATACCATGGGGATATGTGAAATTACACCCCAAAATAAATTCGGTTGCTTCTCCTGAGTACAGGGATACCACATGTGTGGGACTTTTTGGGAGCCTAGCCGCGTACGGGACCCCGAAAACCAAGCACCGCCTTCAGGCTTTCTAACGGCGTAAATTTTTGATTTCACTCTTCACTGCCTATCACAGTTTCGGAGGCCATGGAATGCCCAGGTGGCACAAAACCCCCCCCAAATGACCCCATTTTGGAAAGTAGACACCCCAAGCTATTTGCTGAGAGGTATAGTGAGTATTTTGCAGACCTCACTTTTTGTCACAAAGTTTTGAAAATTGAAAAAAGAAAAAAAAAATTTTTTTTGATCTTTCTTCATTTTCAAAAACAAATGAGAGCTGCAAAATACTCACCATGCCTCTCAGCAAATAGCTTGGGGTGTCTACTTTCCAAAATAGGGTCATTTGGGGGGGGTTTGTGCCATCTTGGCATTTTATGGCCTTCAAAACTGTGATAGGTAGTGAGGAGTGAAATCAAAAATTTATGCCCTTAGAAATCCTGAAGGCGGTGCTTGGTTTTCGGGGCCCCGTACGCGGCTAGGCTCCCAAAAAGTCCCACACATGTGGTATCCCCGTACTCAGGAGAAGCAGCTGAATGTATTTTGGGGTGCAATTTCACATATGCCCATGGCCTGTGTGATCAATATATCATTTAGTGACAACTTTTTGTAAATTTTTATTTTTTTTGTCATTATTAAATCACTTGGGACAAAAAAATAAATATTCAATGGGCTCAACATGCCTCTCAGCAATTTTCTTGGGGTGTCTACTTTCCAAAATGGGGTCATTTGGGGGGGTTTGTACTGCCCTGCCATTTTAGCACCTCAAGAAATGGCATAGGCAGTCATAAACTAAAAGCTGTGCAAATTCCAGAAAATGTACCCTAGTTTGTAGACGCTATAACTTTTGCGCAAACCAATAAATATATGCTTATTGACATTTTTTTTACCAAAGACATGTGGCCAAATACATTTTGGCCTAAATGTATGACTAAAATTGAGTTTATTGGATTTTTTTTATAACAAAAAGTAGAAAATATAATTTTTTTTCAAAATTTTCGGTATTTTTCCGTTTATAGCACAAAAAATAAAAATGGCAGAGGTGATCAAATACCATCAAAAGAAAGCTCTATTTGTGGGAAGAAAAGGACGCAAATTTCGTTTGGGTACAGCATTGCATGACCGCGCAATTAACAGTTAAATCGACGCAGTGCCAAATTGTAAAAAGTGATCTGGTCAGGAAGGGGGTAAATCCTTCCGGGGCTGAAGTGGTTAAAGGAATATTTAATTTTTATTGTTTCACTTTAAGCATTAACAAAATCATTGCTCCCGAAAAAACGTCAGTTTTTTTTTTTTTTTTTGCATTAATACATGTCCCCTGGGGCAGGACCCAAGTCCCCAAACACTTTTTATGGCAATAACTTGCATATAAGCCTTTAAATTTTGATTTTTCATGTTTGTGTCCCATAGACTTTAATGGTGTTTGTGTATTCGTCTGAGTTTTTAGCCTGTTCGCATGTTCTGGTGCGACCCGAACCGGGGAGGGGGGGGCTCATCCTTACATCCAAGGGACTTTCAAGAGTCTTCTCCAAAACCATAGTTTAAAAGCATCAATTCTTCTGCGTTCAGCCTTCCTTATGGTCCAACTTTCACAGCCATAGGTTACTACTGGGAATACCATAGCTTTGACTATATGGCACTTTGTCAGTAGGGTGATGTCTCTGCTTTTTATAATGTTGTCTAGGTTTGCCATTGCTTTCCTCCCAAGAAGGAAGCGTCACTTAATTTCATGGCTACACTCACCATCTGCCGTGATCTTGAACCCTAGGAAGATAAAATCTGTCACTGTTTCCATTTCTACTCCTTCTATTTGCCAAGGAGTGATGGGACTGGTTGCCATGATCTTAGTTTTCTTTTCTTTTCCAAATCTCTTTATTATTTTTCAATAAAATTATATATTACGACATATACTTTTCACTTCATCTATATTCCACTCTCACAGCAGCTTTCACATAACTCTTATTTACAATACTTGCATACCAAAATAAAAATGGGAAAAAGATAAAAAAAAAAACACACATTCTTCCCCCTTAACCTCGTGTCATGGTGTGGTTTGTTGTACCCCTTTGTTTCCTTTACCTACATTTTGTTACTTTCTTCCTGCATTTCTATATTTTCCTATTCTAGTTATTAAATCCTTAGATTGGTCAGAGGCCATTATAGGCTTTTCTATCCAGCTTGACCAAACCCTTTCATATTTTACTTGATGTTCTCGATTAAATAAAAAGAGACAGGGAACAGGGACTCATCCAATCTGAAACGGATCTAAAGGGGTTAATCAGTTTAGCTAACAAAAGCAATACCCAATATATAGAGATCCGCTTTCACCGTCAGCCTGAGATTAAGAATACAACAGTAAATGTTTCTATACCCATTATATAAAGCCTCAAGGGGTGGTTATCCTCTGAAATTATGATAATAAGCATATAAAAATGGGAAGACCCAAAGAATTTCTTCAAAAAGGATAGACCGGTGAAATACTAGAATTTATGTATTAATTATCCAAAAATACTTTATTAAATACATTAATATAAGAAAAATATCAAAATACACACCAACCTTCAACACATAATCTAAAATAGACTGTACGTCTAGATGAAAAACAGGTGGCCACCAAACACTGTATCACGCACTCCGCAGCACCACACCTGGAGTCCTATGATTGTGGATCTTCTGCATATTGTATTGCCATATCTCATGTTTGTAACTTGTATCCTGTACTGCATGCCAACACACTTGTTGTACCCTAGATTTACCCTACTTTATACTTTAATAAACACCCAAACTTTTGCAACCAAACTTTTACCTACTATACTCCTTATTATACTCTATTACTCATGAGTAGGTGTCCCCTTTAAAGTTTCGTAAGAGGATCAAATTTCCATTTATCCGCAGCACTCTCATACACACAGACAGACACACACCAACCCAAGTATCTGGTCTGGGAAAGCAGTCCTGAAAACTCAATTTGTAAATAAAGGAAGATTATTGAATGTCCTGGAAAATGAATTTCCATAAGATGATATATGAAATGTCAGTAATGCTGTTTCCTTATGGTATCAACAGGATACTGCTAGAATTCAGTTTGAAAGTTCCCATATGCATGTGCACTTAATACTTTTCATGTGTAGAGATTTCCCTGTTTGCAGGTAAGCTATAGTTGTTAAACACAACGGTCCATGGATCAGCAATGGAAAGGGTTATTTTGGAGAGGAGATTACAGACAGCTGACAGGTGCTGTGGGAGATAGCTTTTAACACGATATGGAAGGACGGAGATTTCTAGTACTAGATCTTAAAAAAAAATAGTTTGAAAGTACATCTCACCGTTTTCAGCCTTCTCTGTGTAGATCATCATAGCCTCCACTGTCTTGTCTCCAATCTAATCATCTTTCACCATTCCGATTGCAGAGGAAGTCAAAGGCAAGATATCCCATGAAGTTAGTTCCACCCCTAGGTGGTTGTGGAATGTTAGTGGGTCAAAATCCAATGGCTTCAGTGCTTGCAGAGATATATTCAAAGTCCTGGACCGGAACAGCGTAATGAACCTGGTCCCTGTCAGCAAATAGATTGCATGTAGCCACTCGGGGTAAGCTGCGGAGGGGTCACATCAGCTGGTGGAGTTCACCGTGTCTTCACCACGGATACCGTGATTTAGAAATGCTTACATGTTTCGCTTGACCTCAAGCTTCTTCAGAGCATGCGCAGTGGTACTTAGTCCTTGTTTAAATAGTAGGGTAAATTAAAGGTAATTAGTTCCCATCCAGGTCATTCCCAACCCACTGTGTAAAAATGTGGGGACAATGAAAAAATAGTATGCCTATGCCTCACATCAATCCGCGCCTCGGAATCACTCAGCTATTAGATGCAGTAGAACCAAGCAGCTGCCTTAAAGTGAAAACATATAATAAACAATAAGTCTGGAAATCAAAACCAACGTGTCCAATCTTTGATTTGTTAAACCTATTGAGGCAGCGCTACATGTCCGATATTAAAAACACTGTATATAGACCCAATGTATCAAAGACAGGAAAGTTCATAATCAAAGATGCAGACTGTGGATGTGAGGGTGAACTTGGAAATTCTTTCACCAGTAGCAGTCACCGCGTGAGGGGGTCACCCCCCGTGAGATTGCACTCACCACAATGTCTATAACCACAAGCCTTTGAGAGATGATCTTTAAATCTTTAAATCTTTGCCGTCTCCTTGCTTCAGCCACCAGGTGGTGCAAGACCCTCACGGTATGTACAGCATGGGGAGAAATGAAATGCCAGATAGTGTAATATTGCTACAAGCAGTTTATTAAACACTTCCTAAAAATACATTCCCCAAATAAAATATGCGTACCAGATAAATAAAAACATTGAGCATTGAAAGGTGCACTGTGCCTGTAATGGTGTTCCCGGGAGGAATTCCTAGATGCGAACCGTCCACAACTATACCGTTCGCTTCCTGGTTCCCTTCCGTGGAACGCAAACGTCACTTCCGGTTGATTGCGACCCTGACGCGTTTCGTCACTTCCGGACGTCATCTGAGGGCGTAATCAACCACTCACAAGGCCGGCTTTTTATACTGATGACAGTTTTACCCAGCGAATCAGGGAGACAGAAAAACGAACCACTCCCACTGCTCTACTCCAGCTCTCAACACTGTCAGCAAAGGAGGGCTCTGGCTTACGACTCGCTGGCACTATTTTAAACTGAACCAGCCAACGGCATTAAGGAACCAGTGACTTATGCAAATTATCTGAACTCCCTCTAGGATACTGCTATCCCCAGTGGAATTCAAATACTTTTACTGACTATGAGTCGAATACACAAATATGTAACAGATATACTAGATGTGTGTACATACTTGATGGTGGGAACAATCAAATAACTGTAAATGAAGGTGCAGCTAAAACGAACCACAGAATAGTGAGGGGAATGACACAAGGAATGAAATGCAAACTCTCGAATGACACACGTCTTTCTTATTTACCGTTCTCATAGCAAACATGAAAAGCAGATATTGAAATGAGTGAATCTTCAACGGATCTTACTATGTTAATCCAATATTATAATGAAAATATATGTGTTAATCTACACCCATCTGAATTAGTGATTAACCCGGGAGGAAGTGTTCACAATCGCTTTGCATTTCATTATGGGATTAGAGTGCTGGTCATTGCCACCACTATTCAAATTTAGCTACACTCTGGTGAATAAATATTAAAAAGCATTAAACATTAGTACATGTCCAAACAATGATCCATGTCCAAAAAACAAAATTATGTGTTCACTCTAGCACATGAAATATATTAAAAATGCATTAAAATCGCATCGTGATGCGATATTTAAAATTCATAAGATTAAATATAGAAATACGTTTAAAATTAATAGATTAGTAGCTATATCAACAGGGAGTATGGATATTATTACTAAATGATAAAAAATATTAAAAAGTATTTTGTATTATGTATCACTAATAAAACAATTTATATCTAGCTCTATGTTTAAGCCACGGGGGGAGAGCACATCTACAGAGTAGATCCACTGGGTTTCATGTTTTGACAATTCGCGGATACGGTTACGACCTCTCCAGTGGGTTTGGAGTTGTTCTATCCCCCAAAATTCCAACCCCTTGGGGTCTCTGTTGTGTTTCAACCTAAAGTGCAGAGACACATTATGGTCTTTATACCCATTTTTTATATTGTTAATGTGCTCTGCAATTCTGACTCGTAGTAGCCTTTTGGTCCGGCCTATGTATAACAGGCCACAGGGACACCTTAGCGCATATACTACATAAGAACTATTACACGTAATAAATTGTTTTATCTCGAAGGAACGTGCATTTACAGGAGAAGTGAAGCTATTGATTCCCCTCAGAGGTCTGGTGACTTCCCTGCATGCTTTACACTTTCTACACGCAAAGAAACCATTGCGGTCCCAGAACGTCTGTGGTTTTGCGGGGGGATCTAAGACTTTTTTAACGATTCTATCTCCAAAGTTCACTGATTTTCTGTAAATGAACTGTGGTACAGGTGGAAGTACATTTGTCAACTTTTTGTCCATAAGAAGGATATGCCAATGTGCTTTAAAGATGTTTTCCACTTCTTTATATTGGGAGTGGAATTGTGAGATAAATCCCCATTCATTTTTTCGTGCACTATCTTTCTTTAATAATTTCTCCTGAGTTGATTCTTGTAGGCATTCAGATCTGGGTAAAGTTGCCACTTCCTCTACCACCTTTTGTAGTATTTCTGTTTTGTATCCTTTAGCCTCAAACCTTTCTACAAGGATCCTAGATTGTAGATGGAATTGCGTATCCTCGGAACAGTTTCTTCTCACCCTCATAAACTGCCCCTTCGGAATATTTTTAAGCCACAGTGGGTGATGACCGCTAGTAATTGGCAGATAACTATTCCTATCCGTTTTTTTAAAAAATACCTTGGTCTCCAGTTTGTCATTCTTTCTATATACAGTGACGTCTAAAAAATTGATTGTTTCATTGTGCCAGTTCGAACTCAGTCTGATATTGTTGTGATTACAATTTAAAATTTGTAAAAATTGTTCAAGAGACTCAGTTGATCCTGCCCAAATAAAAAACAAATCGTCTATATAGCGTTTATAAAAAATCAGTTCCGGACGTTGGTCTTTAAAGATGGTCTTATCTTCCCATTCTGCCATAAATAGGTTTGCAATGCTCGGCGCAAACTTTGCGCCCATTGCCACGCCCCTCTGTTGTGTGTAAAACTTATTGCCGTACCAAAAATAATTATGGCCAAGGCAAAAATCGAGAGCGTTCCTTAAAAAGACTTTCTGATTATAAGGTAAGTCGTCTCTTTGGCAGAGTGCCCAATTTAATGCCAATAAAGCATCGTCATGTTGTATTATGGAATACAACGATGCTACATCGGCTGTTACCAACAAAACTTGAGGTTTGTCCGTTAAATCCACCACTTGTAAAAGATTTAAAAAACTTTTTGTGTCTCTTAAATACGACCGAGTGTTAACAACACTTTTTTGCAAAAAGCAATCTAGATACTGACCCATTCTGGCAGAGACCGACTCTATGCTGTTTACTATGGGTCTTGCAGGGGGATTTATGGCATCTTTGTGAATCTTGGGCAGGGTGTATAGAGTGGGTATGCGATTACTTAATGGTACCAAGTATCGTCTCTCCTTTTCATTCAATACCCCACTTTTAGATCCCATCTCCACGAGAGTTTTTAGTTGATTTTTATACTCTTTAGTTGGGTCTTTCTCCAGAGGCCTATACGTCACTTGATCTGACAACATTTCCATGATTTGACCATGATACATCTCCTTCGGGAGTATCACCACTCCTCCTCCCTTATCGGCGGGCCTTATGATAATGTCTTTCCTTTTTTCCAGGCTGGAGATGCCCTCACTGATGTGCCTCATGTTTACATCTTTCTTTGGTTTCAAATGTTCTAAATCCCGTAAGATAAGGCCCTTAAAGACCTCTACATGATGATTTGGGTTGTTTAAGGGATTAAATAGGGATTTATTCTTCAGGCCACTGTTAATTACTTCATTGGGTTTATGCCCAGCAGTGGTGTTGGGGGGCAAGTTACTACCTAAAAAGTATTTTTTGATGTTCACTCTTCTAATATATTTGTGAACATCAATAAAGACATCAAACTTATTAATGGGCTTTTTTAGGCCACATTTAAGACCAAGGTTTAAAATATTGGTTTCTTTCTGGGTTAGTTGAACTTTGGATAGGTTGAAAATGCCCCCTATTCGGACCCCCTTCTTCTTTTTTTGGATTCTAGATCCTGCCCTACATCCTCTGTGTTGTTTTTGTCCATCACCGATTGCTGCGGGTAGTTCTTTTGTGGTTGCTGTTCCTTCCAATAAGGTATTTTTTGATGGGTCCAGGTTTGTGGTCCTCTGTACTGAGTTGGAGGTTGAGGGCCTCTGTACTGAGGTATTGGTTGTGAATCCCTGTACTGGTTTGGGATCTGAGGGTGCGAGGGGGGTCTCCCTCTGCGTGGGGGTCCCCCCCGTCCCCTCCATTGGAAGCCCCTCCCTCTTCCTAAAAAAGGGCGGATAGGGGGTTGATACTCATGACAATCTGGGTTTGCTTGATATCCTAGCAATGGCTGAAATCTATTGTGTAACGGTATATTAGTCAGCCCAGGTGCCTGATAACCTTTTTGAACATCACTTCTCTGTTTGCCCTGTTTCTTCCAGCCGCCTCCTTTCCCTCCCCTTCTTTGTACAGGGGTCGAAAACTTTGGGGTGGAAGTCTTCGGAGAATAAGAAATATCTTCTATATAATCATTCTCATAGACCTGATGATTAAACTGAGGATTGGGAATGACGGCTGTCTGTATAGGGACCTGTGAACCCTGAATGGGTGCGGATGTCCCTTCTTTATTATTGGGAACTGATTGCCAAGAATACATATGGTTGGTTTTGAAATCTTCTAAATCCCTGTGATATTTTTTAATTTTCTTTTTTTGCGTATCTCTATCGACTTTTTCTAATCTTTTTTGGACTCTGGTGTTGAAATCGACAATTGACTGACTGTCTTTAATAGGCTCTAATTGTTGTTGTAAATCAGTGATTTTGAGTTCAATATTAGCCATTTTACGTTTCTTCCTTTGGAGCACAAGTTCCTGTAATTTGAAACCAACTCCATTGAAGAAGTCTAACCACTCTTGTGATGAGCCTACATCATCCAGCCCATCCTGCGGGGCAATATCCCACCGTAGGCTCCTTATGATAATTTTGTCTTTGATGTATTGCTCAAGAGTGCAAATATCCCACCAGGTGCGTACCTGTTTCTCTAAAATATGGCCTAGTGCAGACAGAGCTCCATTGTAGTTTACCTCCATGGTGGTAGGTTCATTGCAAGTGAATAAAGCATTAACATCTATATACCTATTGCTCAGATAACGGAGAACATCCATGGCAGCAGAAGAAATAATAGTATACCAAAGTGTAAAAATGTGGGGACAATGAAAAAATAGTATGCCTATGCCTCACATCAATCCGCGCCTCGGAATCACTCAGCTATTAGATGCAGTAGAACCAAGCAGCTGCCTTAAAGTGAAAACATATAATAAACAATAAGTCTGGAAATCAAAACCAACGTGTCCAATCTTTGATTTGTTAAACCTATTGAGGCAGCGCTACATGTCCGATATTAAAAACACTGTATATAGACCCAATGTATCAAAGACAGGAAAGTTCATAATCAAAGATGCAGACTGTGGATGTGAGGGTGAACTTGGAAATTCTTTCACCAGTAGCAGTCACCGCGTGAGGGGGTCACCCCCCGTGAGATTGCACTCACCACAATGTCTATAACCACAAGCCTTTGAGAGATGATCTTTAAATCTTTAAATCTTTGCCGTCTCCTTGCTTCAGCCACCAGGTGGTGCAAGACCCTCACGGTATGTACAGCATGGGGAGAAATGAAATGCCAGATAGTGTAATATTGCTACAAGCAGTTTATTAAACACTTCCTAA